>CM041776.1:373055814-373086210 GCA_023374045.1 Limonium bicolor | reverse complement strand
ATTACTATGCAGCGGAATAAACTCCATCCGGGTGTCACAGACGCCAACCACCCACGTGGTTGACACGACCACTCTTCTAACACCAAGTTACGGTCTGCATGACTGGAAGCCGCCCTTAACCAAAACTCATATACAACTCAAAATACAATTCCCAAATACCGAGTGTCTACAATAAAACTACCAAACCATAATCTGAGAATTACATCTCGGGTTTAGTAAAACCCCTACACTAAACATACTACCACAATTCAAAGTTATGCCCTGATGGACTACCCCCATGGTAGCCATCCCGCCTACGCTCCGTTATCGTCCGGCACAATACCTGAAAAAAATTGGGTGTAAAGGACTCAGCAAACTACGCTGAGTATGAACGTGTGTAGCCCGCATGTTGCCGGGCCACACGACTACTTGGTCGAATATTATTAAGTCATTTACATGCTATAATAAGCAGTAAAGCAGGCCACAATACACCATGGTTTCATACACACTCAAAGGTAGCAAGGCATTAACAACAAACAAACCAAGCATAGCATACTGGCGTCATAGCCACATCTAACACACAACCAAGCACAACAAGCTGCTAGTATCGCACATCAATCATGTACATAATAAACGTGTGCATAGGTACGTTATAATCCTGATCCTCACTATGGATCATTCGAGCGTTGTGTGGATTTTATTTCTTTCCTCTTGTTCTCATAATGTGTATTTACTTTCTCTTCCTTGCACCAGGTCTGGGGATATAGTTAGATCCCGTGACCATATCATGTAGGTCCAATCTTCTTTCCTTGTTTCTTTAAGGATTATTTGTGAATTCTTTTATCACCGCATGTTGGAGGACGTCTCCTCCATAGCTAGTCCCCCATTCCCGACGTCATGCGCCGGGAAAGCGGAGTCGCCTCTAGACTCCAGGATAAGCTCCACCAATTTGTCACTCCCCCATTCCCGACGTCATGCGCCGAAAAGCGGAGTCGCCTCTAGACTCCAGGATGTGCTCCACACAGAAGGGCGAAGGATCTGATGCAGATACCAACTCCCGAGTATTCCATACCGCGCGGCCCGATGTCGTCTTCCCGGGTTATCCTCATGTTCCACCAATTGAGATTTGCTCTTCATTATTATTCATGAATAGACACCATAGTGGGTGTCGTGGTACACTCCTCCATGGTTAGAGAGGAGTTCCCCTTTATAAATTTTCTTTGTTTTCATAGTTCCCAGTGTTTCATCTCAAGTTCCATAAACGTGAAGGGACTAAACTACTGTGTGCGCGCAATATATCACAGTGATATAACCATCATACAGGCAAGATAAACAGGCAATCCACTTTCATGCTTAAATCTTATGGTCGTTTTCATACAGAGCATACAGCAAACAAGCCGTGTAACACGGCAACATACGACCACACATGTCCATACCTGGATCCGAAGCAAGAGTTGTCTCACACCCTGGGGTCCCGGTTGGCGTTCGTTACGGCCCTAACGTTAATTAAGAACAATTTGTCAGTTTGTAATTTGTGATGACCTTGTGACATTCTCCTAGTTTATCATATTTTTACCGGGGTGTTCCCTAGGTAATTTCTTTGTTGAAGGTTCAACTGATATTAGCCCTTAGGATTCCCCAAGTATTAACCTTAACCCTTAGCTTACCCCTAGGGTACTTACATCGACGTTTTACACGTTAACTATGTCTTTTCCTTGGGCTAATGTTTTGAGATTATAAATCAATCAATTGATAAGTTTAACTCAGGTGGATTTTAATTCCCCTGAGATGTGTTCCCTCCTTAGCTATGTGGGTTGGCAATGGTTTAACCTTAATTTCGTGACAACCTAGTCTTAAAAATACCTTCAGAAACCCGCTCATACCGGACCCTTAAAGGTTCCAAATCTGAAACACAATTCTCATGAATTACCTTATCCAACTTCTCCTTAATGTGACAAGCTGGTGTTCAACCTTCTCGACCTGTTTCATAAACTTAGCTAGGTGCATTAGGAGGGTTTTTGGGTTCATTATCCAACTAGCACACACTCATAACACCCCTGTTATTTATAACCAACCCTTCAGTTATTTAAACCCATATATTATAACCCCATAATTAATTTATATTATTACTTAAATTTTCAAAACCTTTTTAGGATCATATACTAATCCCTTCAAATATTAAAATCTCCATTTATGCCCAAAATTTTCGATAATTACATATACTCCCCATAATAATAATTTTGTTATTCTTTTTGACTTAATATTAATTTAAATACTTAGAATAATTATCCTTATCATTTTATTTTGGTCAACCTCCATAGGTGGTCAATGTTGACCGCTTAAATTATTCTTTGACCAATTTGATAGTATTTATGAAGATACCCCCATAGTTTCCTAGTTTTATAATTTAGCCCTTTTATCTTGTAAAGTTCATATTTCATATTTATAAAAATCCCCAAAATTATCCCCTTTCGGTTTAAGTTACCATTAGCACTCTATATCTCTTTTTTTTATTACCCTTGGACTCCATTATGACTTATTTATTTGTATAGGTATTTTGCAAGGTTTCCAAAATTTATTTGGTCATAATATGAGTCTATATATACGTCCACATTTTTCCAAGATATTACAAGGTAGTTATGATTACTATTATGATAGTTTTTTCCACCAGAACTCATATAACCTCATAAATTTTCTAGTGACTATTTAAGTCACAAAATAATTATTTTTAACAAGGTTTAGATATATGGCCTTACAAATAGCATAGTAAAAATTTTCAAAATAGTATTCAAATATTACTAAAAACTATACCAACCAGTATATTCAAAATTTCTTTCCTTTAATCTTTTAAACCCTTCCCTCACATACTCTTAATATTAATAATCATATTTACTTAATTAATTACTATACTTTATATATATTTCCATCCTAATTGATAACCGTCATTGGTTACTCATTACCAACTCATGAGAACACATACATAGTCACGTACCTATTTGTTATTTGTGTACGAATTAGACTGCAGCAGTATATATATATCTATATATATATATATATATATATATATATATATATATATATATAATATATATATATGCGTGACTATATGACGTTTTCTGTTCAGAGGTGTGCATATATATTTAAGCTTATAAACGTATTATATACCGATACGCACATACAATGTTATCATTATTTACTATGTACATATATATATATGCACATATATATTTTTTTGAGTATGATCATAATTGTTACTCATAGTTTAATTCAACCTTCACGAATTTAAACTGATAATATTCGGGTATTTCAATTTGACACATAAAATGTATCATTTCACATCAAAACATAAATCTAAGGAAACATATGATAATTGAGAAATATGCCCAAATGTTATGCGAATAATAGGTCTATTAAACCCTCAAAAGTCTATATATACACATATCAGCTACCGTGACTTAGTGCAAACTCTCGAGGCCCAAGTCGGGAATCACACGGCCTTATCCCGGGGGAACCAGGATGAGCTTCAAAGGCAGAGCGCGGCCCTTTCGTCATTCGTAATGTGGGAAGTTTGCAAACGTGTGTCGCCAGGCGGTGTCAGATTTTTTTCTCAAGAAAGGAATGCTCCCTGATAGATCCTTGTGCTCCCAACTGGAGTTTGGTGAGATAGCAAAGAATACGCAGTTCTTTGAGGAAAGCGAAAGATTCGGGCGCCTTCGTGGGCTAACACGTTTTGTGCCTGGGCAACCTTCTTTTCTTGGGTCCGGAGGTATGAGGGTTCGGCTCTGGGGTGAGGTTCCTCGTATTGATGAGAAAGCACAGGGCTCGGGTTCCAACGAATGCGTCTACAACCCTGATGCGGATATTGCTACCAAGGAAGCTTCATAGTATGGTGTAGGAAGAAAATATGTAGTTTTTTTTTTACTTTTTGTTGTCTTTTCCGTGTTTGAATGAAACTTTTGTACCGTCTGTACTCTTTCGGGGATTTTATATGCCTGGATTATTATGTTTTACCATAATTCTAAGAATTCTCTTTCCTTTAGATGTTCCTTATTGATTTATTTCTCTTATTTTGAAGTATCCATTGGATTTGCATGGAGCGACCGGCCTTTCAATAGTTTTCTTTTCCTCTCTTTTTGGGATAATTTTATTTGGCGTGAAGTTCCGGGTGTGGTGCCACGATGGCCCGGGCATGATAGCCTTTTGCTTTTTTGTTGGCTCGATGGTCTGACATGATGACCTGGGTGTGATAGCCCTTTGCTTTTTTGTTGGCTCGATGGCCTGGGCGTGATAGCCCTTTGCTTTTTCATTGGCTCGATGGCCTGGGCGTGATAGCCCTTTACTTTTTTATTGGCTCGATGGCCTTGCACGATGGTCTAGGCGTGATAGCCCTTTGCTTTTTCGTTGGCTCGATGGCCTGGGCGTGATAGCCCTTTACCCCTTTTTTGTTATTCTTTTTTATGAACCCTCTACCTATTGAAGAAAAACTCTTTTTATTTGGTCAGTACTCAATACGTTTTATACATAGAATCTTTTGAGGCACTCTGTGTTCCATGAGTGTAGGAGTTCGTAGCCCTCCAAATTCCTTATCTGGAATGAAGCTCTTTCACTCTTCTGGTGAACGATGTGTGGGCCTTCCCATTGTGGATCAAGCTTTTTTGGCTGTTTGACCTCTCGGAGAACGAGATCTTTGGGGGTAAAAAGACCATTCCCTTTATTTTTGATTGAAGTATCTTTTCACCCTAGCTTTGTCCTTTGTCATCCTTACTTCGGCTTTGGTTCTTGTTTCTTCAAGGAAATCAAGGTGGTCTTGAATTCCTTCGTTATTAAGTACTTCATCGTAGGATTCCAGCCTGGTAATAATACAAATACAAGACCACCTTGATTTCCTTGAAGAAACAAGAACCAAAGTCGAAGTATCTATAGTTGGGTTATATGGGGTGATATAACCTATAGTTGGGTTAAAAATTTGAAGGAAATAAAATTGGGAGTATTATGTAATAAAATAGCCGAGTGGTTTGGGGTTACTTTGGTGAATAATACAAATACAAGTTTTTGTAAGTTTAAGGAATAAAATGAAACCCCTAGAAAATATTAGGGGCCAGTTCATAATTTCTTGAGATTTAGGGTCAAGGTCGAATTTAGGGTCAAACTTGGGGAGACTTAGGGGCCTTGACCAAATTATATAAAAGAAAAGGCTAAAATTGGAATTTAGGAAGAGCTTGTGAGTTAATTGTAAAGTTTGGAAAACTTAGGGGTCAAGGTGTAATTACTGGAAAATTTGGATCAAGGCACTGTGTGATGGTTGACGTTTGGAAAACTTAGAGTGTTGACCAAATTAGAGAAATAATAATGGAAATATGCTTTAAGGAAAGTTTAGTAGTTATTTGTAAGTTTAAGAAAACTTATGGGGTCAAAATGCAATTTTAAAGATTGGTGTAAAAATCAGAACAGACCAATATGGGGTCTGTTTGGAATTTTGGGACATTTTGGGTGGAATTTTGGGTATTAAATTGAAAGGTTATAAAGGATATACGTTAGGAATTAAATTGTAAAGTTCATAAATTATGTGGGTCACCTTGTAATTTAAGAAAATAGGGTGAAAGTTATGGAATGACATTTGGGCTATGTTCGTCAGTTTAAATAAGTTGAATTGGAACTTTGGTATAAAATAATAAGGAGTTAGATTTATAAGATATGATTTATCATTGTAATTGTAATGTTAGAAAACAATTATGGGTAAAAGAATATAATAAGAAAGTAAAGCGGTAGGCCGTGAAATATAAAGAGTTAGAAATGAAATATAATATAAGGCTGAAAGACTACATGACATAGCATTAAGATTATGATCTTAATGTCATTATATGGAGGTTAATATTAATTATATTTTATAATTCATATGGAATATATATATATATATATATATTGTATATGAACTATATAATAAGGTTGTGGATTTAAAAAATTAAGAGTGATGGTTATATGGTAGGGAAGCATATCAACTAACATTAAATATAATATTTAAATGTTAGTATGTAAAATAATACAAACTAAAGGAGTTTGTAACTCACAAAATAATGGAATTTAGTATGAATAAAAGGGGTTTTATAATTCACATGTAAGAGTATGAATATTTGGATATTATGAGTTATATTAATATGGTTTGGAGAACTAAATAAAGTATGGTGGAGTTTATTGTAAGGTGGGGAATTTCATTATGTAACATTAGAACAAAAGACTTAATGTCATAGTATAAAGAGTTATACGAATAATGGGATTATATTATGCATTATATAATAGTATTGACTAGTATACTTTGACCAAGTCAACCAAATTGACCAAGAGGGTCAAGTTGACCATCTCACAAATTAAGTGGGAATTTAAATGTCTAAGGCTAATAATACTTAAAGGTCAAATTATATTAAATGACATATAGTAACAATAACTATATGAATATGTATGTATGTATGTATGTATATATATAAATATATATATAACCATGGGTGAAAGAGATGATATATGTGAGAATTTAATCCTAAGTTGTAACATGATACAAACATGTTAGTTACTATCATACTTAATTAATGGGTTAAATAACTAATCTCGAACGTGAGTTAAAACCCGAGTGATAACGATGATCAATCATGGGGTTAAATACCGGGGGATTAGTGACTATACGGGATACCGACTTTGTTTGAGATTATAGAGAGCTAATACTTAGCCTCGTATTCTAGAGCTAGAGAATTAGAGGATGAGCTCGGGATTGCACGTAGCGCCTTCTACCTTGGTGAACGGTATGTTATTGTATGGTCCGAATGATCCTAATGATTTCCTTGGGTTCGGGAATTTGTGTGATGCTTGCTAAGAGTGATATGTGTGCATTTATATTGATATGCTTATATGATTTAATTGCCCGACTATCTCGCGTTTTTTAATTATGCACGAATGTCTTTCGACTGAGGCAATACCGAATACAAACTCGAATCGTTATGACAATAGATAAAGAAATAATTCTCATGAACGATTAACGAGATACATCATACTATCCTTAATCGACTTAAGTAAATACCTTAGAAAGAGAATCGGTAATACCATTCTCGAGAGCAATATGTATTCGAATATGGTTATAACCTAGACGACTTCTAGGTGAACATTTAAGACTTATAAGGCAATGTCATGGAGAATTTATTCACTATAACCTAAGAGTAGATCTTAGGTAAGAGGATTAAAAGAACTTAATCACATGGTGAAAAGAATGAATGTGCAGAGAATCCAGGGAATCCTGGTTGCGTATAGTGATCACAATATAGCGAATGACTGTTACAGGTCCACTCGTATGTTATACTCCAATAGATCAGACTAATCATTGGACGGAGTCCCACATAAAGGGGATGGTTTCGGCCGTTGGTGACACACCATTAACATGGGTAATAAGGAGGAATCATAGTCCCCACGTAAAGGGGATGGCTACTACCGTTGGTGACCCGCCATTAATAGGGGTAAGTGGTGGAGGGCATGTCGTCTTCTAACATGGTGACTGTCAACGATTAAGAGTTAAGTGAATGGAACAATTAGACATTATCTAAACATTCGTACGAGACTCAAATAACTCTCGTAAAGTGGACAACAAACCAAGGCCTTGAAGGCCGGATAACGAGATTGACGAAGGAAACGACTCTCGTATCATTATCACATGCACTTGTTTTATCGTATAGATTATATGTACAATTACGCGTGGATTTGTGTATGCATGTTGGATGCATATTGGATGTTTAATTACCGCACTTACAGCTTATTATTACATGTAAAACGGAATGGCATGTTAATGAACCACATGATAACTCAACTAATTAACGTAAGGAGTTTAAGGGTTCATGAAGATTATACAGTAGCATATCAGCGGTTGTGTTAAGCCTTTATGGCAAACATATTACAGGTGCTTGATTGTGATTGAAGCCAAAGTGCAGGATATTTTGGGGTAGTTAGCGGTATATTTTGTTATCGCACTTTCAGATTTTGTTTTGTATTATACCGCGATTGTATATGGATTGGAATACTTAAACTGCTCACTTAGTTATGGAACTGTATTGTATATTATGGTTAACTATCTCTCGTCATCACTGCGTGTTAAGTTATGATTGAATTGGACGCTTCATTACTCACATGGGTGTGTAGTGGCGATAACACTAAGATTTAGAACGATTAGCTTTATTTTCCATTGCGACTCGTTTGTCTGATTATGTTGCGAATGGTAGATAATACGAGTTTACGAGTAGGGGTGTTACATTAGGCCAATTCCCCACTATCCATAGAATGCTTGAAACTTGTACAGTTGAACTGGGCTCCGTTGTCTGCAATTATTACTCTTGCTAGTCCAAACCGACAATACCACATGCTTCAAAATGAATTCTTCTGATCTCTGAGCCGTTATGGATACTGTAGGCATTGCTTTTATCCATTTGGTAAAATAATCAATGGCTAAGTACATGAACTTGAACCTCCCTGGAGATGCTTCTGTGAAAGGTCCAACTATGTCCAATCCTCACATTGCGAACGGAACTGGACTCAAAATGGCATTTTGTTCTGCGGGGGGAACATGAATTTTGTGATCATGCACGTGAAATTAGTAACCTTTGAACATGCTCCATGCTATGCTCTCGCATTTTTAGCCAAAAATATCCTAACCTTATTATCTCGTGGGATATAGCCCTTTCTCCTAGGTGTGTGGAGGGTGATTTTTCGGTATGAGGGGGGGTCTATTTAAATATGGTCTTACTGAAAAGTCGAGACCCTAGAAAAATGCCATTCTGTGGAGGGTGAAAACCGTATTAATGATAGCCCTCAAATACCTACTTTATCGTCCGTCTTTCCCAGAAAGCATAAGGGAGAGTGCAAGTGTGCACTACACCGGCTCTCAATGGGCTCCACGCGGACTTATGCGCTAGAGGCGGAAATTGACTAGAGTCGCCACCTAGTTTGACCTAAGGAACTAGGAAGGGAGGAGAAGGGTTCTAAGACCGTTTAATTGACTCTGATGATTGTTGCCTATGGATAGGACTTATCCGATATACTAGAGATTCTGTGTGGGTTCGCACTGGGTTACACCCCTTAGAAGTGGCAACGACCACGACTTTGGATTGGTGCCCGAGGAAACCTCGGTCTCCAATTGTCGGGATTGCCTTCTTTCAAATCCTTTTTTGAGAGATTCATTTAAAAGCCAAGGATAGGATTAGGACAGGAAGAGAGAAAGAGAGTGGATGAGGCGAGCTTTTCTGCCAAGCTAGCACCAAATGAAAGGGTCGACAGGTTGAGAGTTGATTGAATGTAGATAGTAAAATCGAGGAAAGTTTATTGATTAAGTGGATGAAGAAGACCCAAAGTCTAAAGGTTTGAGGGTTTAAAGTGAGTCAGAAGAGATTTAATGCTTGGAGAGGTATGAGTACCGTCTCACAGTGGGAAAAGGGTTTTTTGATTTGGAATGGGGTCGCACCCTAGATGGGCTGCCTACGTACTCAACTCCCTATTGAGATCAGACTTACGTAGTTCAGGGTATTTTGGATCTTGGAAGTTTAGAGATTGGGATGCTAATCTGTGAGGCGCTCGGGTCTGTGAGACATTTGAAACCTTAAGATGTCAAAGTCTGTGAGACGCTCGGATCTGTGAGACGCTTGGGTCTATGAGATGCTCGGGTCTGTGAGACATTCGAATCATTAGGATGAAAAATTCTATGAGACACTCGGGTCTGTAAGACATTTAAAGTGTATGGGAATTTGGAATGGAATTGAAACTGAATTGAAATCAATGTTGAATTGGAGTTGAATGAATTTTATTTGAATTGGAATTGAGATTGAGATTGAGATTGAATCGGAGTTGAATGAATTTTGATTTGAATTGGAATTGAGATTGAATTGGAATGAATTTTGAATTAAATGAAGTTTTGAATTGAATTGAAGGTAGAATGAATTGGAATTGAATTAAGAATTGAATGAATTGGAACTGAATTTTATTGGAATTGGATTTGAATTCAACTGAAATCAGAATTGGATTTGAATTGAAATTAAATCGATTTTGGATCAAAATTGAGAAGAATTGGGATGGAATTGAAGTTGTAGGCCAAATTTGAGCTAATGGGCCTGGTTTGGGCCTCGGAACGGACCGAGTTGGACCATGAAAGATGGGCCGGGTTGGGCCTTAGAAGATGGCCGGATTGGGCCTTGGAAGATGGGCCAGATTGGGCCTTGGAAAAGCAGGCCGGGTTTGGGCCTCGATTGGTCTTTGAAATGGGCCTCAAATTGGGCTTTGAAATGGGCCTCGAATTGGGCTTTGGAATGGGTCTCGAATTGGGCCTCGATTGGTCTTTGAAATGGGCCTCAAATTGGGCTTTGAAATAGGCCTCAAATTGGGCTTTGAAATGGGTCTCAAATTGGGCTTTGGAACGGGTCTCGAATTGGGCTTTGGAATGGGCTTCGAATTGGGCATTGAAATGGGCCTCAAATTGGGCTTTGAAATGGACCTCGAATAGGGCTTTGGAATGGGCCTCAAATTGGGCTTTGAAATGGGCCTCAAATTGAGCTTTGGAATGGGCCTCGAATTGGGCTTTGGAATGGGCCTCGAATTGGGCTTTGGAATGGGCCTCGAATTGGGCTTTGGAATGGGCCTCGAATTGGGCTTTGGAATGGGCCTCGAATTGGGCTTTGGAATGGGCTTTGAAATGGGCCTCAAATTGAGCTTTGGCATGGGCCTCGAATCGGGCTTTAGAATGGGCCTCGAATTGGGCTTTGGAATAGGCCTCAAATTGGGCTTCGAAATGGGCCTCAAATTGGGCTTTGAAATGGGCCTCGAATTGGGCTTTAGAATGGGCCTCAAATTGAGCTTTGGAATGGGCCTCGAATTGGGCTTTGGAATGGGCCACAAATTGGGCTTTGGAATAGGCCTCAAATTGGGCTTTGGAATGGGCCTCGAATTGGGCTTTGAAATGGGCCTCGAATTGGGCTTTGGAATGGGCCTCAAATTGAGCTTTGGAATGGGCCTCGAATTGGGCTTTGGAATGGGTCTCGAATTGGGCTTTGGAATGGGCCTCGAATTGGGCTTTGGGATGGGCCTCAAATTGGGCTTTTGAGTTGGGCTGAGATGGAGTTTGAAATTGTGCTGATCCCTTGAACTGTTGGGTTAGACTTTTATATATATATATATATATACATATACATATTTTATTAGATGTGTGTCTTAAGGTTTAGAATGTCACCTTGACCAAGAAGGACACATGACCCACTAAGTTCCAAGGGACACCCTCTATCCTAATGGCTAGAGCCTAAAGGACTATAACTAGGGCTTAAATAAATTGTTAGAAACAAATACAACTGAAATAATTATCATGAAATGAATATAAACGTTATATACAAATGAAGAAATAAACTGAATAATCAGACACATAAACTTTGACAGAACACATTCATCAAGCTATTGGAATCATTTTGTGTTTTCTTTCTGATTAGCAAAATTTTGAATAACAAACGAACTTCAAAGCAAACTACTAATCTCAAAAGTCGAACTGAGTTGAACCCTGATTTTGTATAACAACGAATTACCACTTCTTGGCTGCTAAACCCCTTCCGGTCTTTCCTTTATCACCATGCTAACTGACAAATTTCATTACTCAGGTAGGAGCCGGCTTAAATTCACTAAAGCTCAAATTGCCGATCAAATATCTGTGAACCCAATTGTCAAGTCACGTAACGTAGCCGTCAAATTCCTGTTTGCATTAACTCCCAGTCTTTCCAAAAACAGATTGCCTAAATAGGATTCTACACCAGTTGTGAAGCATTTACACGGTATTGAAATGAATACAATCAGCGGTGTAGGTTGAATTTGACACGGGCAGTGCTAAGTCGCATGTTTGTGGCATAACTTTACTCAGATACAGAGAACCCAACACACAGAAGAAGGAAAACAGAACGAACCTAATAACCAGTTGTTGGATCAAAGATTAAAAACATGCTAAATCATAGATAACGGACAGACAAATCAAAGCATTCAAATCTAGCGGAGGGTCTTAACAAACACTTTGAGTTCAGATTGAATACCAAGTTGTATATACGCAGAGGTCTTCCTGTAAGAAACTAACACACAAACGCAAAAACAAAAAGGGAAATTCATATTAGTTTTCTGTTGTAAACAAATAGGAATCTAGCTGGTTCAACAGAGAAGAATGAAAGATAGGCAGTAAAATTCAAAGCAGAGGGTAAGAGAGAATCCCGTTTGTCGATCAATGAGGTCATCACCCTTTGTAGCAAATGCAGTTGTTCCTTAGCTTGGTTAGTTTTGGTCCCTAGTGATTAATTTCCAGATAGCAGCTGACGTCCCAGGAGAGCACACAAGGGTTTCTGGTTTTTATTTCAATAAAACGAAAAGCATCCCATAGCAGATACATCCGAATCTACACACAGATACTCAACTTTTTCCTTGCTTAACGGTAGATTTCAGAGGTAAGTAAATGGTTCTCGAGAGTGAGAAGGGTTTTGGTTCTCAAACCTTCTTTCTTGCAACAGAATTGTCCGACTTACAAAAGTAATCGAAATGCATAAACATAGTGAACAACATAACAAACACTATATGAACAAAAATAGGGACTCTGAATTGCGATGCGTCTTCGTTTCCTGTTCATGGACTTCCTGGTCCACACCAAGCTATAACGCGTATACGGAAAGAAGAACAAAAGAAAAGAAAGAAAAAAACGAATGGGACATACAGAGAAACAGGCGATCCTCGTCCCTTGAAGATACAACGCAGAGCAAATTCAAGGTGGAGTATATACGTAATTTCTGAGTTGTTTTGAAGATCCCTGAGCCCATTGTGGGTTAGGTATCAACTAAACCGGGGTAAAAAAATATTCAAACGAAAACAGAGGAGAAGCAAAGAGCAAAATAAGGGAGAGCTAGGCTAGAGAATCACCGCATAGCGCCGAATGCTTCTGATGCGCTTTATAAATGAAATGCAAATAAAATAGAAAGGGAGAGAAGTGAAGACAGAGAGATAGAGATAAACGGGTTCAATCAGTGCTATCATCGAATACAAGTTCGATGAAACCGAAAATTTGGCCCTCATCTTTTCGAGTTCATAGGGCGAGTTCTGTAAAAAAGGAATCGGAAAGGGGAAGGAAGGAAAGGAGCGATGCGCCTAAAACCAGATCATCATTCAAAGAGACAGAAGCTTACTTACGCTTCGAAGATTGAAGGTGGATGAGATAGGGCCGAGGGTTCGCAGGTCTTTTGGTGAGAAGAAGGTGGGGATGATTTTTAATGGAGGTGAAGGGGATGGAGGTAATTCTCGGTGGAGGTGACGAAGACGGTGGTGGTTCTCAATGACTAGCGACGATTTTTGACAGAGATTAATCTCCAGTAATGGTGGTAGTTCTTGGTGGAGAGGAAGAAGGTGGCGGTGGTTTTCTGGTGATGGGGGTCGATGAGCTAGTGGTGGTTTTGTCGATGGATTGAAGATCGTTCGGAGTGGGTGTTCTTTTTTCTGGGTTTTCTTAGTTGAACAAGAATGTCCGAAGAAAGAAAATGAGGCCCGAGAGAATTGATGGAATGTCCGCCACTGTCGATGTTTAGGTCTGTTATTTTTTTTGTCTTATAGAGGTGGGATTAGGGTTTTTGCCTGATTATGGACCTTATTTTGGGGTGCTGGAGTGAAAAACCAGACCCATTCTAAAGGGTGGGTCGCGTTTGGTCAAATATAAGCCCAAGGTCACGTTTGGGCTAGCCAAAATGGGTTGGGGCGGAAACAAAATAAAACACCAAAAGTGCCCTAGTCAAGATTCAAACTCAGTTCTTATGACCTTCTTCATTAGTATGCTACCCTGCTAAGCTACGATAGAAGTCTGTACACAAATCTGAGAAATAAATATAATGTTTCAAAGCGAGCTAATTAAAAATAAAAGCGTCCCTTGCTCGTTCTAAGATTCAAACCCACGACCAATAGCTGCACTCATGCAAAATCTAACCAGTTAAACTACGACAAAACTCAATATGAAGATGTGAGAAACACTACTAAAGCTCTAATATGAACTGGATGAATTCTTTTTCTTTTGTTTAAGAAAAACGCTAGCATTCTAAATGAAAATATACAGTAAAACAAAACGGTTTATCCTAAGGAAAACGTTTCCAAGGTTTATCCTTAAGGAAATGTTTCCTTCTTAAAAGGCATACACTAATAGGATGTAGATAACATAAATCAAAAACATCATACAATATTAAATAAATGAAATAAAAGAATACTAAGTACATGAAATAATGGAATAGTACTAATAAAACAATTGTGAGAATAAAACAAAATGCACTAAAAATGGAAGTTAAATTAGATATGTACAAATAATAGTGAATAAAATAGGAAAAGAAGTAACAAAATAAAATGAGACCAGAGGGAGTTTAATCGAATTAGCGACAGAACTAAATATGCTAGTATGGAATATAATAGTAAAAATGTACATAAAATGTTGAAAATGATCCTGAAAATAATAACGATAAAGACAAAATTAAAATAAGCACTAATAAACAGTAGAAAAGTAAAAGTGTCAATAAAATGAAATGAGATAAAATAAACAAGTAAACCAAATAAAAACGAATAGGCGAATAAATTAGCGAATAAATAGAACCGATTATCACGAACTAAATAAAAAAGAATTGGTAAACTAAGTAAATAACGAAAGGGGACGTGTTTGAAAACGAATGTTTTGAAAGGTGATTTTAGAATTTTGTCATAAAAGGACAGTTTCGTTTTGGTATGTACATGAATGAGTTTTGAAAAGAAAGGCGACAACCCTCTTATTTTTTTTATTTATCCTGATTTTGCTTTATGGGGTGAGAATTTTTGGTGTCTACAGATGGCTCCCCTTGATTCAATTTTGCAAGCCCTTGTAGAATTGGATCAAGGTTAACGGCGCCAAAAATTTTCACTGTGGCTTAGTGGTGCATAGGGATGCGACCGTAAGTGTATGAATACGATTGAAAGTACGAGGACTTATGACGAGCCTCAATTAGACCACTTGACATCTAACCCTAGAACTTATGATGAGCCTAGGATACTAACATTAAGGTTGGTTTTTGGTGCACGAGGACTTATGACGAGCCTCAACTAGACCTCTTGACATCTAGCTATAGGACTTATGACGAGCCTATAATGCTAATAATAGATTGGTTTGGGCACACGAGGACTTAGGAGAGCCTCAACTAGACCTTTTGACATCTAGCTATAGGACTTATGACGAGCCTATAATGCAATTGAAAGTACGAGGACTTATGACGAGCCTCAACTAGACCTCTTGAAATCTAGCTATAGGACTTATGACGAGCCTATAATACTTTCATTGTGTACCGTACTAGTAGCGTAATAGCTGCCTAGCAGGTGAGTGTGAAACGATCTTGCACTAGTAGCATAATAGCTGCCTAGTGAAGGAAAAACCGACTGGACCGCACTAGTAGCGTAATAGCTGCCTAGTGGGTTATGAAATGAACGATCTCGCACTAGTAGCATAATAGCTGTCTAGTGGAGGAAAAATGGCGGGACCGCACTAGTAGCGTAATAGCTGCCTAGTGGAGGAAAAATGGCGGGACCACACTAGTAGCGTAATAGCTGCTAGTGGGTGTAAAATGAAAGGCGGCCATACTAGTAACGCAATAGCTGTCTAGTAGGTGTAAAACGAAAGGCGACCGTACTAGTAGCGCAATAGCTGTCTAGCAGGTGTAAAACTAAAAATTCGACCGCACTAGTAGCGCAATAGCTGTCTAGCGGGTGTAAAATGAAAGACGACCGTACTAGTAGCGCAATAGCTGTCTAGCAGGTGTAAAATGAAAAACGACCGTACTAATAGCGCAATAGCTGTCTAGTAGGTGTAAAACGAAATATTCGACCGCACTAGTAGCGCAATAGCTGTCTAGCGGGTGTAAAATGAAATGCGACCGCACTAGTAGCGCAATAGCTGCCTAGCGGGTGTGAAGATGCGTCAGATAGTGAGCAAATTTTGTGGGTATATGCAGATGATATGTGATGTGAGGTGATTAACCAATGTATTAATTGAATTAAACCCTGTCTGTGGATGTAGACTTTGTGTGAGCTGACGGCTCTAGAGTCGTTTCGAATTTTGAGATGACTTTGGCATGTGTTGATGGCTCCGGTGTGCACTGATGGCTCCAGATTACGTCGATGGCTCCGGATTACGTTGATGGTTCCGGTGTGCACTCATGGCTCCGGATTACGTCGATTGCTCTGGTGTGCACTGATGGCTCCGGATTACGTTGATGGCTCTAGTGTGATCGGATGGCTCTGACATGATTCATGACCCCATTATGACTAACGACTCTCGGATGGTTGATGGGTTTCGATTTGGATTGAGATTTTCGGGATGGTTGGTGGGTTTCGATTTGGATTGAGATTTTCGGGATGGTTGACGGGTTTCGATTAGCTTGGATTTTGAGTCGAGTGGTGGGTCAATGTGATTTACGGATTTGGATGTGGTTGATGCATTTTGATGTGGTTGATAACTTTTGGTTATGGATGGATGGCTTCAGTCCGGTTATGACTTCAGGATTCTCTCATGATGGCTCCAGGATAGCTCGGGATGGCTCGAGAAGGGCTACGAGATGGCTCTATTTGGTGATAGTGGGGAACAAAAGGGGAATTTTCTTTTGAGGTGGTCGCACCCTGGGCGGGCTGCCTACGTACTCAATTCCGTATTGAGATTAGACCTAACGTAGTTCGAAACTCTGTAGGCAAAGCCCTGGTGACGAAATGGCTCATACATGATTTGAGGTGGCTCTTGTATTGTTCTCAAACTGTCAGGATGGCCCCTGTGTAGCTCTAGGGATGGTCTCAATGTTTTGAGGATGACTCCCGCATGGCTCAAGATTGCTTTAGAAGCAGTGTTGATAGGGATTGAGATGGCAGTGGATGTGACCGAGATGGCCGTTCCGTGGCTCCGGATAGCTCTTGAATGGTTTGAGATGAGCTCGGTGATAGCAGATGCGGATGGCTCCGAAGAGGCTAAATATAGCTCGATGATTGGCCCCAGGATGGCTCCGGTTGAATCAAAAGTTGTGCTTTCAACAACTGCAACTGAAGTCGACTTCAGCGAGACTAGGTGGAGTTCTTACCAGTCGGATGTTGAAAATGAAGTGGTGAGATGCATGCAAATACTAAATGCCAGAAGATATGCAAATGCATGTGCAGTTCTTTCGAGAGGAGGTACGGTCCTATCTCTATTAATATGAGGTATACGAATATAAGACATTTGTGTTCGATCTCGAGTGATTGTTGATCTCGAATGCGTGAACCACTTTCATCTCATGGAGAGATGTGGGTCATCTCTATTGTGAGTATGGTCATGTGTGATAATGACGTGATGATACTCTCGACACTCGCGAGCAGTATTTTCCCAGAATTTCTTTCGCGGATTTGGGACTATCCAATCCTTACAAATTTCTCACCTGCAATGGGGTAGGATTTGTATGATTGGTGCTTTGATCAAAGAGGTCACTCGCACTCAAAAACCTTGTGTGGTAAGGTTGCGCTCAATCCCTCATGTCCTTTTGGTATGAAGACGACATGTGATAACAAGTACAAAGCTTGTGATTCATGTTTCAGATCTGATACTTTCAGTTAACACTCACCAACTAATGATGTCAGAGGTCTTTTATTGGGGTTATAACGGGGTTGAGGGTCATGATGTATGTCCATGGGACTGGAGGATTTATTTAGGAATTGAGGAGCTTTTGTGCAATAGAGGACATGTTCGCCTTTGCCATGGGTGGAATGATTAGACGGGTTTGATAACCCCTTATTGGTTTTCTTCGGGACATCATTGGTCCTTTTGGTTTGGATTTCTCCTTCTTGCCTCTTTTGCGTATGATTTGAACTTTCTTCTCATTTTTGTGTTTTAAAATGGCATTTGGTTCATCGACTTTTCAAGGTCTTTACTCTGTATTTTGGCTTTCAGCTTTGGAGTCGCATTGACTCACTGATCTTCTGAACAAGTGTTTTTTTTTAGTGTTTGGCTTTGGAGTTGCATATGACTCACCGATTTCTTCGAACATTTCATTTGTTGTTTTGTGAAAGGTGACAGGGAGAGACCATGGCTTCGGCTCCTTCGAGATCTATTGCAAGGGCAAGTAAGTATATGTGAGGTGGCACGTCGTGGAGTTTCTTTTTGTAGAAAAAGTTTTTTCATGAAAGGCTCAGCGGGGCCCACTAAAGGATTATGTACAGGGTAGTCAAAGCTTTTTGGTTTTGTGGAGATTTTGTTCCTAAATGCCTTATCATTTCCATTAGTCAATAATTATTTTCTTACATTCTCGGATTTTGCATGAATCACAGTTCATATCATGTTTATCGACATTTCTCTCACTATGATTTGTGCCTCTCCATGTGCTGAAGGAGTGCACATGTCGCTCATGGTTTTACCTCCATTGGCTCTCTATATTCCACGTCACTCAGTGGATGTCCAGTACCTTCATTTGAAATTCTAGGGAAAATACCGCTCTTCGCACCCTACTCACTTGGTTCGTGGTGCTGATTTGGATTAGACCCTTGTGTTCATTGACAGGTCGAGAGTATAGTGGTTATGCACTCTATTCAATCAATCTCTTATGATTTTTTTCCAAAGATGTCGTTTCGATACGGAAGTATGCAAATGCAACTATCTACAATGCAATATGTTGTGGTAATATGGAGATTACTATACGATGCATGTGGTGATGTTGATGATGAAAATTACTGAGTACGGATTTGCTAGAATGTTTTATTTTTTCTTTTTGGATGCAATGCATGAATGGTAAGACTACACCTAGTCTCGCTTGAGTTGGTTCCAGTGATGGTCCATGAAGCTCATCCCGTCATTGTAAGCCCCGAAGATGTCTATGTGAGAGATATTGTTAGCTGTGATGTGAGAGAGGTTGTTCAGAAAGATATCTGTGATAATTGGCTTCTGGAGTTTGGACTTTTAGGGAGTGAGCACTCCCGCATGGTGGTCCCACGATTAGGACAGTGACTGCATTTTTGGGATTTTGAAAAGTATGATTTTTTGTATTTTTTGGATGTCTGATTTTCAGGTTTTTAGATGTATGCATCTTTTTTTTTGGATTTTCAGATTTATGCATTTTTTGGATCTTTGGACGTATGGATTTTTTTGGACTTTGTGGATGTATGCGTTTTTTTATTATGCTCTTTTGTTGGTGTTGGTCTCTATGTACATGGTATGCCGAATGGGAAGATGCTTGAATCCCTGGTGTTTCTTGCTATCGCTTCGAGGGTCACGCTTTCACTCGTGGGCAAACACGGTTAATCACCTGCAAACACAGTCATTATAACAGAAAAAGAATGTGACAAATGTGAAGTTAGCATGCTTTGAAAAAAAAATGGATGAATGCTTGTGTGTGATGTGTTGGGAATGCAACATATGATTATGCAATTTTCTAAGATGGGTGTGATTAATGCATGATTAATGAATATGAAATGACCGAAGATGGGAAGAAGAAGCAATTCGTATGTGCTACAAGAAATCAAGTTTTAGAAAAACAGTTTTGAAAATACGTGTTTCGAAGTGGTGGATTTTCTTAATAGGAATTTTGATGCTCGGTCATTGCAAAAAAAATAGGGAGTGAGGAACCCTATACACATTGATCTAGATAAATTCAAAGGGAAGTGTGTAAACCTATACATGTAATCTATTCAGAAATGGACAAGAGAGAAAAGAATGCTAGGGGAAAAACCTATACATCAATTCTAAAAGTCATTAAATGGGTGGTAGTTTGAGTTTAAAAATTCTTCTGCTTTGTCTTCGAGATTCTGACTGACTGCACATCCATGTTTGGGCTCCTGATTGGCCATTCGCTCGAGTTCGGGCTCTTGGTTGCTCGCTCGTCTTTGGGCTCTTGCAGCAAAGTGACATTGTGATCAAGAGAAACTGGTTGGTGCTCTTCTGACCCTCAGCAGCTTCAGACTCGAGCGGTCGTTGCTAGTCTTCATGTTGCTCGACTCGAGTTGGTGTTCCTGTGATTTTCGATTTGAACCGTTGTTGTCGATCTTCATGCGTTCCTCCTGCTCTGACGAGGAAAATGAGGGACGTTTTTGAGAAAGGAAAGGTGAATGACCGAGCACAAAATTTTTACGAAAATCTACCACTTTCGTGAAAACACGAAATGACTAGTGCGCTCCACAGTAATGGCCACATGCTCTTGAAGGTGGGTTGAACTTCAAAAATAGGAGGACAAACATGGGGACTAAATCATTTATTTTGAAAAACATTTGTGAAGATCAACTTGAAAACTGTTTTCAAAAACAAGTTTGAGATAATATTCGTGAAAAAAGTTAAATGAATTCGTTTGTAAAAAGTAGCTTTTGAAATTTGTTTTTGAAAATAGTTTTTGAAATAACATTGTGAGAAATATTGATTGAAAATCATTTGAAAGTAATAGATTTTTGAAATCTGGTCTTTACAAACCGTTGGACAAAGTTTATTTTCTAAAAGAATTTGATTGAAATTGATTTCAAAAACTGCTTTGGAAATAACAATTTTAAAATCATTCGAGATGAACAGCTTTGAAGATATTTCATTAGAGCATTCGACATGATTCGTTTTCTGATTTTCAAGTGTTTAAATCATGATTACACAGACGTAAGAATGAAAATATAGATCGTGGCTGGTTTTATGTGGAACTGAGTGCGAATGATTGAGATAATCACCTTCCAGGTCAATCAGTGCTCCCATACCACCGGGGAACCGTCATCCCTTCATTGTTCATCTCTCGGGATTTATCTCTGTTACGCCTTGTGGGGCACGTCATCAAGAAAGTCCGGAGTGCTTAAGTTCGAAAGGTCAGGATACCCGAAGTGATATAGTCACACGAGCCACGACCGGGGATTATCACAACATACTCACTTTTGGGCAACTAGGGAAAGTACTGCATGGGAACGGGTCTCCCATCGTCTGCACGATATGGTGTGTCTAAAGTCCAAATTATTCGCTGACTACGCTGTGTCATGTATGGGTATCCGTAAATACGGGATCCTCTATGAATTTGTAGCGCGACATTGGGCTTAAAGACACCCGTGGTGTCGAGGAATCATGGAGAACCGAGCCCATGCAATCTTCAGGGTAAGGCAAAGGGTGGTCAGACAGACGGCATACAAGGGGGTGACTACCCATAAACCCATCCTAGACACCGGATTAGGCAGCTGGACACTGAAGGCTCAAAGCTCACTATATGTTGGCTTTTGACTCAGATAATGGAGGATATATTTGGATCATGAGTATCAAGGCGTAGGTCGATGACCATCTCGCCCCGTGGGTAAACCATTCAATGAATGACCCAACTCATGGGGAATCAATCGTGGACCGATTGGCATCCCGTGACTCGTGAATATAATAGGTGACACAGAGGAATGCATGTCCTAAGCTACCCACCCAATGCACCCCATAATCATACAATATGTAAGTAAAGCTTAGAAGTTAGCACCAACCTATTTACTAAAGTTTGTCTTGAAGGTGACAATTCCAACTTGGTTGTTTATTAACCTAAAGGGAAGAGTTAGCTTCATTCAATCCTAAGTGTCTCTTCTAATCGTGAGCTAATTATTAACACAATTGTTGCAATGTTCGTTGAGGATCTATCAAGTCTTAACTGTCCTCATCAGGTACACACTCTAAGTGTGGAGTAGAGTAGTCCTAGTGGTTTGAAATGATCTCTGAAGGTTTTGAAAGAAGTGGGGAAGTCCTGACAATTTTGAATGGAGTTCAGTCTTCCATGAGTTTGAGAAAAACTTACTCAAGTTTTCCCCAGCAGAGTCACCATTCTGTGGAGGGTGATTTTTCGGTATGAGGGGGGTCTATTTAATAGGTCTGACTGAAAAGTCGAGACCCTAGAAAAATATCATTCTGTGGAGGGTGAATACCCGTTATTAATGGTAGCCCTCAAATACCAACTTTATCATCCGTCTTTCCCAGAAAGCATAAGAAGAGTGCAAGTGTGCACTACATCGGCTCTCAATGGGCTCCACACGGACTTATGCGCGAGAGGAAAATTGACTAGAGTCGCCACCTAGTTTGACCTAAGGAACTAGGAAGGGAGGAGAAGGTTTCTAAGACCGTTAATTGACTCTGATGATTTGTGTCTATGGATAGGACTTATCTGATCATACTAGAGATTCTGTGTGGGTTCACACTGGGTTATACCCCTTAGAAGTGGCAACGACCACGACTTTGGATTGGTGCCCGAGGAAACCTCGGTCTCCAATTGTCGGGATTGCCTTCTTTCAAATCTTTTTATAGAGATTCATTTAAAAGCCAAGGATAGGATTAGGACAGGAGAGAGAGAAAGAGAGTAGATGAGGTGAGCTTTTCTGCCAAGCTAGCACCAAATGAAAGGGTCGATAGGTTGAGAGTTGATTGAATGTAGATAGTAAAATAAAGGGAAAGTTTATGATTAAGTGGATGAAGAAGACCCGAAGTCTAAAGGTTTGAGGGTTTAAAATGAGTTAGAAGAGATTTGAATGCTTGGAGAGGTATGAGTACCGTCTCACAGAGGGAAAAGGGTTTTTTGATTTGAAATGGGGTCGCACCCTAGATGGGCTGCCTACGTACTCAACTCCCTGTTGAGATCAGACCTTACGTAGTTCAGGGTATTTTGGATCTTGGAAGTTTTGAGATTGGGATGCTAGTCTATGAGACGCTGGGTCTGTGAGACGTTTGAAACCTTAAGATGTCAAAGTTGTGAGACGCTCGGATCTGTGAGACGCTCGGGTCTATGAGATGCTCGGGTCTGTGAGACATTCGAATCATTAGGATGACAAAGTCTATGAGACACTCGGGTCTGTAAGACATTTAAAGTGTAGGGGAATTTAGAATGGAATTGAAACTGAATTGAAATCAATGTTGAATTGAAGTTGAATGAATTTTGATTTGAATTGGAATTGAGATTGAGATTGAGATTGAGATTGAGATTGAGATTGAATCGGAGTTGAATGAATTTTGATTTGAATTGGAATTGAGATTGAATTGGAATGAATTTTGAATTAAATGAAGTTTTGAATTGAATTGAAGGTAGAATGAATTAGAATTGAAATGAATTTTGAATTGAATGAATTAAGAATTGAATGAATTAGAACTGAATTTTTATTGGAATTGGATTTGAATTCAACTGAAATCAGAATTGGATTTGAATTGAAATTAAATCGATTTTGGATCAAAATTGAGAAGAATTGGGATGGAATTGAAGTTGTAGGCCAAATTTGAGCTAACGGGCCTGGTTTGGGCCTCAGAATGGACCGAGTTGGACCATAAAAGATGGGCCGGGTTGGGCCTTGAAAGATGGGCTGGATTGGGCCTTGGAAGATGGGTCGGATTGGGCCTTGGAAAAGTAGGCCGGGTTTGGGCCTCGATGGTCTTTGAAATGGGCCTCAAATTGGGCTTTGAAATGGGCCTCGAATTGGGCTTTGGAACGGGTCTCGAATTGGGCTTTGGAATGGGCCTCGAATTGGGCTTTGGAATGGGCCTCGAATTGGGCTTTGGAATAGGCCTCGAATTGGGCTTTGAAATGGGCCTCAAATTGGCTTTGAAATGGGCCTTAAATTGGGCTTTGAAATGGGCCTCAAATTGAGCTTTGGAATGGGCCTCGAATTGGGCTTGGAATGGGCCTCGAATTGGGCTTTGGAATGGCCTCTTTGGAATGGGCCTCGAATTGGGCTTTGGAATGGGCCTCAAATTGGGCTTTGGAATGGGCCTCGAATTGGGCTTTGGAATGGGCCTCGAATTGGGCTTTAGAATGGGCCTCAAATTGAGCTTTGGAATGGGCCTCGAATTGGACTTTGGAATGGGCCTCGAATTGGGCTTTGGAATGGGCCTCAAATTGGGCTTTGGAATGGGCCTCGAACTGGGCTTTGGAATGGGCCTCGAATTGGGCTTTGGAATGGGCCTCAAATTGAGCTTTGGAATGGGCCTCGAATTGGGCTTTGGAATGGGTTCGAATTGGGCTTTGGAATGGGCCTCGAATTGGGCTTTGGATGGGCCTCAAATTGGGCTTTTGAGTTGGGCTGAGATGGAGTTTGAAATTGGTTAATCCCTTGAACTATTGGGTTAGACTTTTTATATATATATACATATATACCTATTTTATTATATGAGTGTCTTGGTTTAGGATGTCACCTTGACCAAGAAGGACACATGACCCACTAAGTGCCAAGGGACACCCTCTATCCTAATGGCTAGAGCCTAAAGGACTATAACTAGGGCTTAAATAATTGTTAGAAACAAATACAACTGAAATAATTATCATGAAATGAATATAAATGTTATATACAAAATGAAGAAATAAACTGAATAATCAAACACATAAACTTTGACAGAACACATTCATCAAGCTATAGGAATCATTTTGTGTTTTCTTTCTGATTGGCAAATTTTAAATAACAAACGAACTTCAAAGCAAACTACTAATCTCAAAAGTCGGACTGAGTTGAACCCTGATTTTGTATAACAACGAATTACCACTTCTTGGCTGCTAAACCCCTTCTGGTCTTTCCTTTATCACCATGCTAACTGACAAATTTCATTACTCAGGTAGGAGCCGGCTTAAATTCACTAAAGCTCAAATTGCTGATCAAATATCTGTGAACCCAATTGTCAAGTCACATAACGTAGCCGTCGAATTCCTGTTTGCATTAACTCCCAGTCTTTACAAAACAGATTGCCTAAATAGGATTCTACACCAGTTCTGAAGCATTTACATGGTACTGAAATGAAACAATCAGCGGTGTAGGTTGAATTTGACACGGGCAGTGCTAAGTCGCATGTTTGTGGCATAACTTTACTCAGATACAGAGAACCCAGCACACAGAAGAAGGAAAACAGAATGAACCTAATAACCAGGTTGGGATCAAAATTAAAAAACATGCTAAATCACAGATAACGGACAGACAGATCAAGCATTCAAATCTAGCGGAGGGTCTTAACAAACTTTGAGTTCAGATTGAATACCAGGTTGTATATACGCAGAGGTCTTCCAGCAAGAAACTAACACACAGACGCAAAAACAAATAGGGAAATTCATATTAGTTTTCTGCTGTAAACAAATAGGAATCTAGTTGGTTCAACAGAGAAGAATGAAAGATAGGCAGAAAATTTCAAAGCAGAGGGTAAGAGAGAATCCCGTGTGTCGATCAATGAGGTCATCACCCTTTGTAGCAAATGCAGTTGTTCCTTCGCTTGGTTAGTTTCGGTCCCTAGTGATTAATTTCCATATAGCAGCTGACGTCCCAGGAGAGCACACAAGGGTTTCTGGTTTTTATTTCAATAAAACGAAAAGCATCCCATAGCATACATCCGAATCTACACACAGATACTCAACTTTTTCCTTGCTTAACAGTAGATTTCAGAGGTAAGTAAATGGTTCTCGAGAGTGAGAAGGGTTTTGGTTCTCAAACCTTCTTTCTTGCAACAGAATTGTCCGACTTACAAAAGTCGAAATGCATAAACATAGTGAACAACATAACCAGTGGCGGATCCAGAAACTTTGTTTCGGGGGGGGGCAAAATTTTTTTTTTGACACTGTCACTCTTTAAAACATTATGTCATTTTGTACTTTTCAAAAATTTATAAGAGCATTTGACAAATTTTCAAAAGTTTCGGGGGGGCCTTAGTTTTCTGTTCATGGACTTCCTGGTCCACACCAAGCTATAACGCGTATACGGAAAGAACAAAGAAAGAAAAAAAAAAACGAATGGGACATACAGAGAAACGGGCATCCTCGTCCCTTGAAGATACAACGCAGAGCAAATCAAGGTGGAGTATATACGTAATTTCTGAGTTGTTTGAAGATCCCTGAGCCCATCGTGGGTTAGGTATCAACTAAACTGGGTAAAAAATATTCAAACGAAAACAAAGGAGAAGCGAAGAGCAAAATAAGGGAGAGACAGGCTAGAGAATCACCGCATAGCGCCGAATGCTTCTGATGCGCTTTATAAATGAAATGCAAATGAAAATATAAAGGGAGAGAAGTGGAGACAGAGAGATAGAGATAAACGGGTTCAATAAGTGCTATCATCGAATACAAGTTCGACGAAACCGAAAATTTGGCCCTCATCTTTTTGAGTTCATAGGGAGAATTCTGTAAAAAAGGAATCGGAAAGTGGAAGGAAGGAAAGGAACGAGGCGCCTTAAACCAGATCATCATTCAAAGAGACAGAAGCTTACTTACGCTTCGAAGATTGAAGGTGGATGAGATAGGGCCGAGGTTCGCAGGTCTTTTGGTGAGAAGAAGGTGGGGATGATTTTTAATGGAGGTGAAGGGGATGGAGGTAATTCTCGGTGGAGGTGACGAAGACGTGGTGGTTCTCAATGACTAGCGGCATTTTGACAGAGATTAATCTCCAGTAATGGTGGTAGTTCTTGGTGGAGAGGAAGAAGGTGGCGGTGGTTTTCTGGTGATGGGGGTCGATGAGCTAGTGGTGGTTTTGTCCATGGATTGAAGATCATTCGGAGTGGGTGTTCTTTTTTCTGGGTTTTCTTAGTTGAACAAGAATGTCTGAAGAAAGAAAATGAGGCCCGAGAGAATTGATGGAATGTTCGCCACTGTTGATGTTTTAGGTCTGTTATTTTTTTTTATCTTATAGAGGTGGGATTAGGGTTTTTGCCTGATTATGGACCTTATTTTGGGGTGCTGGAGTGAAAAACTAGACCCATTCTAAAGGGTGGGTCGCGTTTGGTCAATATAAGCCCAAGGTCACGTTTGGGCTAGCCAAAATGGGTTGGGGCGGAAACAAAAAAAACACCAAAAGTGCCCTAGTCAAGATTCAAACTCAGTTCTTATGACCTTCTTCATTAGTATGCTAACCAGCTAAGCTACGATAGAAGTATGTACACAAATCTTGGAAATAATATAATGTTTCAAAGCGAGCTAATTAAAAATAAAAGCGTCCCTTGCTCGTTCTAAGATTCAAACCCACGACCAATAGCTGCACTCATGCAAAATCTAACCAGTTAAACTACTACAAAACTCAATATGAAGATGTGAGAAACACTACTAAAGCTCTAATATGAACTGGATGAATTCTTTTTTTTTTGTTTAAGAAAAACGCTAGCATTCTAAATGAAAATATACAGTAAAACAAAACAGGTTTATCCTAAGGAAAAGTTTCCAAGGTTTATCCTAAGGAAAACGTTTCCAAGGTTTATCCTAAAGAAAATGTTTCCTTCTTAAAAGGCATACACTAATAGGATGTAGATAACATAAATCAAAAACATCATACAATATTAAATAAATGAAATAAAAGAATACTAAGTATATGAAATAATGGAATAGTACTAATAAAACAATTGTGAGAATAAAACAAAATGCACTAAAAATGGAAGTTAAATTAGATATGTACAAATAATAAAATAGGAAAAAGAAGTAACAAAATAAAATGAGACGAGAGGGAGTTTAATCGAATTAGCGACAAACTAAATATGCTAGTATGGAATATAATAGTAAAAATGTACATAAAATGATGAAAATGATCCTGAAAATAATAATGATAAAGACAAAATTAAAATAAGCACTAATAAAGAGTACAAAAGTAAAAGTGTCAATAAATGAAATGAGATAAAATAAACAAGTAAACCAAAATAAAAACAATAGGCGAATAAATTAGCGAATAAACAGAACCGGTTATCACGAACTAAATAAAAAAGAAATGGTAAAATAAGTAAATAACGAAAGGGGACGTGTTTGAAAATGAATGTTTTGAAAGGTGATTTTAGAATTTTGTCATAAAAGGACAGTTTCGTTTTGGTATGTACATGAATGAGTTTTGAAAATAAAGGCGACGACCCTCTTATTTTATTTATTTATCTTGATTTTGCTTTATGGGGTGAGAATTTTTGGTGTCTACAAGGTGGTTTCCACAAATTATGTCGTGTATTTCTTCTATAAGTTTTTGTCCTTCTTCCTTTGTTATACATTTGAGAGTAGGTCTTCCGAACGATCTTTTATAGAGTTGATTACTCTCAATAAAGAATGACACCACCCTTCTCTTTATTGTTCGTGCCTCATTCTCGTCCACGGGGAGTTTTCCCTCTTTTATGTATTTAGTGATAGGGGTCATTCAGGATTCTTCCAGTTCGCCTGTTTCAAAGGACAAGATTTGTTCCTTGTTTATACTTGAGCTTGTCTTTAATCCTAACCAAACATTGTCCAGAACTTTCTCAGACATGCTTTCCAACTTAGCCAAGGTGTCTGCTTCGATGTTTTTGGCCCGAGGAAGATGTTTCAGCTCACACCTTGTAAAACTGGCGTTCAGTTCCTGTACCTTTAGAAGGTATTTCTAGAGTTTTTTCTCCTTACTTCATAAATATTATCATTTTGTCTTGCTACTAGCATGGAGTCTAAATATATTTCCAGATCTGCAAGGCATATTCTGATTATTAAGTAACAAGTTTGTTCTTTCCTGGGAAAAGGGAAAAGTAAGAAAGAAAAGATTGCAGTTTTGTCAATATGTCCTTAGTCGAAACCTGTTTCCCTGAGGGTTGTGGCTACTTCGAGTCCCTGAATGAGGGCCTCATATTCTGCTGCATTGTTGGTTACTTCGAACTCCAACCTGAAGGCATAGTTGAGGTCTCGCTCGCTCAGGTTTGGACTACAATGTCGGTCCCGCTCCAGTCTTGCAGCGAGCCTCGTCTACCAAGATCACAAAGGGTGACAAGTGTTGGCTTTCTTCCTGGGCGAAGCTGGTCTCAGTTATGAAATCTTCCAGGGCCTGTGCTTTGATCGCCGTTCGAGGTAGAAAGTGGATTTCATACTGCGTTAGCTCGAGCGTTCAACTGACCATGCGCCCGGACGCACTAGAATTATTGGCTATCTGCTTTAACGGCCAATTGATTCTGACAAAAATTTGATGTGACTGAAAATAAGGGCGTAACTTTCGTGACACTAATACCAGTGCAAACAAAATTTTCTCAATGTTAGTATATCTCGTCTCCGTTACTATCAGGATTTTCCGGTGTAGTAGATCGGGATTTCTTTTTTTTTTCTTCCTCTATAATTTAAACCGCTGCTATCGCCCAGTCGGATATCGAGAGATACAGGTAAAGATCCTGGTCCGGAGCAGGAGCACCCAGTTTGGGTAGTTCTCTAAGCATTTCCTTAATTTTTTTAAAGCTTCAACGCATTCCTGCCCCTAGTGAAATTTGCTATTTTTCGTAGTATCTTGAAGAATGGGATTGACTTCTCTTAAAGTTTTTAACAGAATCTACTCAGGGTCGTTAGTCTCCCATTCAAAGCTTGTACATCTTGATATTCTTCGGGGGAGAGGCTGAGCACAACTTGGGTTTTTTTCTGGGTCGACCTCGATTCCACGTTGCCCAACAATGAATCCCAAGAATCTTCCCTTGGTTACTCCAAAAACACACTTTTCTAGATTTAACTTGATCTAAAATCTATCCAAAGTATTGAATGTTTCTTTTAGATCCTCCATATTTGATCCTTTTAATCACTTCTCACGACAATGTCGTTGACATACACTTCTATATTGTGAGAGAGTTGCTCTTTGAACACTTTGTCGATCATCCTTTGAAAGGTTACTCCTGCATTTTTTAGACCAAAGGGCATTACTTTGTAACAAAACGTTCATGAGGAAGTGATAAAGGAAGTTTTTCTGTATCTTTTTCATTCATCTTTATATGATCGTACCCGAAAATGCATCTAGGAAACTCGAAACCTAACTTTGAGCTGTTGCCACAACCAACTTCTATGGAAGGAAGGGGGTAAAATTCTTTGGGACAAGCCTTATTCAGATATGTGAAATCCACACACATTAGCCATTTTCCACTTGACTTCTTTACCATGACGACATTTGCTAGCCACCTAGGATATGCAACCTCCCGGATAAACCCGGGCTTTAGGAGTTTCTCTACCTCAGTCCAGAACACCAAGTCTCTTTCTTTCCCCATTATTCTTTTCTGCGGCCTTATAGCAGGGTGCTTCGGATCTACCTGCAGGTTATGCTGGATAACGCTTGGGTCTACCCCGGGTATTTCTTCCGCGCTCCAAACGAACATTCTCCTTTTTTCCAAAAACCTCAGAAGTGAGCTTGTTCTCCCCTGTCAAAGGCGTTTCCTATTTCAAAGAATTTAGAAGGGTCGATTTTAGGTGTATCTCCTCTAGCAAATTGTCTGGTGTGTCGTAGTCTTTAAGTCTACCTTCCTAGCCCGGAGAAGAGAGTTGTTTTCCCTCGAATTCTTGGTCTGACCTGACTGTTTTGACTATCCCTTCCTTTAGGGGACTCTCCATAATTCGTACCTCATATACTCGAGCCACTTTATGGATTCCCCTGACAGTCACCAGTTTTCCGACCTGGTCAAATATTTCATTTTCAGATAATAGGTACACATATGGCCTG
>CM041776.1:372977694-373055314 GCA_023374045.1 Limonium bicolor | reverse complement strand
AGGGGAAGATACCAGACAATAGTTCATCAATGTTAGTTTTACAGAAATTAAAATTCGAATGTCCTATAGAGGGACACGATGCGCCCATATGCCTGTAAATCAGAAACCTATTCGTCTAATTCTCAACAAATTATTACTATAGGCATTAATTCAAAAGACTAGATTCACAATAGGCAAAGAAGAAGCAATCAGATATCCTGCCGGGTGGGATGCCGGATATAATCCACCCGGCATATTCAAATTAAAGCATGCCGGACGGGATGCCGGGCAGTACTCATCCGGCTCATTCAAACTTGAACCCAGATTTTTTTCAGAAACGTTCATAACTATACCAGAGCAACTAAATCAACCGCAGCATGTTCCAAAGTCCCGAAATCACTACACTAAGCCACGAAACTAACAAAAACAACATATAGAACCGACAAACATGAAAATTGAATTCGAAAAACATAATGCACGATGAGGGAACCTGGTTTTGTTTTTGCAAATGGTCGAAAGGCGGAATGGGCTGCCCACGGTGGTTGGTGGTGCTAATGGAATGCGAAGGAGTGTTTGTGGAGTTTGTTGTCATCGCCTGTGGTGGAAGCTCTGTGGGTGCGGCGCTTGAGTAGGGTAAAAAGTGGGGCGGTAAAACCTTTACCCGATGTTATTTTTTTTTCAGAAACCGCGACATGCCGGGTTAAATGCCGGGTTGGGGGTATCCGGCAGCATTGTTTTTTTACCACGCCGGGTAAGTATTACCCGGCCATGCGCACGGCATGTCTCCATGGGGTGCTTCTTCCTGAATTTGCTCATTGCCGGATATAATGCCGGCTAATAATGATCCGGCAATTGAGTTTTAAGTAGGCCGGATTACATGAACCGGCATTGGTCACGGCATACTCAAATAAACGATGGATTAAGTTAATCAATTGAATAAAATTAATGAATCAAATATCTATAAAACAATTAGCAGAATAAATAATAAAGGAATAAAGATGCATTAAGTGAAAATCTAATATTTTTACAGAAATAAAATAAAAAGAAGAAAGAAATGAAATTACATATGCCAGATACGATGCCGGCTCCACGACATCCGGCATTTATATTTTCTGCAAATGTCGGGCTTACAAAGCCCGGCAGTGTATCCGGCATACACAATTAGTTAAAAAACAATGAACGTATTAATTTAAAGAATAAAGAATAAGAAAAGAAGGAATAAAGAATAGGGCGATTACCAATTTTAGGACTTGGACTAATTCCAAGTCCCCGGCAACGGCGCCAATTTGCTAACAAAGAAATTGTAGGAAAAACTATATACAAAAGAATAAAATAAATAACTAAACCTACAACTCTACTACGGGTAGCAAAATAAAACCCGGTCGGAGTATAGTGTAAATATATTACAACCGAGAGTATCGAACCCAAGGGACTTATAGAAAACTAGTCCTAATCCGGTAATAACCTATTCTAAGACAAGGGGGAAATTGAAATATTTTCTAACCCTAATTAAAACTAACTACACTAAGTGGTATTTACAAGGAAATTATTCTTGATTCAGGGTGTAAAACCATCTAAGTATCAATATGAACTCGAAACATAAACACAAGCCTTCAAATTAACCAACAACTGAACACGCCGGGTGTCCTGCCGGATACCACTTGCACGGCATATTCAAAGACATTGAATATGCCGGACATTGGCCACCCGGCAGTGCGTCCGGCATAGTCATAATGCATATTCTTTTTCCAGTTTCCGAGAAGAAAACAGAAGACTCACTACCTATTAACAATTCGAGCATATATCATGCCACGAAATGAACAAAGTAATGGGAAAGATGGGTTAATTCTCACTCTTACTACTAACTTTTAATTCATAAGAAGAGAGTAGGAAGATCATTAAAAGAGTCTAACCTATTCTACTTTTGGATATATCCTCCTCAAGTAGAATTAGCATGAAGAGAATAAGAGATCAACCAATTCTCCTTCAATAAGAACCTTACTCTTATAAACTTGAAGTTATATTAAGAAGAACACATTGTTTAACAAAGAGAATTTCATTCCCTAACCAAAGAACAAACAAAGAATTCCTACTCCACCATCCACACAGATCAAGAGAGAGAATACATAGGAGATAAGAAGATTGGATGTAGCCTTAACCCGCCATGGATTCTTCTCTTCGCGTGGAAAGTTGCATAGAACTTCCTTGGACACCAAACACCTTGGAATGAGGCGAAAATGGAGTAATGAATGGAGTGTAATATGATGTTGAAGTGTGTTGAAAAGTGTAGCCCCTTGTCCTATTTATAGGCATCACATTCTTCTTGTGCCGGATGTCATGCCGTGCAAGTTATGTCCGGCATATAATAACCATGTGCCCAACTGCTAACGGTCGAAACCGCCTAATCTGCGCGAAAAAGTACCAGTGCCGGACAGGATACGTCCGGCACCATACCCGGCATAGGTTGGTTTGGCAACGGCCATTAACTGCCATCGTGTGGTCAATCGAGGCGACTTTTCTCATTTATGCCGGATTGGATATACCCGGCAACGTACCCGGCATAGAGTGCTTTTCTGCTCCATGCTTGTGCCGTGCAGGTATGATCCGGCCTTATGTCCGGCATTGTGGTCAGAAATGTCTCCTTGTATGGAAAAACATATAAAACATCAATCTGAACAAATAATAGACTTAATACATAATATAGCATAAATATTAATTATTCTAACCTTAATTTGGCTAATAATCTTATAATTAAGTACACTAAAACATGATAAGTCTGAGGCTTATCAACTTACGCCACAAAGTGATGGCTATGTGCTGTATAAGCACAATACGATGTGTGTAAATGATATCACATAGATATACATTATGGGTTATATGTGGTAGTTATTAAAGCACCTATTTGGATGAAGCGACTTCGGGAAGAAGTCTTTTTAAGGGGGGGTAGATTGAAATACCCCAAACTAATAAAACATGGATTAAATATCTAATCAAATTAATTAAGGCCTAAACATGCCTTAAAAGTCAATTGAGAACAACAATGGTCAACACAATGCAAGAATTGCACCCTTTGACCGTTTAGGGTAAATACATACCCAAATGAACTCCTTAGGACCTAAAATTTTGGCCTAAGCATATTAACGCATAAAGGAACGTATTAAAATTATTGGACAGCACTCCAATACAAAGAACAAGCATTAACATGCTTAAAGGTCAAGTAGGGCAAAAATGTGCTCTAAGAAATCTTAAAGGTCTTATGACCTCTATTTGATATAAAATTGGATTCCTAAGATCAATTATCATGTAAGGAACACAATGAAACCGTTCGTAAAGAAAACAAAGCTCAGAAACACCTCGTGACCACAATGTGCACTAAAACACCTTAAAGCACGTTTTTTGTGTATGAGCTCTAAGATATTGAATTTTTGTCACTTTAAAGACTAGATTACATTCTTTATAAATTAATGTGACATGATAGACTATATTATAAAGTCTAAATCAAAGTTTAAAAATAAAATCAAAATGGGTGATTTTGGGTGAATAGTACCCAAAATAACATTTAATTACCTAGCTTAAACCATGGTCAAATGTCATCCCTTGACCTCACCACCCATTGCCGCCTCCATATAGCTGTCATTCCTATCCATTAAGCAACCTCCAAACAAATATCTAGCCAATCTAATGAATCACCGTTTACTATTTCATAAAGTAACTTACTTTACCTTATAATCAAAATTTGACTTTCTCTTTCCTTCTACCCCATTCCAAACGATTTCAGCCTGCAAACAGACCCTCCTTCCTTCATTTTAGAGCTAGGAAGCAGCCAACTTCAAAGAGGAACTCCCATGGCATAAGGTAAACATTCAAAACATGTTATATGTCATTATCTTTATCTTTTCTTCCTCTTTCCATTGATCTAACTTCCATCCACTCATCTAGCACGAGTTGGTGTTCAAAGGGAAGGAGAATCTCGGCTCAAACTCAATATTCAAGGGGAAGCAAGCTTAAGACATAATTAAGGTAAAAAAGTGCTTTAAGCACTTAATTCCTTTTCTACTTCATTTCCGGTTGAGAATCTAGTTCCCTTGGCTTATAATCTTCCATTTATCATGCTTGATCAGTAGCAATTGCAACCCATCATTTGGTGGCTGATTCCAAGCTTAAACTCCATTTAAGCCATTTAATCAAGGTAAACCCTAGCTTTCTTCTACCTAGATCATAGGCTGTTATATAGCTGATTTTAAAGAGTGTTTTGATGCCTTCTTTCTGTTGGAAAACTAGGCCGAGAGCAGCTTGGGAGATCCTTGATTTTTCAAGGTAAAAGTTCATGTTTTTCATGACTTAAATTACTCTTATGTTCATGTTTGGGACCTAACCATATCATTAAATTGCTGTTAGAACACATCTAAGAAGCTGTGGAAATTCTCCTTTAAATTGTCGTGGCCAAACAAGGCCTTATCTTGGCTAAAATAAGGTATAAATCATTTAAACCTTCACTTGGTATATTAATATGTGTTTAAACATATGTTTATATATATGTCATGAGTGAACATGATATAAAAGGTCATATTTGACCTTAGGTGGTTAAGGAATGATTTGGTAAATTTATATAAGTAATTAATTAACATAATTGTCAAATTTAAGACATTATATGGAAAATTGGTAAATATGGAAAACTATATGGTAAGGCCGAGAGTTTAATGGATTTTTGGGCATTTATGTGTAATTTATTTTATAAGCTAATGTTTGTAATAAGGCCATGTACTCCAGGCCATTTTATTTATGTATTTATAAGGTTTTAATTAAGTTTAGGTAACATATATATATTACCGCAAGGAATTAGTGTTAAACCATAATTAAATTAAATTTGGGGGCTATATAATAATAAAGCCAAAATTAGAGGTTAAAAGGATTTAAAATAAAATTATAAGATTTTATAAAGTTTTGGGGTTAAATGGTAATTTCTGGAAAATATGGGTACATACCGTAATTATTAGGAATTGATGGTTAAGGAAATATTAAGGAGGTCAACTTGACCATATGGCAGGCTTTGACCAAATTAGATAAGTTAAATAACTTATTTAGGTTTTATAATAAGATAAGTATTTAATTGTAACATTTTTATAACATATGTGGTAAATATGTTATTACCGAAAGTTAAGGGTGTAAAATGGTATTATAAACACCCATGGGCTATTAGGAATTTTTTAGGAATTTATTGGGTTGATTTTGGAATTAAAATAAATTATATATGTATAATATATAGTTATTATGTCATTGTGACACCTTGGATAAATAAATGGGGTGGAAATGCAAATACCAAAAGTATATGGTTAGTAATGGTAATTATAACCCTTGGTGGAATTTGGTGATTTTTTTGGAATAATATAAGAGTATTTAATAAGATATGTGTATAATATATAGTTTTATGATATTATAAAACTATATGTTATAAATTGGGCCAAATTGCAATTATAGAAATTGGTGGGTTGAAAAATAAAAATAAAACAGCTATAGGGTCTGTTCGCAATTTAAAATATTATATAACCATAGGTTATTAATATTAAGGTTTAAAATGTTATAATATATGATATATATGACATAACATTATATAGTGGTCAATTTGTAAATTTGGAAAGTTAAAGGGGTTGGAAATTGATTTAAAACAGACAAGGGTCTGTTCGGTATTTTATAAATGTAAAACCATAGGCTGTACCTTTTTATAAAGTTAAAATGTTATATTATATGCTATATATAACATGGTATAAATTATGGGGTGATTTTGTAAATAAATAAAACTATGGGTTATGGAAAGGAATAAGGTTATAACATAGTTGCCTTCTCGGGAATATAACATAGTTTTGTATAAAAACTATAGGTTATAAGTTAAAGGAAATAAAATTCATATTATATGATATTAGTATATGGTATAACATTACATAATGTTATGGGGTTAAATTGAAATTAAAGGAAAGTATATGGCTGTACCTAATTAATAAAGGTTGGAAAATGAATTTTAGACTATGGTCTACAATGTTATAAATGTCATAACAATTATATGGTATTAATGTGGTTTAAATGGAATTAATATAAGTAAGGATATTCACATTAAATAATGTGACAAACTATAAATAAATAAGATTATAAACTAAGTTATATATTGAATAAACCTTAGGAGTTGTAATTATACAACATAAAGATGTTACATAATATTAGGATAATAATCTTAATATAAATTGTATAATAATAATACAATAATGGGAATTATAATCTCATATAAGATGGTAAAAATGTAACATATAATATAAGAGTTTTACAACTCATGAAACTTATATATATGGTAATATATACATACGCGAGAATAATGTATATAAGGATGGATATATATATTATGGTTGGAAACCATATAATATAATGGTGGAGGTTACTATATGAAAATAGTTTATAAACTATATGTTATAAGTTTTTGAATTCAAAAATATTTATTAAAAGATTAATGGATTATATAATACCAGTATTATAATGGATGGTGGGAAAATAATACAATAATGAATAATGCATGCATACATGCAACTATAGGTTATATACCTAAATTCAATGATGGATAAGATTAAAGAAATATAATGAATTAATTTAAACAGTCGAAACATTATACGACCTACGAGTTTTAGTAACAAAGCCGACTGGTTTAGAGAAACTCGTAACAATAAACTGTAGAAATCCGAGGATGAACTGTCGGGGTTACTTGTTATTCGGAAATACCGGATTTAGTTAGTCATGGAGACTGACTTATAGTTTTACTACAGTTTAGATCGCCTTTCAGACGTGCGCGCTTGACGAGCTAGTGGACTACACTGCGCATCCTAGGTCTGAGGTGTACGGTATGTAACGGGGTCTGATCCGGGTTTGTCCTGAGGAATTCCTTGGGCTCGGATTTGGTTGATAAACTTGTGTGTTATGTGTGTTGATACGTGTAGTGATTATGTGTGTTACTTATGCATTATTATTATTTATGCACGAGCGTCCTACGGAACTAACACTACGTCGACTATAGATCGACTTATATAAACATACATATGCGTTAATGTGATGACATGACGGTACTTAATATAATACCCTTAGTATTATATTAAGTATATGGTAACTAAGTAAAACACTTAGGTACGAGTCACGACATTGTCGGTCTCTAGAGCATGGATCTCGAACATGAATATAACCTAGATTACTTCTAGTACGCGTGAGACCCATTGGGCAGCTAATTAATAAAGTGTATTCTCCATAAAACTAAGAGTTTATCCTAAACATTATGAGAGAGTTGGTATGAGCTGAGGTGAGGAATCCCGGTAGTTTACGAACGACTTGGTTGCGCAATTGTGATTACTGAGGGGTACCCGATCGGGTTCCGCTCTAGGTATTTACCCAACGAGCCCTATTTGGATCGTGGGTCAGGTGGCTACGGCCTTTATATGGACGCCTTACGAGGCAAAGTTAATAGTCAGGGGCCTCCGGACCTTTGGCAAAATGAGCACCTTTGTGTGTATAGGAGGACTAGTGTCCATTGGTGATGTTATCGGGTTGTCCTAACATGACGCCCAACTGGTAATTAATTAACATGGTTTGGATGGATGGGGCCTTGAAGGCCAAATTAAATTAATTAGGGAAGACGTTCGCTACGCCGATTATACAGTACTATAATTCGATACGCTCGTTTATACAACTTTGTTTGTGATATTTAATGAATGATTGGATTGGATGGATGGTTATGTATTTATGAATGTTTGGATTGGATGGATGATTATGTATTTAAGCATGTTTGTACAGTTGAAATACCCCGACCTTAAATATGGCAATTTAATTATCCTAATAGGTACTCAAGAGCCTAGTAATGATTAAGAAATATTGGTGAGGAAAAATAAATCCAAAAGAAATAAAGAAACGCTTAAAAAGCGAAAAAACGCTAAATAAGCGTTAAATGACCATAGGAGGTATGAAACCTCGGTTAGCGTATTATAAGGATTCTAAAGGCTTAGTTAAGTCTAAATAAATAGTAGGGAGCAAATCCCGAAGAAAACGGATCCTTAAAATGGATTAAAAACACTAATGAACATTAAAGCGCGTTTTTCGAGGTAACCGGGAAAACGCGCTTTAAGCAGGTCAAATAGACTCGTAACAATTTTGGTCAACTAAATAGTCATTAATAATATTAGTGAAGCTTTAGAACCAATAAAATCAATAAAACGAGAAAATAGTAAAAACTGTCAAAAACGGGAAGTTGTGGGGTAGAAACATAAATAACCAAAACTTATGTGTCCACTTTGAAAATAAAAAGTAAAGGTGGTATGTGTGTGCTGTGTGTGTCCGATTTGGGCTCCCCCTCTCACACTCTCACACACTCTCTTCTTATTTACAAAACAACAAAATAAATAAGAAGCAAAAAGTAACTATACTACTTTACTACCCCACTCACCTATTCTCTCTCCTATTCCCCTCACATTCTCTTCACTCACGTAGAACTCCCCTTCTCCTCTCTATTTCTTTCTTCTCATTCTTCCCAGCGACAGCAATGGAAGCTTGAGAGAACCCACACAAACTCTACATTCTCTCCTCTTGTTACTCCCTTGAATCTCTTCCAAAAATTATAAAAACTACACATTGTCTTCCTCTCATCAAGGAGAGCATTCCTCTCTTTTCAAAATTCGAAAAGGAGCACTTTCATCTCCATGGGTATGGAGCATTTGGAGCTTCAAGACTACCACTAGAACCACCTTCTTCTCCTTGTCATTTGAGGTAAAAATATTCTTGAAAACTTACCTTTTTCTAGCCCTTGTGGGCAAAACGAAAATTCAAACTAAACCCTTGTTTGGTGCCTTGTATTCCAGCCGATTTTGGCATTCTTGGAGGGTGAGAAATATTGCTCTAGTGCTGTTCCAAGTCTCACTTGCACCCTTGGAAGGTAATATATATTCCTAAGCCCTAAAATGCGCCTTAAACTTTGAAGAATGGTTAAGGGTTAGTTTTTGTATTGAATGGTGGAATGTATGGGCTGTAGCATGGGTGTGTGAACTCCATTTGAGACCGAGAACAAGAGGGAAAGAAAGGAAAAGAAAGGATAAAGGAAGAGAAGGAAAGAAAGAAAGAAAACTAGAAAGAACAAGGTAAAGTCTCTTACCTTGAACTAGTTTTGCATTGTGTAATGTAACAGTTTTTGAGAAGTAGAATGAGTAATGTATTTGAGTAATAGTAAGTATGTTGTGTAGTATAATGAGGGATGATAATGTAACAGTTTTGAAGCTTGTAAATGATGTTTTAAAGCTTGGGAAAACCATGGGTAATGTATGTATATGTGCAGGAAAATTTGTGTGTTGTAGTGTGATTAATGATGTGTGAATCGATATGGAGATTGGGAATGAATATTTAGCTGAAATGGTATGTGGGCAAAGTGAGAATTTTAGGGGAACCTCTGCCCAAATTTGTATGGGAATTAGAGGACTTAGATGTGTAAGGAGAGGGAACAACCTAGACAATAACTAGGTGTGTTTTGGTAGAAGTTGTGAGTGATTAATCATGTTGTAACAGATTTTGAATGGAGCTAGATAATGGGGAGAACTTGAGTGGGAGGTAATGCAATTAGAATGCTAGGAATGGTATTGATAGAGGGAGTATTGAATGGTAGAAGTGGGAACAAAAATCTGTGGCAAAACAGTGTATGAGTACCTTGAATTTTAGGAAGAAAGTTGGTGTGCTTAACCTTGGAAATGAATGAAGAACTTGTGTATATTATTGCAAATGGTTATAAAGGATTTGGAATGGTTATTAAGTGAGTTGGTAGGAGGTAGGAAACTAGCAAGAGAAAGTTAGAAGTGCTTTAGTGTGCAAAGTGCAAAATGTAAGAATTGATGTTTGTGAATTTGAGCAAGAATTGGAGTAAGAGTTTAACCAATGATTTGGAGAGGTTTAATGCATGTTTTAAGGTGTTTAAACATGTAGGAAACATGTGGAAAGATTGTGGAATAAGTGGAAAAAAATTGGGGTGAATTTGGAGTTCAGAATGTGTAGAAAAACACTTTTAAAAACAGGGTCTGTTGTGGACCGCCCCTATGGACCGCCCCTGTGGGGAGGTCCATAGTCGAATTCAGCTGGACGGATTCGTTTCTGTCACGGACCGCCCCACAGGGGAGGTCCAGTGCAGAGAAGATTAAAAAAAAAAAATTGGTTTCTGTCTCGGACCGCCCCTACGGACCGCCCCTATGGGGAGGTCCAGTACTGGAATCTCGCAGCGTAAATGGCTTCTGTCTCGGACCGCCCCTAGGGACCGCCCCACAGGGGAGGTCCGGTCAAAAAAAAAATTTTTTTTGGGCTTAAGCAGTAAACCATAGGGAGAATAATGATGGTAAGGAGAAAATAATATACACATAAGAACCTAAGAAAATGAGCTTAGGAAATGATGTGAAGTAAATGATTTTGGAATTAAGTATGAAATCTAAGGAACTAGTAATGGTACATTGGGAAACATAAAGGATGAAACGTGTTGGGTTACCCATAGGGAATTAACCACTCGATCACATGTTGTTATAGGACTTGGATTGTGAACACCGGAGGAAAGTTGGATACAAGTACAACGGTGAACGGTATGATTTCTTCATGCCCTGTATCCTAATCTGGTTACCCCGATTTGTGTGCTTATTTGATCACCTAATAAGATAAATGCATGAATCGGACTATATTGCACTTACTTGTGCTTGTTTACATTGTTCTTGATATTTGTCTTGAACAATGGTTTGTATAATTCATGAAATATATGAATGATGATGAAGTGTATTGTATTTCGTAGTGTACTTGTATATTGTAATGTATTTTGTATGGATGTGTATATGTACAATGTATTGTGTATGTGGCTTGAATGAACGACTTCTACTAATTCCTAACTACCTAACTCCTAACATAAGTAAGGAATAAATTGGAATGAGTAGAAGTCCGATATAGCTTCGGCCACGCATGAGGATGAGGAGACACAAGAGGTTGGATCCGATTCCTGGTTCGTAAGCTGGTCCACGGCCCAAATCCCTTGAGTGGGTAGCATCCTAGATTAGTGAACCAAGTAAAGCCTGGTGGTGGGACGGTGTAGTCCCTGCCCAGAGGCCATACCGGCTTAACATGAGTAAGAGCAAGTAAGTAAGTATGTATGAGTACGAGTATGAGTATGAGTATGTATGCGTATGTATGGAGTAACGAGTAAAAGAGTAATCTCCACCCGATTAACCCAGGTGGACCAATGAAGCTAACAAGTATTGTATATTGTGTATGTAATGTGTATGTGTAAATCGGAAGAAGGTAAGTATGTATTGGATGGTTGTATTGTATTCCTTGTATGAAATGAAGTGTATGTACGTATGCTTGCGTAAGTATTATTGTACTGTGTATAAGAGTATGTATGCATGTATGTTTGAATGAAAATGAACTGCATGTATTCGACCAAGTGGTCGGCGTACCCTCACTAGTACGCGGGGTATGCGGTTATCATGCGCAGCGAAAGCTGACCCCCTAGGGGGAACGTTTTTAGTGTGCAGGTACCCGAAGAGGATATGGTCAAGGCACGAGACCGGTGACCACATTGGATAGTAGTAGTAGAATGTAGAGGTGTACTGATTAGCACACCCTTGTACTTAGGAAGTAAGTAGTGGTGAGGAATGGGTAGATATAGACTCTTAGTGAGTATGTATAAACTTGGAAGAGATATTATAATTGTATAAGGATCCTAGTAGACTCGGTTAAGTATATTGTAATGTATGGATTATGGAGGAGTAAGTATTGAATGGAGCATTATTGTATTTGATTGATGAATGGAGTATGTATTATAGATGTGTAGTACTCGGGATTCCGGTCCATCAGACTGATGCTGTATGTAATAGCAGTAGCCTTGTTAGTCACGTGGGTGGCTAACGGCATTGTATCACCCACTGTATGTAAGTATGTATCCGCTGCGTGTATCTGATGTGTAAGGAGATTGGACGGTAAGCATTGTATTAATGGTAGGGGTGTTACAACAGTATTAATCATATCTGTAAAATGGTAAAGCATGAAACCAATCTAATAATAAGATGGTTAAAATGACTAAGTGACCAATAGGGTCCAGGCCCGGCATACTCAACGTTTATCGCTGAGACTACACTCATTGTGCAGGCTGTCGATCATTGTCGAAGCCGAAGTGTGGGAACAGGGTAGCTAGGGTTAACTTTAGTTGCCACACATGGAATTCATTTGTATAGCGATGTTAGACTGTGGATTGTATTATGGTACGGTTATGTATATTCGGGATTGGTAGACGCTCACTTGTCGATGTTTATGGTTTATGGACTTAGTATGATGTATAGGAGTTATCTCGTTATCACAGCGGTTAGTAGTGTTATTTATTTTGGTTGTTGGATATAGATATGTTTCGTTACTCGCATGGGCGAGTAATGGCAGGTGACACCCGAGTGAGTATTAATGTTGTTATTTATCTTCCGCTGTAAGACGTTTTATTTATTGCTACGTGAGGGATTATTACGTGTTTATGGAGAGGGGTGTTACATAGGGGATTTCTTTTATTAAACCCTAAATAATACTATTAAACATTAAATTATTATATGGTATTATGAATTTAATAATAAGATTTATAAGCCAATGAATCTTGGAAAATTTTCGAGACACTCCAATTATATTATAAAGATTTTATAAATATTTGGAGCATTGATTTGAATCATAAAAGTCAATATAAAATCATAGAAACCTTAAAGCTTCTTAAGTCTTCCTAGGGTTGACTTTTGAGAATGGCCAAACCAGCCCATGAAACCTATACCAATAAAAAGGTTATGAAAAATCAAGAAGATTGATAATAAGAACGTTACAAATGGATCATCCTAGCCAAAGTTATGATATAATGAAGTTTAGAGCCAAAATTTAGAGGTTTGCTGATGTGGCTAGGGTTTCCTGACTCAGCCACACGCCTCGGGTTCCGTGCCATGCCAGATTGCTAGTTTCCACAAAAAAATGGCTAAGTCTTCTCTGCAAAATTTCAGATCGTTGCCCCATCTTTAGACTCCGATTTCTCAGCCACCACTTCGTATTTTTAAGTGTTGTCTTCTACATTTTACTCTCCTACAATTATACTTTCGAACCATTACTCACACTTGACCTTATTCTTCCCACATTCATCACAATATCGATCTCAAGTTTCCTCCCCGAGTTCTGGAAACCCAGAAACCCAGAAACTCAGAAAGGTAATGCAAACTTTGTCCTATCCTATCTTCTTCGTTTGTGAATGAAAATTCACGAAACATAGCTCATTTTCTACATCTTTAACTTCTCTACAACTTTTCTTTTAACAACCTAGGCTGATTCTCAATCGTGTGGAAGATCGAGGCGTCTAAAATCCCCAACTCGATCACGTCAGGTTCTTGCCCAGGCATTTTCCAGAAATCGACTAGGTAAACCCAGATCTTGTGAGATCTGTAACTTTCTCCCTAGTTCATCAATTTCAATGATTCTGCCACTCATTTTTAGAGTTACATGTCTAGTTTAAAATCTGATAGGTTTCATGGAATGAATCGCTCTCAGTTGGCACGAGTTGATCTAAGAAGAGGCTTACTCGATCTGCACATAAAATCATAACTTTTCCAGAAAAACTCAAGGTATAAACTTGAATATTTTGCCTCAGATTTCTTCGTGTGTATTACGTATTAGATGATCTTTTGTCAGATTATAGAGCTACATTTCCTCTATTGATTAAGCCTATAACCATGGCCTAACTCGATTTGCAATGAATTTTATAGATCTGCAAAGTTCGCTACTCAATCCAGCTGAAAATTCGACCTTTTCCAGAAAAACCTCATCAGATCTCCTCGCCGGTGCTATTCCGGTATGTTTCTAATCAATTCCACCAATTATGTCACTCGTCGTATTTCTGGTCAAACCCAGTTGGCAATTTAACCTATAATGCATTATATAGAGATAATTTGTCGAATTTGAACTGAAACTAACACAGACCCAAGGTTCGAACTACCCAGAATCAAATTCATAGCACACTGCAAATAATTCATGAAATCGGTACCATTAGAAGCGCCGTTTAATTTCGAGTCGAACAAAACAAGAATCGTTGAATTTCATTCTGTAGATTGTGAGAATTTGATCGATTCCCAATCGTAATGTTTTAATGACTTTCTAATGAACTCGCGTATTATGGGTTGTCCGATAGTAAGTTATAAGGATGGACGACCGAGATTAAAACGTGGAAGTTAATGATGTTTTAAGTCAGAATAAATTACAAAATAATACTCTAACTTGTTTGATTTATTTAATGACCTTCCCTAATGGATTTTGACATGAAATTTTAACCATAGATTCCTTATAAAATATAGTTTATTTTCATGTAAATTAATACGGGTTTTGAGTTTTTAAATGTAAGTTATAATTTTTGTAAGTTCTAAGTATTCTGGATTTATTTAGGAAATTAACAAATAGATTTTTATGAAATAAATTTTCTTATAATATGTCTAAAATATCATAATTACTATATATTAAATTTGAGAATTTTTAGACTAGAGGAAATAGGTCTAAAAATTGTATTTCTGAAATTTTCATAAGTTACCCTATGATATATGATTTTAATGTGATGAAAATTAAAGTATAGTTGGATAATAAACTTTATAGGTTGAAAATAATGTACAAAGGCTAAACTAACATTTTATACAGAATGTTAACAAATATTTTAGGTTATAAACTTTTAAGTAGAAACAAAGAGAATTAAAGAAATAAAAGATTATCTTAGGTTAAATCAAGGAATCAAAATTTACTTACTTTTATGTTAACTATATACTATGGAAACCAATATAATGAATTGAAACTAAGGAAAATACTTTATTTTATAAACCATATATTGGATGTAGAGATGTGTACAAGTTAATAGGAATAATTAAATACAAAAGGATACGTAAGAATGTCTTAAGTAAATCCTAATACATATAAATAACGAAAGAATAAATAAAAGAAATAAAATACCTTATGCGAATGGAATATGAAGAAATTAACAAGTTGAACTAAACCTATACATGATATTAATAGTTTTGGATTTTAAAGCAACGAAAATTCAAAACCTAGATGAACTTGTGAATGGGGATATCCAACATGAACCTTTGAGTTCTAATTAAATATTAAATGAATAAATCAACTGTAACTTAAGAGTTAACTAAGCTTAACCTATAATCAAGAGGAAGTAATTGAAATAAAATTAAATGTACACTTAAGACATACAAATTCAACGACATAGATGGTCAAGTCAAACCCGGAACTAAATCGAGGTTGCACGTTCGAAACCTCACAAAATCCTTTTTAGAAAATTTAATCAATTAGCGAAAACGTAATGCGGACTTGGGCTATCCTACTGGGCCTAAGTCCATGAACTTCAAAAGCCCACTTAAACAATTCAACGAGAGTTTGGGCCACTCTCAGGATAAAACCCTAAATCATTCCCGATTAAATGAAATAGGCTTAATGAAAGATTTAATTAACAAGATCTAGCCCAGATCCTTAGGAGAGAGTAATTGTAAACCAGAAACTATAAAACAGTAAGAATAAAAGATGTTTAGCTTTATAAGTTCCTTAGATAATCAGTACTTGAAACACCTTAATTATAGGTAATTAGTGGAAGTTCACACATTCAAGTTTGGTTACTGCTACTGCTCATACCAGGTACGATTTCTCGTACTCAGATACTTCTACTAACAGACTTAAAGAGACGTTTTTGAAAATCGCTAATTGAGCTTAAATGAATTTCAAAAGGAAAACTGCTTGTGTGACTAACTCAGCTTGATGAGACTAACTGAGCCTTGAATGTATAGCTTACATGGTTATTGTTTCTTCCTATCTAGTTGTTTCACTAGATATTAACTGCAAAGGGTTTATGCCTCTGCACTCTGTATGATTGAGTGTTTTGGTATTGCACTTGTGCAGTTAATGATCTAATGGGATAGCTAGGAATATGGGAAAATGTCGAATCTTGGTAAATTCTTCCTTTGGACTATGGGTACTGTTTCATCCATGAGTCGAGTTTTGGTCAGCCTTATTGAGTATGAAATCTTTTTATTAAGTGGTGCACACACTTTTCTACCGATGACTAAGAACGGTTCGGTGGTAGCGGAGGTCTGCTTTACCTCGTCCTTGTGGACAACTGACAGCGAAGGTCTGTTTACCTCGTCCTTGTGGACAACTGAATGGCGGTGGGGGCCATCTCTCCCAATTGGTTTTCTTCCACTCTTGAGTTAATGGTTCTTGGATCTCTCTTTTCATTCCTAGCCCTTGTGACTACTTGAGTCTTTCTACTCCTAATTGGAATTGAATCTAACATAAGAAATGGATGTTCACTAACTCATGGTGTGGCTTTTTAATTGACCAACTTTACTTTAATGTTATTTATCTCTATCTTTGCCTTGTTACTCTGTTTTGTTTTTAAGAGTTTCATTTCAAGTTTATGTTTTGTTTTAAAGGGTCGTGTTTTAACTTCTGTTTATGAGAGTCGTACCAGTTCCATTACAGGGAACTGATTCACCCCTCTCGGGGTGGGCTGCTTGGTTTCATCTTGCAGGTACGAAATTGCTTATACAGGTGGCCACGAAGAGTATGAGTGATTGGGATGGGAATTAGGAATTGTGGAGAGTTATTCTATTTTACTTTCAGTTATGTTTATGTTGTATTTTCTCAAGTTCAGACCGTAACATTTGTAATTTTATAAGTTGTAATTGGTGAGGTTTGGTGCCGGGTGTTCAGAACCCGATGATCTGTAAACGCCAGTAGTATTTTATTTTTCCGTTGCATTTATGTTAAATAGGGGCGTTATATGGCGTAAATTTTCTCTGGGTTTATTCATCTCCAGTTTTAAATTTTGATTAATGTTTGAAAAGGGTTTCAGTTTAAATAAACCGGTAGTTAATCTTGTAGGACTCGTTAAAACAGAAAAAATGAATAAAATCTTGTTAAAAGTAGTTGAATAAGTCGGTTAGTTGGTTTAGGTGAGTCATAAGCCATTTTTTTTCTTTTTTTCTCTTTTCTTTTCTTCTTACATTTTGACCATAGACATTACCACCTTCCAGATTTTGATAATTTAAAGCCTTTAGCCAAAAAACGAAAAGAATAAAAAGAAGAAGAAAAAGAAAAAAGAAAGAGAGCAACCGATTAAAAAAAAGGGGGTCATGATACCCCATTTCTACATTTAAAACTAGAAAATAAAAAGATGGATTCGTTATTAAATTTATTTGTTTGTCACTTTTTTTAGTTCTTATAATTTTTCAGCAATATGGATTTAGGGTCCATCTTTTTAGGATTTAGTAACTTTCTTTTTATATTGCTTTTTTATTCGAGTAATTATTCTTAGAGGTTGCTAATAGGTATTTTAACCCTGTTACTTTATTGTGAATTTTGCTCACCTCTAAACTTGGTTAGATTTTGTTAATTGATGATTGAATCATATTTGCTTAATCTTGCTGTGTATGAATTGTTATTTTAGTTTGCTTGATTTATCCGATTGAATTGTATTATAATTTGTTGAGTTGGACCCGTTTGGGTTGCTGCAACTCATTGCTACCCGAACCGGGCTAGAACAGGTGGCCATAGAATAGCCTTTAGACTTTACCCACTTATTTCTTGACAAATCAAGTCCAATTTAGAAAAGCTTCTAGGTTCGGGGATGTTCCTCACCCAAACGGGCCGTAGAGTCTGGTCGGTGGGGAATGCCCTTTATAAAATTTTCCAAACAATCCATAATTGATAGAATAAAACTCACAATCAATGATTCATTTCAATCAATAAAAATCCAATTAAAAACCCAAAATTCAATTCCAAAATCAGCCCAAAAATTCAACAAATCAATCCAATCCTAATCTCAATTTCAATCCAATTTTAATTCAATTCTTAATTCAATCTTAATTCAATTCAATTCAATTCAATCACAATTCCAATTCAATTCAAAATTCATCTCAATTCAATTCAATTTCAAATCCAAATCAATTCAATTCAATTTCAATTTCAAATCCAACTAAATTCAATTCAATTTCAATTTCATTCCAAAATCAATTTCAATTTCATTTCCATTTCCATTTCATTTCCATTTCAATTTCAATTTCAATTTCAATTTCAATTTCAATTTCAATTTCAATTTCAATTTCAATTTCAATTTCAATTTCAATTTCAATTTCAATTTCAATTTCAATTTCAATTTCAATTTCAATTTCAATTTCAATTTCAATTTCAATTTCAATTTCAATTTCAATTTCAATTTCAATTTCAATTTCCATTTCAATTTCAATTTCAATTTCATTTTCGATTTCGATTTCAATTTCGATTAGGATTTCAATTTGAATTTCAATTTCTAAACAAAATCAAATCAAATAGATTCAAATTCCTTCAATTCCAATTCATTCAAAAATTCTTTCAATCCCAATCCGATTAAAACTCGTTTCAATTCTCAATTCGATTTAAGATTCAATTCAAAATTCATTTCAATTCAAAATTCATCCCAATTCAATCACAATTCAAATTCAATTCAATTTCAATCCAATTCTAATTAAATTCCAATTTCAATCAAATTCTAAGTCAAAATCAATTCAATTTCAATCTAATACCAACTCAATCCGAATCCAAATTCAATTCATTTTCATATTCAATAAATCCAATTTCTAAATCCAACTTCAGTTCAATTCCAATTCCAATCCAATTCTGATAAAAAAATCAATCCAATTTCAATTCGACTCCAATTCAATCTCAATCTCAGTTCAATTCCAATTCAAATCAAAATTCTCTCAACTCCAATTCAACCTCGATTTCAATTCAATTTTAATTCCATTCCAATTTCCACTACACTCTAAATGTCTCACAGACCCAAGCGTCTCACAGACTTTGTCATTCCGATGATTCGAATGTCTCACAGACCTGAGCATCTCATAGACCCGAGCGTCTCACAAACTACAACATCCCTCACATCAAACATCTCTAGAGGATTTGAGCATCTTCTGAAAACTCTCAAATCTCGAACAACACTCAAACATCACCAAACCCCTCAAACTTCTGCATTCCACAAACTTGGACTTCTCAAAATCAGGAATTCTTCTAAACCTCTCACGTTCCACAAACTACAAAACTTCCAAAACCCCAAAACCGTGAACTATGTAAGGTCTGATCTCAACAGGGAGTTGAGTACATAGGCAACCCACACAAGGTGCGACCCCACATCAATCAAAATACCCTTTTGCATTCAGCCATCTCACCTCCAAACAACACCATGCACTTCTAACCCTCGATTACCTAAAAAAACTCAACCATCCTAAAGGTCGTGAACTACGTAAGGTCTCATCTCAACAGGGAGTTGAGTACGTAGGCAGCCCACCTAAGGTGCGACCCCATTCCAATAAAAAAACCCTTTTCCCACTCTAAGGTGTTTCTCATATCTCTCTAACAACTCAAACCTTCTTCGGCTCCCACAAACTTCAAACCATCAGACTCTAAGTCTTGTCTATTCACTCAACCTCAGACTTTTCCCAAATCTTGATTCTATACTCATCTGAATTCACCAATTCCTCTTCTTGGCATTAGCTTGGCAGAAAAGCTTGCCTCATTCACTCTCTTTCTCTCTTCCTGCCCTAATCCTATCCTTTTGGCCCTTTGAAATGAATATCTCTAAAAAGGTTTTGAAAGAAGGCAATCCCGACAATTGAAGACCTAGGTTTCCTCGGGCACCAATCCAAAGTCATGGTCATTGCCACTTCTGAGGGGTGTAACCCAGTACGAACCCACATAGAGTATCTACAAATGACTAGATAGGTCATATTCATAGGCAACAATTTCATAGTCAACCAACGGTTCTTAGAACCCTTCTTCCCTTTCGTTCCTAGTATTCTTAGGTCAAACTAGGTGGCGACTCTAGTCAATTCCGCCTTATAGAGGCATCAGTCCGTGTGGGGTCCATTGAGAGCGGGTGTAGTGATCATTGGCACTCCCCTTAAGCTTTCTAGGAAAGACGGACGATTAGAGTAGGTATTTGAGGGATGCCAGAATAACGAGTTTTCACCTCCACAAATGGCATTTTCTAGGATCAAGGCTTCTCAGTCATACCATGTTTAGATAGACCCCCTCATACCGAAAAAAATCACCCTCCACACCGGTAAGCCCGTCGGTTTTGACTACTTCTCAATGGGATCTTATCCTGATGTCGAGCTACCTTCAAAGAGAAGCTACCGATGCTTGCTCTTTACAAGGGTTCCCCCAACCACAGATCCATTTGCCTATGTTCGACAGGGATATATTGATCCTAAGGCTCAATGACATGCAACAAGGCCAAGGTTTTTTCCCGCTATCTAGATGAAATCCCTTAGCGTTGGTATCTCACCCAGAAGAAGAATACCAAGACATACGAGGAGGTCTGTAAGGCTTTTCTTACCCACTTTGAATATGCCAAGAACCTAGAGATCACTAGGTCCGACCTTGCGAGCACTCGACAACGGGGAGTGAATCCATGTTTGATTTCATCAAGAAATGAAGAAGAAAGGATGCCGGCATGCCCACCAAGATGGATGAGTAGGAGCATATACAAATGATAGTGGAAAACATGTAGAAGCAGTATAACGATGTGCTGAAATACATGTATTTACCGAACTTCAACATGCTCATGTGACAAGTGGGTGTTTTGGAGGAAATGATCTACAAAGGGTATCTGGAGCTTGGGAACTCCAAGAACTACGACAACAACTCATAATTCTCTAAATCTGAGTCGGCCAAAGCATCCTAGCCCCCAACGGCTTTCACCTTGAGTAGCCCTCAGAAGCACAGTAGACAATACAAAGTGAATGCTATCCAACAGCCGAAGGGCCAGGGTCGTAACTACGGAGCAGTGCCACCTCCGAGACATGATATTATCAATGGGAGTTCACGAATATTGATCGGCCCTTGAGTCAAGCCTTAAAGAAGCTTCAGGAACAAAATATTTTGCAGCCGCTTCCGCCTCGTCAGGGAGTCACTCAAGTGGGCAAGAATCTGAATCAATTTTGCTAGTACATCACCTGCCCGGTCATGACACCGATCATTACAAGGGTCTACAACACAAGATTCAGGATCTGATCGACCAAGATCTCCAGTTCTCAGAGCGTGGCAATATTTATGGAAATCTAATACCAAAGCATTACTAGAAGTCTTCTAGTTTAACTGTTGTTTTTTTTATATGAAGTTGTCTTTTGATTCCCTTTATAACTTACTTTCTTAGGCTAGTCTTAGTTTTTCTTGGATGTTACCCTTTTTGGATCATTAACAAAAGTGAAAATTTTCTTTGTTTACATTTTCCTATGCAAATTTTCATTCAGTTATTCACTTATCCATGCAAAACAAGAAAAAAAAGGAAAAAAGCAAAAGAAAACGATGACAAGAGCATGAGTCAAAAGCTCTCTCATAAGACTTTCTTGCAAGTATTGAAAAAGTCAAACATGCTCTGACAAAAGAAATCCCAAATCACCCAGAGCAACTCATCACACAGTTCCAAAGCACACAAAATCATTCAAAAGTTTGTCAAAAACCCCCAAATCAATACTAGGGGCAATGTGAGCTTAGTTTTGTTAATTTAAAAAAAGTTCCACCTAAAAGTGTAAGCAAATCTCCGAGTGAAAATTCGTGAGAGCGTCTTGAGCAGAAAAACCATGAGTGAATAAGCGAGTCATCTTTACACTCCTCTGGTGAGGCCACTCACAAAGGTGAGGTAAACGGTATAACTCTAACCAAATGAGATAATTTGTAAATTTACTCTTTGACATGTAAAAAGTAACCAAGAACGGATACGCCACTATTAGGAATGATAAAGCACCTCAGTACAACACAACATAGCCAAAATGCTTGTGAAACCCTGACGATAAACCCTAGGCACCCTCTCCTAGCCTTTCACATTTATTCTTTTTGAAACATTAAGCTCCACAAAACGAGCTAGCCCGTGATGAACATTTGATCCAGTGACCAAAGGAAGCGAGGAGCCCGACTCTCGGATGACGTCTACACCACTCCAGAGGAAGCAACATTGCTAAACAATCCATAAACGGTCCCAAAGCGACACAGGATCCAAAGAACTCACATCAAAACAACTTTGAAAATTCAAAACCAAACACAAGAACCCCGAACACATAATCAAAATTGGGATACACAAGAACCCTGAAGAAAGGATAAAAAGGTAAATATGAAAAGCCTAAAAAATCTAAATGTCAAGAATAAGAGAAATGAAGTAAAAGACAACTCCAAAAGTTTAAAATCAAAAGCTCAAAAAGCAAAGTCAACACGAAGCAGCCAAACAAATTCAAGACAAGGAAGACAAATCCAGGAGAAGGCGTAAGTTGTAACTTCAGTCACCCCTTAGCTCTACATCTCAAAATATTCCTCTATGTCCTGTTATCTTCCATTACACCCCATGGCCCGGTTATAAGCGTCAACGACTTCCAAATTGATATTTGTGTATCAAATCACGTGAAAGTAATAGACTAAATGTGTAAATCCATCCAATATCGAATTCAATGGTCTAGAAGTTGTGAGCGAATGTAAGAAACAAGTGTAAACACCAAACACGTAGAGTGTAGGTAAGAAAGCACCACATTGAAAATACAAACCTTGACCATGTGAGGAGAAGACTTGTTTAACACTTAATTAAGAAATACTGGGGGCAATCGATCGTTCTAGTTGATTGCCATGAACTCTAGCTTAAATTGTTCGAGGAAAATACTAGGGACAATTTTTGTTCCAACAATTGCAATGAAAACACCAATCAAAACTTGAAGCTTAAGCTCATCATAAGTCTTAAGCACCACAACCATATAAACACTATTTCACCTCAGGCTCGTAATATGTCCTGGCCTCTATATAAATTCCTGGCTCGTCGTAAGCGTTGTCCTCCATCATTTGACCCAGGCTCATCATAAGCCTTGTCCCTCAACATTTCATCCATGCCCGTCATAAGCCATGACCTCCTCCAAAATTCCAAGCCCATTATAAGCCCCAGCCTTCATCATTTACCTCAAGCGCGTAATAAGTTCTGATCTCCACAAACCCCAGGCACGTCATCAACCCTATCCTTCACCATTTGACAAAGGTTCGTCGTAAGCCTTGACTTCCGTCCAATTCCTAGGCTCGTCATAAGCCTTGTCTTCCATCCAAATCCAAGGCTCATCATAAGCCCTGTCCCACATCATTTCATTCAGGCTCGTCATAAGCCATAACCTCCACACAAATACTCAGACAAGTAACAAGTCATGATCTCCACGAAAATACCCAGGCGCGTCATAAGCCTTGACCACCACACAAAACCCTAGGCTCTTCATAAGCCCTGTCTCCCATCATTTCGTCCAAGATTGTCATAAGCCCTCACCATCACCACTTCTCTCTAGGCACGTAATAAATCATGATTTCCACCACAAAAACTCCCAAGCCTGTCAGAAGCCCTGTCCACCACACACTATTTTCGAAGAGCATGTTCATCTTTTTACAACAATGCATAAGTTCTTCATCACCACCACGTTTGGCATCCCTCACAATCAATTTTTCACATTTTAGAATAGGTTTTGGTTCGTAAATGCACCTGAATTTCATTTGCATTTCACATTTTGGAATAGGTTCCGGTCCCTAGATGCACCCATATTTCATTTGCATTTCTCACATTTTGGAATATCTTTCAGTCCCTAGATGCACTCGGATCATATCTTTCATCATCACATCAAACACATTGCATCATCAGACGCACTGCATCATAAATCATCTTGCATCATCACATCATTTGCATGACGGGTTGCCGGCACCTCTTGTAGTCTGGCCAGGTAGGTGATGACAATAAATCCTCCTGTGTTATGTCAGATTGTTTAAGGATCAACAAATGGAGTGAAGGCCATAAGTCCCCATTGTTATACCAGGAGTTATCCCTATACACCGGTTTGGGGCAATGGAAATAAGTACACAGAGGGTCCATCCAGGAGCATTGGACGAGTTTTGGTCCCCAAAAGCATCCGAGCATGGAAGGGTTTCAGTCCTCAAAAGCATTCGATCGTCATCTTTAATTTCACATTGGACGAGTTTGGGACCTCAAAAGCATTCGAGTCATCTTCACCTTTTTGCATTAGACGGGTTTCGGTCCCTAGAAGCATCCAAGTCAACTTCACCTTTTCGCATTAGATAGGTTTTGGTCCCTAAAAGCATCCGAGCATCATCTGCATTTTCAAATTGGACAGGTTTCAGTCCCTAGAAGCATCAGAGTCATCATCATTTTTACAACAGATGGGTTTTGGTCCCTAGAAGCATCCGAACCGCATCGCACCTCAATCAGGACAGGTCTAGGCCCCTAGAAATGCCTGAGAAGCATCAATTCTCTCTTCATTTAGGTAGTCATCGCCTTAGAATAGCTTGACAATTTTATAGGTAGTCAGTGTGGAGGGTGATTTTTCGGTATGAGGGGGGTATATCTAAATATGGTCTGACTAAGAAGTCTAGATCCAAAAAAACACCATTCTGTGGAAGGTGAAAACCCGTTATTCTGGCATCCCTCAAATACCTACTAAATCGTCCGTCTTTCCCAGAAAGCATGTAGGGGAGCGCAAGTGTGCACTACACCCGCTCTCAATGGGCTCTATTGATGTTATTTTGATCGGCATCTCAGTTTCATACTAACAAGTACAAAAAGATCAATACCAGAAGACGCGTGTCAGTCCTAAACCGAGAGAGTAAAAAATAAGATAGAAGATATTAAGTAAGATTTTATCTATTGTTAAAGATAAATAAAATCTTCGCCTATGGCTTGTAATTTGATATTCGAGATCTATAAAAGAAGTTGTAATACTAGGGTTAAAGGTTAAGGTTTTAGGAATCAGAAAACCGAGAGGAAAATACAGGAAACAAAAGTGTGAGAGTCTCTTGAGAAGCGATTCACAGCAAAGTTATATCAGACTGGGTTTTGTAATCCGAGGTTAACCACGGGGTAGAACTTCAGGGGTTGGAGGTTAAGAAATAGATATTTCTTAACGTGAGCTGAGTAATTGTACTCGTGAGAATTTAGAGTAGTGCTGGTTGTACGTGCTATACTTGTATCAAGTGTGATACGTGTTTTATATAGAAGTCGATTGAGTTCTTCAGTTACTCCCGTTCACTATTCCTCGTCAGTATCATACTCAAGCGCATTACACTCAAGTGGTAGGATTCTACAATTGGTATCAGAGCAAGGTTACCCTCAATTTCGAAGAAACTTCTTCCAGGTAGATTGAGATGAATTCCTACAGCGTTAAACCTCCAAAGTTGATGAAGTTCAACTACACCAGCTGGTGTGAACAGATGGAAGATCAACTGATATCCATCGATCTCCAATTATGGGATGTAGTTACTGATGGCGACCTAAAACCTAAGGTTGAAGAGGACGAAGTTACTAAGGAAAAACCTAAGGCTAGCTGTAGTGAAAACGACAATAAGATGATCAGCAAGAACAGGCAAGCACGAAGAATCATTATGTCATCGCTGTCAGACTCAGGCCAACAAAAGGTGTTGGGATTGCGCACCGCTAAACAGGTATGGGAATTTCTTAAAACCGCATATGTTGGAACTGATTCGGTTAAAAAGGCTAAAGGAAAGCAGCTCAAAAGACAGCTTGATAACTTCAAGATGTCGGACGGGTGAGACCATATCTGTGACACTAGAGAGGTTTGACAAGATTCTATGCGAGCTCAAGGCAGTTGGGGTAGTTCTTGACAATAATGTGGTGAACAAGAGATTTCTAGACAGTCTCGATAAAGATTGGCTAAACTTCGCCACATTGTTGGAGACCACAAAGGATTTGTCAAAATTATCTTTTGAAGAGATGGGTTCAGAACTGACAGTTTACGAGGGAAAGATGAGAGGGGTACTGGTAATTCCAGGTGTGAACAAGGACCTGGCACTGAAGGCTAAGAAAGTCTCAAATGAAAAAGAGATGGAGAGTGAGAATACAGATGAGGATGAGGAGATTACCATGATCGCCAACAGAATTAGGAAATTTTTGGAGCAAAGCGAGGGTCGGGATCTAGGTTTGATAAAACCAAATCCAAGAAAGACCGGATTATATGCTTTAGGTGTAATAAACCAGGACATGTGGTCAAGGATTGCACACTAAAGCCGAAGGAAAATTTCCATGACAAAGTCAGGAATTTACAGAAGCAGCCGCTGCAGCATGGGGACAAGACGTCTCAAAACACAGACTCAGAAACAGAAGATACGACCGAGTGTGTATGACAGCCGTGGTCGAGGAAGATGAAGACGTAAGCGCAGCGTCAGACAAAGACTTTTGCATGATGGCAAGTGAAGACTGGAAGAAGGTTCTTGAGGCAGATGAGGTAAGTCCTGAACTCATCGAAAATGCTTTCAATTCCTTGTCTAAAACGGAGATCTTTAACTTGCTAACTACTGCTGTTGTTAAAATTAATCTTCTTGAGTCAAAATTGTCTGAATTAGAGGTGTCTAAGGAACCTATCATGGAAAACCAAGTTAAAGAAACTCCTTAGATAAAGTTTGTAAAACCGTTGTTAGAAAGAATCGAGTGTTTACCTGAGTGGGCACAAACTGAGTTTAGGTCTCTTCAGGAAGGTTGTGAAAATTCGAGAAGAGAAAATGAAACTTTGACAAATAAGTTGTCAGAAATCTTGAGAGAAAAAGAAATATCTTCCCATCGGAATCCAGTCTGGTACACAGGAAAAGCCGATCTAACACAAATGTTGATTGGAAAGAAAAGAATAGAAATATCAGGTTCATCAAACATATGCAAAACTCCTATTCCTCAAAACACTAAGACTAAGTACTTTTGTCAGTTTTGTCATAAGCATGGTCATAGCATCGGTTTCTATAGAACATTAAAGTCTAGACAAGTCACTCACACATCCAGAACCTTTCCCCAGTCTAGAACTGATCAAATCAGAGACAATTCCTCGTATCGAAAGAAAACCATAATCAGACAGGTTTGGGTACCTAAGACTAACAAGTAATTGTTTGCTCATAGGCACTAGCAGCTACACAATACGAGAATTGGTGGCTAATGGATAGTGGTTGCTCAAGACATATGAGTGGTGATAGAGGGAAGCTCAACACTCTTGTTGAACAACGAGGAGAAAAAGTAACTTTTGGCAACAACAGGAAAGGTAGAATAATCGGAATTGGCACGATTGGAAAAGAACATTGCATTGATAAAGTTAGTCTTGTGGAAGGCCTAAGTCATGATCTACTTAGCGTTTCACAAGTTTGTGATAAGGGTCCATCCGAAGTTGTGTTTGATTCTAACGGTTTTCAGATACGTAACAAGGAAACACAAGAACTCTTACTTCAAGGTTGTAGAGTAGGTAATCTCTACATGGTAGATGTTAGTGATCAAAGTGATCTATCATGTCTCATGGTCAATGAAGAAGATGAGTTGCTGTGGCATCGAAGGCTGGGGCATGCACATCATCGGCTAATCAATAAACTCAGGGTGAAAGGCCTAGTTAATGGACTACTAGAGAAGAGACTTGATCACAACACGATTTGTCAAGTTTGCGCTTTGAATAAGCTTACACACATTTCACACAAGTCTAAAGGTGTGGTCAGTAGCACTAAGATTCTAGAGCTACTACACATGGATTTAATGGGGCCTATGAGAGTACGAAGCAAGTCTGGAAAGAGATATGTTTTGGTGATTGTCGATGATTACTCGAGGTATACTTGGATTATCCTGCTTCATCATAAGGATCAGACCTTTAATGAAATCAAAAACCTGATCTTACAACTTCAAACTCAAACTGAGAGTAAGGTAAAGTGCATACGCACTGACCAAGGAACGGAATTCCTTAATCAGAGGGTGTCTCAGTTCTGTACCGACACTGGAATAACCCACACTCACTCTGCAGCCAGAACACCCCAGCAAAATGGTGTTGTAGAACGTAAGAATTGGACTCTTCAGGAGATGGCACGCACTATGCTAAACAGCAGTGGTATTTCATCTAGCTTTTGGGGAGAAGCTATCAATACCGCCTGCTATATACTTAACAGAGCTCTTATTCGACCTATATTGCTCAAAACTCCTTATGAATTATTCAAAGGTCGTAAACCCACTATTACACACCTTAGAGTGTTTGGCTGCACATGCTACATTCATAATAATGGGAAAAATTAATTGGGAAAGTTTGATAAGAGGAGTGATATTGGAGTTTTCCTCGAATATGCTATGAAGAGCAAGGCATATCGGGTTTTCAACAAACGAACCCTTGTGGTAGAAGAATCCACAAATGTTAAGTTTGATGAAAACAACTTTGGAGGCAGATCTGGTCAAGGTGTAATAGAGGATCTATTTCAGACTAATGATGGAGTCATATCTCTTGATGATGGTTCGGGAGCTGATTCAGAGGATGAATTGACTCAAACCGAGACACCACCTCCATCAGTTCAGAACTCAGAACAGTGCCCGACTGTACCAACCGACACTAATACTTCTCAAAGACAGACAATAGAGGCACCACATCGCATGACAGCAAGGAACGCTCCGGGCATAGAACTTACCAATATTCTGTCAGACTTGAACACATTAGTCAGAACTCGATCTACCATGCAAAACTTCTGCGCTTTCTTTGGTTTTGTTTCCACAACAAAACCTAAAACTATGATAGAAGCATTGGAGGATGAGAGCTGGATTAATGCCATGCACGAGGAGCTGAATGAGTTTGTACGAAATGATGTGTGGGAACTTGTTGCCAAACCAAAAGGTCAAAATGTTATTGGAACCAAGTGGGTCTATAGGAATAAACTAGATTCAGAAGGACACATTTCCAGGAACAAGCACAAACTGGTGGCAAAAGGTTACAATCAACAAGAAGGTTTGGATTTTGATGAGACCTATGCTCCAGTTGCTCGTCTTGAGGCTATCCGACTTCTAATTGCTTTTGCTACATTACACAAATTCACACTTTATCAAATGGATGTGAAGTGTGCATTCTTAAATGGAAATCTCAAAGAAGAGGTATACGTCTCTCAGCCTCCCGGCTTTGTAGATCCAGAGAAACCTGATTATATGTTTCGATTGAAGAAAGCTTTGTATGGTCTTAAGCAAGCACCGAGGGCCTGGTTTGAATGACTAACATCCTTCCTTCTACAACAAAACTTTGTACGAGCAAAGGTGGATCGCACGTTTTCATCAAAGAAAACGGGGCAGACAAGCTTCTAGTACAGATTTATGTAGATGATATTGTTTTTGGCTCAACCAGTTCCAGTCTAACACAAGATTCTCTTCTATGATGACCAAAGAATTTCAAATGAGCAACATGGGTGAGCTCACCTTCTTTCTAGGACTCCAAATTAGGCAGACAACAGATGGAATGTTTATAAGTCAGACAAAATATACACTTGAGCTTCTAACCAAATATAAGTTCCATGAGAGCAAGCCGATGCTTACGCCAATGTCGACGACTCTCAGACTAGGTCTGGAACCTGATGCAGAGTCCACGGATCCCATGGTTTATAGAGGAATGATTGGTTCACTGCTCTATTTTACAGCCAATCGACCAGACATAATGCAAAGTGTCTGTTTCTGTAACGCCCCAAAATTCCTATATCTTCTTATCATATTAAACATATACAAGTGGTAGTAGCGGAAGCATTAAACTAGCGGGGCGCTACCGCCACGTTCACAACTTCTATGAACGCTAAGGCTTAATAACTTACATATCCAAATTTTAACAAAGTTTACAAACTGACTTTAAAACATAAAACCAAAACTCCAGAAGACTAGGTGAAAGTCTCTAATCCCTTAGCCCACACTCTCGAGCTCCTTTAAGTCATCTTCATTTCCTGTATCTGTGGTCATTCAAACAATCACATAGAAGGGACCACAGGGCATAATGCCAAAAATCAGCAACGCTGAGTAAAATCAAAGCTACCATCAAAAGAAATAGTATATCAAAATAGCCACTGATCATAGCCACTCTTAATCATTTAATAGCAAGTAATATTCAGAATAGACCAAGTACTTATCATGATAATTCAAGTATTAACAATAACAGTTTGAGTACAACAATAAGCCATCAGATATATTTAGTTCATAACCAACCAATATATATCAAGTAGGATAATTAACCACCCAAATACTCAAGTAATAACAACATGGTGTCCAAGTATGCTTAGATAGGATATAATCCAATTCATTTATTTGATTATCCATTCAACTCCTCAATTTCTATCCAAACCAGTTCAAGGGACGAATCCCGATCTTTAAGGTGATCCAACCTTTAATCGGTTCAAGGGACGAATCCCGATCTTTAAGGCGATCCAACCTTTCCCAAACGCACTCCAGGCCCTAAAAGATGTGCACACCCCCTATAGTACCTTTAACTATAGTGTAGGAAACCATGAAGCATCTCATGAAGCCCAAGGCATACCATGAGTCCGATATATCATAAGGAGGCAGTCACTGCCCAAGTTACATATGGCCATATCTCAACAATCCATTCCAATGAATTACTCATTGAACCAGAGTATAACAATTTCAAGTATAGCAAGACTCAAAGGAAAGTTACTTAACAAGTTTGTATCATACTCTCAAAAGAACATAACAACAACCAAAACAACACTTAAGGCCAGGTTAAAACCATATAACTTTCAAGGCACTTTGGCCAGATCTGAAATATCCCTAAATTAATTTAAATTAATTTAGGGTATTTCTTTTATTAAATACCCTTGATAATATTATTAAACAATAAATTATTATATGGTGTTATAATAATAAACGTTAAATTATTATGGGATAAACATTAAATAATTATATGGAATTATGGAATATTATTTGGAGGATTTCTTATGTTTAAATACAATTTAAATTAATTAATTATATGGTATTATGAATTTAATAGAAATATTTACAAGTCAATAAATCTTGGGAAAATTATTAAACACTCCAAATATATTATAAAGATTTTAGGAAGTGTTGGAACATTGTTTTGAAACATAAAAGTCAATATAAAATTCTAGAAACCTTAAAGCTTATTAAGCCTTGCTAGAGTTGACTTTTTGAGAATGGTCAAACCAGGCCATGAAACCTATACCAAAAAATAGGTTATGAAAAACCATGAAGATTGATAAAAAGAACGTCAAAAACGGATCATCCTAGCCAAAGTTATGCTAGTTTGAAGTTTAGAGCCAAAATTTCATAAAGTGCCACGTGTCAGCCTCTCGAGCGTCCCAACACTTAGCAGATTTTTATCTCCTTGTTTTTCTCCAGCAAACAACCGATCTCGACCTAACTTGTGACGGCTATATCTTCTTCATCTTTCAATATTTTTCAAAGCCGTCTTCTTTATTCTCTTCTCCTTTGAATCATCTTTACAACCGTAACTCATACAAACCCTAAATCCTTCTACATCAACGGGAAAATCGTTCTCAAGTTGGCACCTTTCACAGTCGTAACCCAGATTTCCAATTCCCTTCGAATTCAGGTAAATTCGTCTAGCCATAAATCCTTCGTTTCTCAACCAAATTTTGATTTCTTTAGCTCGTTGTGTAGATCTCTAATCCGTCTACAATTTTTATGTTTATGCCAAGCCTGATTCATAACCGTTTGGAAGTTATAGCGCTCAAAGTTCCGGATTTTTCAGCACATAAAATCATACCGAAACAGAGAGGTAAACTCGTAACTTTCGGGTCAATTCTTTCTGTATAATGCGAGTTAGGATTAGTTCTAGTTATCAATGTGTAGATCTAAGTTTCATCTTTCTAATGAGCCCAAAAACAAAGCCTAACTCGATCTGTGCAATAACTTATAGATCCTCGAAGTTTGCTTCACGAACTGGTCGGAAGTTCGAGTTTTTCCAGAAAAACGATTTCGAATCGCTTCGATTCGGGCAATTCCGGTGAGTTTCCGATCAATTGCTCCGATAATGTTGTTGGTAGTGTTGTTTTCGACCTAACCCGTGTTTTAATTGAGTCAATTACGTACTATATTAAGGGAATTTGTCGGATTCGTGTTCGAATCGAACTCAGAAACTAAAAGAACCCTAACTCACGAATCAAACTCGAATCTTGACGAACTCTGCATTAAAATTGGGGAAATCGGTACCAATAGAACCGAAATTGAATTTCGGATCCAATGAAACAAAAATCAATCGATTTGGTTCTGTGAGTTGAGATAAATCGTCGAATTAGTACTCGGTTTGGTAACAGAGGTCGCGGATGAACTCGGTGCACAGGAGCCGTTCGATCTCGGTTTAAGAGATTGGACGGCCGAGATTAAAACATACCAGAATTTAGTTTATAAGGTTTTATAATTCCAGTAAATAGTCTTAACTTGTTGGGTTAATTTAAATATCTTCCCGAATGTATTTTGCCTTGAAATTTTAACCATAGATTCCTTATTTTATGTAGTTTATTTTTATGTAAATTATTATGGTTTTGGAGTTTTTAAACATAAGTTATGATTTTTACAAGTTACGGGGTTTCTGGAATTATTGGCTAAATTAAAAAGATATTTTTATGAAATAAAAATTTTATAATATGTCTAAAATGTTATAGTTACTGTATATTAAATTTGGGAATTTTTGGGCAATGGTAAAGGGTTTTAAAAATTGTGTTTAGGAGTTTTTCATAAGAATAACCTATAATATAAAGTTTTAATGTAATCAAAAATTAAAGTAAGGTTTGTTAATTAACTTTTAAGCTGGGGAAAATAAAGGGAATTAAATTAACATTTTATAACAGTAAGTTTAAAAATGTTTTTGTGTTAGCTTCTAAGAGAAAAAGAAATTATTTACATATATGTATATTTACTTACTTAAGTAGGAACTTATATAAATTAAGGAATTTAATTATCCTACATTTTATTTACTGTATTATATGGGGATTAATATTTTAAGTAAACTAAGGAACAAATATATATAAATATTATTTAATATACATTTAAAAAAAATTAAGAAGTAATTTAAAGTAAATCAGGGAACTAATTAAAGTACCACTTAATAACTAAACTTTATAAGAGCTAGAACCTTAAGATATGGTAAAAGAAATACTTTATGAAATATACTTAGAATACAGTTTAAGGTTGTATTAATAAGATAGTTTAAATATGGTGAATTACATGGGGAAAATGTCTTAGTAATTTTTAATACGGGTATACTTATATCTATTAAATAACCCAAGAAGCACATCATGTTATAAACTTTAAGTCAGTTGTGTTAAGCCTATAAGTTATTTGAACATTAATAAATACAATAAAATTTTCTAAAAATGTGGTGGATAAATTTTAATACATAAAGATATATATATATAAATATACATGTAAATAATACATTAATATAGTTGAGGGAAATAATATCCTTGTGACAGTTATAATAGGTAGGTTATATATATATTAAACCTTAGGTTTTAGTCAGTGAGTGATTAAATAATCACTCTTAATTTAAGAGTTATTACACAACATAACTTAACCCTGTCTTGGGCTAACCTACTGGGCCCAAGCCTGTGAACTCCGAAAGCCCACTTTAACAATTCAAAGAGAGTTTGGGCCACTCTCAGGAATAAATTCTAAATCATTCCAAACTAAACGAGTTGGGCCTAACAAAGGATTTAGTTAACAAGTCAAGCCCAAACCTCTGTAAGAGAATAATGGTCAACCTGAAACTAGTAATCAGTAAGTGAAGAAGACTGTTGAGTTTATAAGTCTCTTAACTAATCAACACCTGGAACGCCTTAATTATAGGTTACTTTTGGGGAATCACTTATACGAGCTAGTTACTGTACTTCACATACCAGGTACGATTTCTCGTACTCCGATCTTTTGCTGATTGACTTGTGGAATGTTTTGGAAAACGCTAACTGACTTTAAGAGGAATTTAAAAAAAAGAAATGGTTGTGTGACTAACTCAGCTTGTCTGACTAACTGAGCCTTGTATGTGAAACTCACTTGGGTATTGGTTCCTTCCTTCGGTTGTTCCACTGGACATTGATTACTTGGGGTTTACGCTTCTGCACTCTGTAGGACTGAGTGTTTTGGTATTGCTCTGGGTAGTTGGTGATCTGGTGGGAATTTGGAAAAGTCGTCTTTAGTATTCTTTCTTTGACTCTGGATATTCGTTTCATCCATGAGTGGGGTCGTTGCTGTGGCGTGCGCGCGTCTTCATCGGTAAACAGTAAAGGGCTGTATATCCCTTGTCCTGAGAGGACGTAGTTAACAGTAAGGGGCTGTATATCCCCTGTCCTTAATGGACGTTCTTGGCGGTGGGGGCCATCTCTCCCAGTTGGTTTCATTCCATTCTTGAGTTGCTGGTTTTGTTTTCTCTCATTCATTCCTAGTCCTCGTGACTACATGGGTCTTTCTACTCCAACTTGGAAATGGATCTAACATAAGTAATGATTGTTTACTAATTCTTGGTGTGGTGTTATTTACTAACTTTACTCTTCTGTTATTTGTCTCCTTTGAAATGTTATGTTTGACTTGGTGTTTTTAAAAGGGTGTTTTGTTACGCTATTTTGTTTAAGTGCTGTTTTCAAGTTATTGTTTATTCTCAAGTTATATTAAAGTTTTGTTTTAGAGAATAGTACCAGTTCCATTCCAGGGAACTGACTCACCCCTCCCGGGGTGGGCTGCTTGGTTTAATCTTGCAGGTACAAATTATTATGCAGGTAACCACGAAGAGTGTGAGTGACTGGGATGGTATTAGGATTTTTGGAGAGGTTGTTGTAATTTATTTATGTTTATTTCATGTTGAGTTTTCTCGAGTTCAGACCGTAGCTTTTGTAAGTTATAAGTTGTAATTGGTGAGGGTTGGTGCCGGGTGTTTGGAACCCGATGGTCTGTACGCCCTTCGTATTTTTATTTCCGCTTTAAATACGCTAAATAGGGGTGTTACAGAAAGTGGTATCAGAGCGTAGTTACGCTTTGAACCCGAGAAAACAAGCCGAGTGAAATACTTAGATTATAGGTGCACTTAAAACTGGGGAACTGGGGTAGAATTGGGAAGTGAGAACTCCAGAAAGGCGCGTGACCCTACCCCATACTTATTACTTATGTTTACTCCATGTACATACGAATCGTCCTTAGGACGTTATAAATGTTAATACATAGATAGCTAGACTTAACAATACGCCTCTGAGTAACGAATCCGTCAATATCAGCTAAATGTCGGGAAGAAGAGGAAGAGGAGCAGGTTCCTCAGGAGCAGGAACTTCAGGAGGCCTTGGACCCGACGTGTCACCCCAGAGGTCATAGCTCAGATAGTGACGGCTGCACTAGCTCAGCAGCAGGCTCAGATCCCACAGCCGCCACCACCACCACCTAATGGACCCCGAGAGTTCAACTGGCTGAAGGCAGTCAATGACCTTCGCCCTCCAACTTATGAAGGCCAGCCGGAACCAAAGACCTTAGAGAAGTACATTGACGAGATGCAGAAGGCCTTCACCTCTATGCACGTTCCAGCTAATCGCCAGGTGGACATAGCGGCCTACTTCCTTCAGGGACCCGCGCACCGATGGTGGCAGACTGCCAGAGCCGAGCTGACGGCCCAGGCGAACTTTGACTTTCAGGCGTTTCTAGTGGCCTTGAGAGCTAAATTCTACCCATCTTACCTCCAGAAGAGGATGAGGAGCGAGTTCGAGCAGCTGAAGCAAGGAAATTCCTCAGTTGCTGACTACTATAACAAGTTCGTGGAATTACTTGCTGTGATTGGAGAGGGAGCTTACGCTCCGAGGTACCTGGTGGATAAATTCCATTCTGGCTTGGACTTCAGGATCATGAACATGATAGGTTCCACCAGAGGGATGACCTTACAGGTAAGGGACATGATTTAGAAAAATTGATATGCTAAGATTCTCCATTAACATGTATTGTAACGACAGGAACTAGCTGAGGACGCAAACGATTGCGAGACCACTATTGCCTATCAAAATTCTGTGCTAGGCAAGAGGAGGAGTGACAATGGAGGAAGAGATGGGAGAGGACCCCCTCAGACTCACGAAAGGAGGGGCAAATTTTTCAAGGGGGGAATGAGAAGGCCATCGTCCCTTCTAACGCTAATGCTAACCTCTTCGCCACGAACCACCTAAGGGTGAGAAAGGTTGGATTCTACAATATGTTACATTTTATTTTCCTATCTCGTTACTAACTCTGACCGGAACAGGAAATCAATTTGTGAGAAGGTACTTCTGTAAGTGGTGTAAGAAGGACCACCCGGGCAAGGATTGTAAGGGAAACCTGGTGAATTGCAACTACTGTGGCAAGATGGGGCACAGATCGTTTGAATGCATCATGAACCCGGACTCCAGGAGATACAAGCCACGCACCGGGTCAGCGGCTGAAGCCCCACCTACTAACACTAATGGAGGAGGAGGTAGAGGTAGTACGGGAGGTGCTGGACCATCTACCAACCGCCCTGCCCAGACACAGAGGCCGGGACAGAACTACCCTCAGAGGCCAGGCAAAGCACCGGTCCTCAACCTGGTGGACCGGGTGGAAGCAGCGAGGGATGACCTGAGTTCATATGGTGAGGAATACCTTCCTATCGAAGGAGCTTAGACTTTTATTCCATTCTTGTTTCTATAGACTCATGTTTCTCGTATTGTAAGGGATGAACTACAAATCCCTCTTCCTTTATATTTTTGTTCGAAACCAAGTTGTGAACCTTATCCTAAACTGCTTAATAAGAATCATTGTTTTCATTCAGCTTTTGATATTTGCTTTCCCATATTACCTATCCCACACCCACCAGAGAAATGTGAGGTCTTGAGACCCGGGATGATCTTACTACGAGAGTACCTGACCCCAGCAGTCCAGTATGCATTGATCCTCAAGATCAGGGAGTTAGGTGTGAAGGAAGGGAATTTTTACACTCCTACCTTCAAGAATGGTTCAGCCATGAAGTTGAAGCTCATGTGCTTAGGCAAGAAGTGGAACCACACCACCAAAAGCTATGAAGAGGCGGAGGTGCCACCGATCCCGGAGGAGTTGCAGACCATCATTGGAGCTGCAGTGAAGATCGCACAAGAATTGGAGGATGAGCCCGTCCCAGACATAACCTCAGACGTCTGCATCATCAACTTTTATGGGAAAGAAGGTAAGCTAGGGTTGCATCAAGATAAGGATGAATCCCTAGAATCCATCACCAGAGGAGTTCCAGTGGTTTCCATATCACTTGGAGACGACGCGGAGTTCCTATTCGGTGACCAGAAGAGGATGGACCTCGCTACCAAGATCATCCTAAAGTCAGGTGATGTACTGATCTTTGGAGGGGCAGCTAGACTCATCTACCATGGAGTGAAGAGAATCAAACCCAACACAGCCCCCACATCCATTATTAACCAGACTCACCTGAAACCTGGCAGATTGAACCTGACCTTTAGACAGATCTAGCTATGTATTTTACAATTCAGCATTGTAATCATTAAACTACTCAAGCTTGCAATAAGAATGGAAATACTAAGAATTCATTTCTTCATGTAGGCGCTGGAAATTTTGAGATCAAGCTGAATGTGTTGAACCAGGCTCAAGCAAAGAGCAATGGAATGGTCATCACAGGTATAAACGTTAACCCTGAGTAATTACCTTGGAACGTTTACCCAAAATCTTAAAAACCTATTCTACAATTTCAGGAACGTTCCTAGTTAATGGAGTGGAGGCCACAGTCCTGTTTGATTCTGGTGCCTCCCACTCCTTCATATCACAAGCGTTTCATGATAAGATCGATGCTTCGACCGAGGATATCCACGACTGCTCAGTCTTGCTGCCATCCAAAGAACGGATCAAGTGTAGTAAGCAGTGCAAGAATTTGAGCATACACATCAAGGGAGCGGACTTCCTTCTGGATGCCATAGTCTTCCCTGGCATGGGATTTGACATTATTGTGGGCATGGACACGCTACAGCGGTATCGAGGCAGACTACATTGTGCAGAGCACCGTCTCCTCCTGAAGTCAGCTACAGGGACCACCGTGTCGTACCGAATGCAGCCTAAGCAGCCGACTGTGAAGGTTGTATCGGCTCTATCCCTGATGAAGGAGGTATCCAAGGGCGCGACTGCTTACTACTGTTATGCCCAGGATCTGAGGACGGATCCGAAGTTCCAGAGCAATGTTCCCATTGTGTCGGAGTACCCCGACGTTTTCCAGAGGAGCTACCTGGACTACCACCGCTGAGAGAGGTCGAATTCAATATTGACCTCATACCTGGTACGGGACCGATTGCTAAGGCTCCCTACCGGATGGGCCCTGCAGAGATGGTTGAGTTGAAGAAACAGCTGCAGGAGCTACTAGATAAAGGTTTCATCAGACCCAGTGTCTCACCTTGGGGTGCACCAGTGCTTTTCGTCAAGAAGAAGGACGGAAGCATGAGACTCTGCATTGACTATAGAGAGTTGAACAATGTCACGATCAAGAACAAGTACCCACTGCCCAGGATCGAGGACTTGTTCGACCAGCTGAGGGGAGCCAAGGTGTTCTCCAAGATCGACCTGCGTTCCGGATATCATCAGATAGCTGTAGCTGAGCCAGACATAGAAAAGACAGCCTTCCGGACCAGATACGGCCACTATGAGTTCACAGTAATGCCGTTTGGACTGACTAATGCACCGGCGAGATTTATGGACTTGATGCAGAGAGTCTTCCAAGCACAGTTGGATAAGTCGGTGGTCGTATTCATAGACGACATTCTGGTCTTCTCCAAGAGCAAAGAAGAACATGAGCGGCATTTGAGGACAGTTTTGGAGACTCTGAGGGAGAAGCAGTTGTACGCCAAGTTCAGCAAGTGTGAATTTTGGCTGGACAAGGTGTCATTCCTTGGACACGTGATCTCGGCTGAGGGAGTTTCTGTAGACCCAGCTAAGATCGAGGCAGTGAAGAGCTGGCATAGGCCTCGTACTGTGACGGAGATACGGAGTTTCCTTGGGTTGGCTGGCTACTACAGACGTTTTGTGAAGGATTTCTCCAGGCTAGCCAAGCCCTTGACTTCACTGATGAAGAAGGATAGCCCGTTCGTATGGACAGAGGCTTGTGAGGTCTCCTTTCAGGCGCTGAAGGATGCCCTGACTACAGCTCCAGTGTTGACAATTCCCGAGGGGAATGAGGGGTACGAAGTATATTGTGATGCTTCAGGCAGAGGGATTGGTGGAGTACTAATGCAGCATGGCCGAGTGGTAGCTTATGCTTCTAGACAGCTGAAGAAGCACGAAGAAAATTACCCTACACACGACCTTGAGCTCCTCGCCATAGTCTTCGCCTTGAAGATCTGGCGACATTACTTGTATGGAGCCACAGTCCGGATTATGACAGACCATAAAAGTCTGAAGTACATCTGGACCCAGAAGGAGCTGAACCTGAGACAGCGACGATGGGTCGAGCTACTGGCTGATTATGACATCAATCTCCAGTACACCGAGGGTAAAGGGAATGTCGTGGCAGACGCTCTGAGCAGGAGAGCACACTCACTCCTAGCCTTGATAGAGACGACCACGATAGCTGAGGAGATATACGCAGCCCAGGACAGAGATGTATACCTACAGGGCATCAGGCGGAAATTAGCAGACGGTTTGACTGATGGTCTGAAGTATGAGTATGAGCTAGACAGTGAGGGACACCTTCGAGTCAGAGGCAGACTCTGCGTTCCTCAGGATGCGACAGAACTCCAGACCAGGATTCTTTCTGAGGCTCATTCCTCTACGCTATCAGTACACCCTGGAGCCACCAAGATGTACAAGGACTTGAAACAATTATTCTGGTGGAGCGGGATGAAGAGGGATGTAGCGGATTTCGTCTCTCGATGCCTCACCTGTCAGAAGGTGAATTTGAGCATCGTCGACCAGGAGGCCAGATTCAGTCACTACCAGTACCGTGCTGGAAATTTGATGATATCAGCATGGACTTTGTGGTCGGTCTTCCTCCAGCTAGAGGGGGACTGAATTCCATTTGGGTGATAGTCGATAGGTTGACCAAGACAGCTAGGTTTATACCTATCAAGGACACATGGAAGGTGCCCAAGCTAGCTGAGGTTTTCACCACAGAGCACATCCGGTACCATGGAGTACCGAAGACGATCGTCTCCGATCGTGACACTCGTTTCCTCAGCAGATTTTGGCGTCAGGTGCAGGAGGCGTTTGGGACTCAGCTACGCCTCAGCACAGCTTTTCACCCACAGACTGATGGGCAGACTGAGAGGACGATTCAGACATTGGAGGATATGTTGCGAGCAGTCGCTCTAGACTATCAGGGGAGTTGGGTAGAGCGTCTACACCTGGTAGAGTTCTCCTATAATAACTCTTACCATTCATCTATCGGCATGGCACCTTTCCAGGCTCTATATGGCAGGCCGTGCCGGACTCCCTTGTCATGGAGTGATCCTTCTGAGGCAGTCCTAATTGGGCCCGATATATTCAGACACTGCAGGATGACGTCAGAGTTATTCAGCAGCACATGAGGGCAGCGCAGTCCAGACAGAAATCCTATGGGGATCAGCGCACCAGAGAGCTTGAGTTTAAGGTTGATGACATGGTCTTCTTACGAGTGTCCCCGATGAGAGGCATCTTCAGATTTGGGATGAAGGGGAAGCTAAGCCCTAAGTATGTCGGCCCGTACAGGATTACGGAGCGAGTGGGCCCAGCTGCATACAGATTAGATTTACCAGCAGAGTTGGGGAAGGTACACGATGTTTTCCATGTATCTCAGCTGAAGAAGTATATGCCTGACCCTTCTCACGTACTGCAGCCAGAGAGATTGGAGATAGAGCCTACACTGAGATATGAAGAGACTCCTATTCGGATCTTGGACACGAAGGTCCGCGAAACGAGAGGCAGATCAGTTAAGCTAGTGAAGGTTCTTTGGGAACACCATGGGGTCGAGGAAGCTACTTGGGAGACTGAGGACTCCATGAGAATGAAGTACCCCCATCTTTTTACATGATAGTCCCCTATGTTGTTAGTCTATATCAGTAGAGGTACGAGGGCGTACCTTAGCTTCTTTTAGGGGGAACTGGAGCATAATCCTCCTTCGTTACCTCATCCAGATTATGCCCGTTTGTTTTACTAATAGGATGAAGGAGAAGTGTATGTATGTATTTGAGTTACTCGTATGTGATTTATGATTTCTATTTATGAAATATTTTGGTACTTTCCGGTTCAGTATGATTCTGAGTACCTTGTGTGAAATTGGAATAGGAATGGTTGGAAATTAAAGGTTTGGTATGGAAGATACAATTGGGAATGCTTATTGGAACTGTTAGTAGATTTTAAACTTCGGGTCGAAGTTTCTTTTAGGGGGATCTACTGAAATATCCCTAAATTAATTTAAATTAATTTAGGGTATTTCTTTTATTAAATCCTTGATAATATTATTAAACAATAAATTATTATATGGTGTTATAATAATAAACGTTAAATTATTATGGGATAAACATTAAATAATATATGGAATTATGGAATATTATTTGGAGGATTTCTTATGTTAAATACAATTTAAATTAATTAATTATATGGTATTATGAATTTAATAGAAATATTTACAAGTCAATAAATCTTGGGAAAATTATTTAAACACTCCAAATATATTATAAGATTTTAGGAAGTGTTGGAACATTGTTTTGAAACATAAAAGTCAATATAAATTCTAGAAACCTTAAAGCTTATTAAGCCTTGCGAGTTGACTTTTGAGAATGGTCAAACCAGGCCATGAAACCTATATCAAAAAATAGGTTATGAAAAACCATGAAGATTGATAAAAAGAACGTCAAAAACGGATCATCCTAGCCAAAGTTATGCTAGTTTGAAGTTTAGAGCCAAAATTTCATAAAGTGCCACGTGTCAGCCTCTCGAGCGTCCCAACACTTAGCAGATTTTTATCTCCTTGTTTTTCTCCAGCAAACAACCGATCTCGACCTAACTTGTGACGGCTATATCTTCTTCATCTTTCAATATTTTTCAAAGCCGTCTTCTTTATCTCTCTTCTCCTTTGAATCATCTTTACAACCGTAACTCATACAAACCCTAAATCCTTCTACATCAACGGGAAAATCGTTCTCAAGTTGGCACCTTTCACAGTCGTAACCCAGATTTCCAATTCCCTTCGAATTCAGGTAAATTCGTCTAGCCATAAATCCTTCGTTTCTCAACCAAATTTTGATTTCTTTAGCTCGTTGTGTAGATCTCTAATCCGTCTACAATTTTTATGTTTATGCCAAGCCTGTCATAACCGTTTGGAAGTTATAGCCGCTCAAAGTTCCGGATTTTTCAGCGCATAAAATCATACCGAAACAGAGAGGTAAACTCGTAACTTTCGGGTCAATTTTCTTTCTGTATAATGCGAGTTAGGATTAGTTCTAGTTATCAATGTGTAGATCTAGTTTCATCTTTCTAATGAGCCCAAAACAAAGCCTAACTCGATCTGTGCAATAACTTATAGATCCTCGAAGTTTGCTTCACGAACTGGTCGGAAGTTCGAGTTTCCAGAAAAACGATTTCGAATCGCTTCGATTCGGGCAATTCCGGTGAGTTTCCGATCAATTGCTCCGATAATGTTGTTGGTAGTGTTGTTTCGACCTAACCGTGTTTTAATTGAGTCAATTACGTACTATATTAAGGGAATTTGTCGGATTCGTGTTCGAATCGAACTCAGAAACTAGAAAGAACCCTAACTCACGAATCAAACTCGAATCTTGACGAACTCTGCATTAAAATTGGGGGAAATCGGTACCAATAGAACCGAAATTGAATTTCGGATCCAATGAAACAAAAATCAATCGATTTGGTTCTGTGAGTTGAGATAAATCGTCGAATTAGTACTCGGTTGGTAACAGAGGTCGCGGATGAACTCGGTGCACAGGAGCCGTTCGATCTCGGTTTAAGAGATGGACGGCCGAGATTAAAACATACCAGAATTAGTTTATAAGGGTTTTAATAATTCCAGTAAATAGTCTAACTTGTTGGGTTAATTTAAATATCTTCCCGAATGTATTTTGCCTTGAAATTTTAACCATAGATTCCTTATTTTATGTAGTTTATTTTTATGTAAATTATTATGGTTTTGGAGTTTTTAAACATAAGTTATGATTTTTACAAGTTACGGGTTTCTGGAATTAATTGGCTAAATTAAAAAGATATTTTTATGAAATAAAAATTTTATAATATGTCTAAAATGTTATAGTTACTGTATATTAAATTTGGGAATTTTTGGGCAATGGTAAAGGGTTTTAAAAATTGTGTGTTTAGGAGTTTTCATAAGAATAACCTATAATATAAAGTTTTAATGTAATCAAAAATTAAAGTAAGGTTTTTAATTAACTTTTAAGCTGGGGAAAATAAAGGGAATAAATTAACATTTTATAACAGTAAGTTTAAAAATGTTTTTGTGTTAGCTTCTAAGAGAAAAGAAATATTACATATATGTATATTTACTTACTTAAGTAGGAACTTATATAAATTAAGGAATTTAATTATCCTACATTTATTTACTGTATTATATGGGGATTAATATTTTAAGTAAACTAAGGAACAAATATATATAAATATTATTTAATATACATTTAAAAAAAATTAAGAAGTAATTTAAAGTAAATCAGGGAACTAATTAAAGTACCACTTAATAACTAAACTTTATAAGAGCTAGAACCTTAAGATATGGTAAAAGAAATACTTTATGAAATATACTTAGAATACAGTTTAAGGTTGTATTAATAAGATAGTTTAAATATGGTGAATTACATGGGGAAAATGTCTTAGTAATTTTAATACGGGTATACTTATATCTATTAAATAAACCCAAGAAGCACATCATGTTATAAACTTTAAGTCAGTTGTGTTAAGCCTATAAGTTATTTGAACATTAATAATACAAAAATTTTCTAAAAATGTGGTGGATAAATTTTAATACATAAAGATATATATATAAATATACATGTAAATAATACATTAATATAGTTGAGGGAAATAATAGTCCTTGTGACAGTTATAATAGGTAGGTTATATATATATTAAACCTTAGGTTTTAGTCAGTGAGTGATTAAATAATCACTCTTAATTTAAGAGTTATTACACAACATAACTTAACCCTGTCTTGGGCTAACCTACTGGGCCCAAGCCTGTGAACTCCGAAAGCCCACTTTAACAATTCAAAGAGAGTTTGGGCCACTCTCAGGAATAAATTCTAAATCATTCCAAACTAAACGAGTTGGGCCTAACAAAGGATTTAGTTAACAAGTCAAGCCAAACCTCTGTAAGAGAATAATGGTCAACCTGAAACTAGTAATCAGTAAGTGAAGAAGACTGTTGAGTTTATAAGTCTCTTAACTAATCAACACCTGGAACGCCTTAATATAGGTTACTTTTGGGGAATCACTTATACGAGCTAGTTACTGTACTTCACATACCAGGTACGATTTCTCGTACTCCGATCTTTTGCTGATTGACTTGTGGAATGTTTGGAAAACGCTAACTGACTTTAAGAGGAATTTAAAAAAAAGAAATGGTTGTGTGACTAACTCAGCTTGTCTGACTAACTGAGCCTTGTATGTGAAACTCACTTGGGTATTGGTTCCTTTCTTCGGTTGTCCACTGGACATTGATTACTTGGGGTTTACGCTTCTGCACTCTGTAGGACTGAGTGTTTTGGTATTGCTCTGGGTAGTTGGTGATCTGGTGGGAATTTGGAAAAGTCGTCTTTAGTATTCTTTCTTTGACTCTGGATATTCGTTTCATCCATGAGTGGGGTCGTTGCTGTGGCGTGCGCGCGTCTTCATCGGTAAACAGTAAAGGGCTGTATATCCCTTGTCCTGAGAGGACGTAGTTAACAGTAAGGGGCTGTATATCCCCTGTCCTTAATGGACGTTCTTGGCGGTGGGGCCATCTCTCCCAGTTGGTTTCATTCCATTCTTGAGTTGCTGGTTTTGGTTTTCTCTCATTCATTCCTAGTCTCGTGACTACATGGGTCTTTCTACTCCAACTTGGAAATGGATCTAACATAAGTAATGATTGTTTACTAATTCTTGGTGTGGTGTTATTTACTAACTTTACTCTTCTGTTATTTGACTCCTTTGAAATGTTATGTTTGACTTGGTGTTTTAAAAGGGTGTTTGTTACGCTATTTGTTTAAGTGCTGTTTTCAAGTTATTGTTTATTCTCAAGTTATATTAAAGTTTTGTTTTAGAGAATAGTACCAGTTCCATTCCAGGGAACTGACTCACCCCTCCCGGGTGGGCTGCTTGGTTTAATCTTGCGTACAAATTATTATGCAGGTAACCACGAAGAGTGTGAGTGACTGGGATGGTATTAGGATTTTTGGAGAGGTTGTTGTAATTTATTTATGTTTATTTCATGTGAGTTTTCTCGAGTTCAGACCGTAGCTTTTGTAAGTTATAAGTTGTAATTGGTGAGGGTTGGTGCCGGGTGTTTGGAACCCGATGGTCTGTACGCCCTTCGTATTTTTATTTCCGCTTTAAATACGCTAAATAGGGTTGTTATACCCAAAATTTTGACCCCCTGGTTAAGGTCTACGAGGTTGTGAGAGCCATCTCCATCAAACAGTAAGAGACTCCGGCCCGATCGGGTGTTCCAGGGCCTGAGGAGCAGTTTCGTCATTGTCAGGGGCGTTTTCGTAATTTTTAAGGCTTCTGAGTTCTCCTATAGGCTTTCTCTCTCCTCCAAAGGGTGCCCAAATCAGCTCGAAATGCTTTGATATTTTAACCCGTGATAGAGGATGACATTTTAAGCATAATGGCGTTGGAATTTTGATTTTTCGAATTTCCAATAATTTTCTAGTAATTTCTGACTGAATCTGACGAGAAATTCAATTTAAAAATGCTCCAGCATTTAAAAAATTCGTTTCCACCTCAGAAAATTCATAATATTCATTCTTGACATGTGGTTAAAATTTCATAGCAAAATTCCTTTGGGAAGTTACTTAGTTAAAATATCGAAAAATCTTACTTTTACTAGATTCTCTTTATCTTTAAGAAAGTCTATATAAGGGGATAGGTTTTTGGATAAAATGAGAACCTCACATACTGAAGAACCCTAGAGAGTCAGAAAACACGGCCTCCTCTCTCTCTCTCACGTTTTCCAACACCGGCCACCCAAATCATACTGAAAATCCCCCGAATCACCATCTAAACACGTTTTCCAATCCCCAAGCACCAATAATCATCAAAACCTCACAAAAACACCTCTAAAACGTGAAGAACAGCAAGAAACAACCAACAACCAGAAGCTTGGGTCGAAATCCTCTCGGGTCTGCCATCAACGGAGCACTCGACGAATCCCGGTGTGAAGAAACTTGTGAATCCGAAGTAAAAATAGAAACTCCACTTCCCTGATTCACCACGGTATTATCTGTCTTGCCTCAAAATTTGGGCTCAAACTAACCTTCGTACGCTTCTGTATTGCTGTTTATTCAAGCTTCTGTCCAATAACTTGTTTACCAGTTTCGTGCATAATTCGAATTCAAATTGAGAACTTTCGACCACTAACGTATTGTACATCTTTCAGGCTACGCACCCATAAAATTTGAGCCGAAACACCTTCGGGAACAGCCTCGAAGCCGCCGTCCGAGGGCTGTCCGCACCCACGGACGTCGTGTCCGGGGTCCCGGACTCCCTGTCCGTAAGCTCGGACACCCACGGACGGCGGCGGGATTTTAAAAATTCAAAATTTAGGTTTTTCTAATAATGTCCGGGCCCACGGACATCCTGTCCGTGGGCCCGGACTTTGCAAATTTTTGTTTTCCTTAATTTCGACTTTTCTGTATGTTTAGGTTAACTGGGGTCCGTGGTCTCGGACGTTTGGTCCGTGGCTACGGACGTAAGCAAATTTGACCTAATTCTGCCTCCGAAACCCTAGTTTAGGTAGCTTTTAACTTCACTTTAATTCCTGTCAAAAAATGCTAAAAACAAAAAAAAAACAGAAGCTCGCGCACTTAGGTTAAAACGACTCGTAATAAGCCATAAATAAACTAAGTAGAGGAAAAACGACCTAGGAAGGGTAATGAAAGTAATTGAACCCTAATTAAGTCGAATATCAAGCCCCCGAACCCGAACTCTCCTTTCCTAATTTGATCTAGGTTAAAATTAGGTGGCGACTCATAATAGGTTCCAGTGAGCTAGCTTAGGTTTTAATAATTATTGTTATATGACATAGTTATTAATCTTAGGCTATAAGTGGACCTAAAACCCAATCAGATCCCAATCAACTTTATTCAACATAGGATAGGGTTTAAAATCGAGGCTCACAGACTGGCGACTCTGCTGGGGACAAACTTCTTAATTTTAACTTGCTTAATTTTAAGAAAGAGGGCTTAACTCGAAAAATGTTTATTTGTGGCTTTATTACATTGTTGTTTACCTTTGTGCGCACTTTAATTCCTGCACCTTTGCATCATATGAGTACGAGGGTCCACGCAAACCAGTTTTACCCCGGGACCCGTTTGAGGGTCCCCTGCCAGGGACTCACACCTTTTAGGTGATGTGAATAAGCGGGGGAAAAGAGGAGGTGTCGTCTAACCACACCCCCTTAATACCTGGCCTTAGCCCCAAGCGTTTTCCTGGCAGTGCCCTTACCTTACCCCTTTGTTTGGTCAGTCAAAGACCCGACCGTAGACGCATACCTTCAGGTGATGTGAAAAGAGTGGGGAAGCCCCAAGAGAATAGCGTGCAAGCCCTATTCCTTTGTGGTGACCTGGGCCCACGCCCCAAGCACCTCTCCGGATCGATCCATACCCGGTTCAATTTAAACATCTAGTGAGGACATGTGAATTTGTGTGGGCCTTGCTTGCTTGTGTGGTCGGCCCACTACCCAGCCTAGAGATTGATAGGAATTTCTCCTACATCAACCTAGCCAAACACGAATTGACAGCTCTATTTGTTTGCGGCCCGGAGGCCCTGTTTGGTTTAACATGTGAGTAGTTTGGGTCTCGGCCCAAAAGTTTAGATTTAGGTAATTTCTCTTCTGGCCCAATTTGAATTATCCAATTAGTCTAGGCCCATAAAAAAGAAATTCATCTGAACTTGAAATAACTCACAAGTCCTTGAAATAAAATCTTTTTTAGAATCCACTTCTCTGACCCAAAGAAAGTTAGACCCATTCGTGATTTAGGGACCATTCCAGCTCATGTGCTTTACTTCAGGCCAAACACATTCCGGCCCAAGGGCTCATTCCAATCTAGGTAGACTTCTTGTCATGGCCCTATGCCAAAATCATAGATCCAGGTGTCACCTCTTAGGCACAATCAAAGCCATCCGTTTAGATTTCAGTCCAAATTCCAGTCTAAAAGTACTCCATCCCAAACACCTCATTTTCTGGGCATCCTGGCCCACTTCCTTTCAGTATAAGCCTGCTTTGGTTTCGATCTACCTTGTGAAACGTCATTTTAGCCCTAGTATCATTCGGCCCACTTCCTTTGCCAGCTAATAATGGACACCTTGGAAACAGGTAGGCCTATATCCCGAGAATGGCAGAAGGAGGAATTCCAATCAGCACGGATGCTCGGTTAGCCATATAATTCGATGAGATGCTGAAAAGATTGAGCGCATGGAGAAGGCCAACAAGCCGGCCGGTTTTGATTACTTTCCACTGGATTGTATCCCGAGATCGATCTCCCTCCAAAGTTGAAACTGCCAACACTTCCTCTGTACAAAGGTTCCTCCGACCCACAGCTTCATTTGGCAATGTTCGATAGAGAAATGTCTATTCCTTTGCTGAACGATATGCAAAGGCCAAGGTATTTGCTCGCTATCTTGATGAGACTCCTCAGCGTTGGTACATAACTCGAAGGATGAATACCAAGACATACGAGGAGGTCTGTGAAGCCTTTCTGCTCATTTGAGAGTACGCTAGAAGTTTTGGAGTCACCACAGGGCTGACTGAGCTGCAAGCACAAGACAACAGAAGGTGAATCAATGACCGACTTCGTCAAGCGTTGGAGGATGAAGGCAGCCGCTATGCTCACAAATATGGACGAACAGGAGCAAATCCGAATGGTAATCAAGAATATGCGAAAGCAATACAATGAGAAGCTGAAGACTCACACTTTCCTACTAGTTTTGACTTGCTGATGGGACAAGGTTGTCCTAGAGGAGTTGATCCGTAGGGAGTTAAGCTTGGGGACTGGGGACAAAGACACCGGAAATGGTTCAAGGACAGCAGCTTGCGTCCAAAGAGGCATCCAAAAGAGAACCAGGCAGCATGAGGTAAACACCGTTCGAGGCTAAGAGAATCAGGCTGGGCTATTGGAGCATCAGAGCCACCTAGAAAGAAACTCCGTCCAGAGAGAGTTCACGGACATCGGCGACCGTTGAGCCAGGCTTTTAAAAGGCTCCAAGAGCGAAGCATACTACAACCTCTCACCCCCCGGCCTGGGGTCCCTCAGAAAGGAAGGAATCTAAGTCAGTTCTGCCGGTACCACCAATTACCTGGCCACGACACTGAAGATTGCAAGGCTTTGAGGCACACGATCCAGGACCTCTTTGACCAGGGGTTTCGATGCGACGATATCTAGGAGAATGCTTTTGTTAGAAATCACTTTAAATTCACAGTTCTTAGTTTAGACTTTAGAATATTTCGTTCCCATTCAGTTTTCCTTTTTAGAAATACTTTGAGTAACTTTTCGATGTTTGTACTTAGTGTTATTAAATTTATTTGCCACTAATAAAGCTTTTGCATCCTTCACATCTTTAAGAAAAATGTACAAATTTTCGTAAATAAATGCTTTTTTTTTCTAACAAAAAAAAGGGGTTTGGATGCGTGTTTTGATAAAGGCACGTGAAACAATCATCTTCTTGCAATAGAACAAGACGATTCGTTTTTTTTCAAATGGGTGAACATGTCCGTCAACACACACCGTCACAAAAAATCCAAATAACCCCAAAGCGGTTCCAAATCCATATCTTTTAAATTGTCGTCACTAACCCCAACTCGATACTGGGGCAATCTGAGTTTAGGTTCGTCATCTTTCATCTCGTTTAAGCGTGTGAGCGTGTGAACTAGTCTCTGAGTGAAATTCACGAGAGTTCTTGAGCGGAAAAACCATGAGCAAACGAGCGTGTCATTTTTACACGACTCCGGTGAGACCACATCCAAAGGTGAGGTAAACGGCATAACTCCGACCGAAGGAGGATAATTTGTAAATTTACGCGTTAGACCTGTGAAAAGTAACAAAGAACGGATATACAACTATCAGGAATGATGACGAAGCACCTAGGTCACAGCACCACATAGCCAAATAGCTTGTAAACCCTGACATTAAACCCTAGGCACCCCCGCTGAGCCTTCCATATATCCCTTTTCGACATTATGAACTCCACAAAATAACCAATCCAATGATGAATGACCGACCCGGTGACCAAAGGAAGCGAGGAGCCCGACTCTCAGATAACATTCCCATCATTCCAAAGAAGCAATGCCGCTATCAGCATGACAAAGTGATCCGCAAATGGTCCCAAAGTGACACAGGATCAACAGAGCTCACATCAAAACAGCTCTCGAAGCCCAAAACGGGAAACAACAAGAACCCCGAAGGCAAAGCCAAGAAAGATTAAAACAAAAGGCAAACCCGAAGTGCCTCGAAGAAATCCAAAATGACAAAAAGAGAAAAGGCGTAAAGGACAACTTCAAAAGTCCAGGTCCAGAAGCTCGAAAGCAACGTCAACATGAAGCAGCTAGACGAATTCAAGACAAGGGAGATGAATCCAAGAGAAGATGCAAGGTGCAGCTTTGGTCACCCCTTTTAAGCTCCACATACCTCAAAATATCCCTCCATGGTCCCGTTGTCTTTCATCAAACCCTATGGCCACGTTATAAGCCTTAAAGACTTCCGACTTGATAGTTGTGTGTCCAATCACGTGAAAGTAACAGATCGAATGCGTAAATTCATCAAATATCAAATTCAATGGTCAAGAGTTGTGACCGTAGGTGAGAAACGAGTGCAAGAATCAAACACTTTGAGTGTAAAGCACCACATCAAGACACAATCCTTGACCATGTGAGGATAAGACTTGTTCGCATGTTTAATCAAAGAAAATACTGGGGGCAATCGATCGTTCCGATCGATTGCCATGAAGAACTCTAGCTCAGATTGCCTAAGGAACAATACTGGGGGCAATTGTTGGTTCCAACAATTGCCATGACAACACCAACGGAAACCCAAAGCGTGGGCACCACAAACACCACCACGTAGGCCCACAAAGCCCTTACCCTCACTCATACCACACATGCCCAAAAGCCCTTACCCTCACATCATACCACACATGCCCACATAAGCCTTAACCTCCACACAAATACTCTCAGGCCCGTCACTGGTCTTACCTCCACAAAACATCAGCTCATCTTAATCCAAATCACCATCCAAAATCACACCCCAACCCCAGGCTTGTCATAAATCCTGAACACCAGCAAAAGCTTTCAGCACCACAATGAACACCACACATTTCCATTAGTATCGTGTTCATCCTCTGAGGAAAAATTGCAGGTCTGGAACTCTTAGTCAGGAAATGATTATTTCGTTCCTTTCTTAACAGTGTTTTTCTCAAGCATTGCCATGTTTGGCACATTTTCACTATTTCTTGCTTTGTGCAAATTTTCGGTTTTCGCAAGCACTTCAATTTCACTTTGCAATACTCGGGTAAACCTTGTCATCTCCATGTTTGGAACCTTAACAATTTGATCACAATGACAATCATTTGCATAAAACGTGTTTTGCATCCTCACATCATCAAGCATACTGCATTTGCCTGGTCAAGTTTAGATGGATCTCGGTCTCCATAAGCAACCGAGAGTAGATTGGGTCTCGGACTCCATAAGCAACCGAGAGTAGATGGGTCGGTCTCCATAAGCAACCGAGTAGAATGGATCTCAGTCTCCATAAGCAACTGAGTTAGATGGATCTCGGTCCATAAGCAACCGAGTAGATGGATCTCAGTCTCCATAAGCAACTGAGTAGATTGGGTCTCGGTCTCCATAAGCAACCGAGTAGATTGGATCTCAGTCTCCATAAGCAACTGAGTTAGATGGATCTCGGTCTCCATAAGCAACCGAGTAGATTGGGTCTCGGTCTCCATAAGCAACCGAGTAGATTGGGTCTCGGTCTCCATAAGCAACCGAGTAGATTGGGTCTCAGTCTCCATAAGCAACTGAGTTAGATGGGTCTCGGTCTCCATAAGCAACCGAGTAGAGTGGGTCTCGGTCCCGTAAGCAACCGAGTAGGATGGATCTCAGTCTCCATAAGCAACTGAGTTAAGATGAGTCTCATCCCTAAACCTTAGGCACACATAAGACCTACCCTACATTCTATCCTTTTAGGCACACATAAGACCTACCCTACATTCAATCCTTTTAGGCACACGTAAGACCTACCCTACATTCAAATCCTTTCAGGCACCCATAAGGCCTACCCTACAGGCACCCATAAGACCTCCTTATTCATTCACTTTAGGCTCGTCATAAGACCTAGAAGACCATCCTTTAGGCTCGTCATAAGACCTAGTTGCATTCCCTTAGGCTCGTCATAAGACCTAGAACCATCCTTTAGGCTCGTCATAAGACCTAGAACCATCCTTTAGGCTCGTCATAAGACCTAGTTGCATTCCCTTAGGCTCGTCATAAGACCTAGAACCATCCTTTAGGCTCGTCATAAGACCTAGATCCAACTTTAGGCTCGTCATAAGACCTAGAACCTCCCTTTAGGCTCGTCATAAGACCTAGTTGCATTCCCTTAGGCTCGTAGTAAGACCTAGCATTACCTTTTAGCTTACCCACTCTCATTAAACACATTGCATTCATCTCATTCATATGGCTCGTCATAAGACCTAGCTGCATTACCCAGGCGCGTCACAAGACCTGGCGACAGAAAGTTGGCGAGGTGATGGCAATAAATCTCCTTTTGCGATGTCAACTTATTTTTTGGGATCAACGAATGGTGGGCAAAGGCAATAAGTCCCCAGGGTTTTTACCAGGAGTATCCCTGCACACCGGCTTGGGGGGCGATGGCAATAAGTCCACATTGGGTCCAGCCAGGAGCATCGGCACGGGTTTCGGTCCCCCAGAAGCATCCGAGCATCATCAGCATCATCAGCATCATCAGCATCATCAACACCATCGGCATTATCACCAGCATCAGCATCATTTGCATCATTAGCATTTCAGCATTCTTGCATTTGCATCCAGTTTTCACATTCTAGGTAGTCAACGCCTTAGAATAGCTTGACATCATTTTCATCACTTTAGGTGGTCAGCGCCTTAGAATAGCTCGACAACATATCATCATTCAGGTAGTCAACGCTTAGAATAGCTTGACATCATTTTCATCACTTTAGGTAGTCAGCGCCTTAGAATAGCTCGACAGCATATCATCATTTTAGGTAGTCAACGCCTTAGAATAGCTTGACATCGTATCATCCTTATAGGTAGTCGGCACACTTAGAATAGTCTGACATTACCTCATTATACCTTAGGTAGTCAGCGCCTTAGAAAAGCTCGACAATGCTTATAGCTTAGGTAGTCAGCGCCTCCGAATGCTGGGCATCGTTAACCCGGTTTCACACAACGTGGAGGATTCTGTGGAGTCCAAAATTTTGGGGCACCACTCAAGCATCAACCAGACTTTTCACATTCGTTACAAAGTCCAGTGACGGGGGGCAATCTGTTATACCCAAAATTTTGACCCCTGGTTAAGGTCTACGAGGTTGTGAGAGCCATCTCCATCAAAACAGTAAGAGACTCCGGCCCGATCGGCGTGTTCCAGGGCCTGAGGAGCAGTTTCGTCATTGTCAGGGGCGTTTTCGTAATTTTAAGGCTTCTGAGTTCTCCTATAGGCTTTCTCTCTCCTCCAAAGGGTGCCCAAATCAGCTCGAAAGCTTTGATATTTTAACCCGTGATAGAGGATGACATTTTAAGCATAATGGCGTTGGAATTTTGATTTTCGAATTTCCAATAATTTTCTAGTAATTTCTGACTGAATCTGACGAGAAATTCAATTTAAAAATGCTCCAGCATTTAAAAAATTCGTTTCCACCTCAGAAAATTCATAATATTCATTCTTGACATGTGGTTAAATTTCATAGCAAAATTCCTTTGGGAAGTTACTTAGTTAAAATATCGAAAAATCTTACTTTTACTAGATTCTCTTTATCTTTAAGAAAGTCTATATAAGGGGATAGGTTTTTGGATAAAATGAGAACCTCACATACTGAAGAACCCTAGAGAGTCAGAAAACACGGCCTCCTCTCTCTCTCTCACGTTTTCCACAACCGGCCACCCAAATCATACTGAAATCCCCCGAAATCACAATCTAAACACGTTTTCCAATCCCCAAAGCACCAATAATCATCAAAACCTCACAAAACCACCTCTAAAACGTGAAGAACAGCAAGAAACAACCAACAACCAGAAGCTTGGGTCGAAATCTCTCGGGTCTGCCATCAACGGAGCACTCGACGAATCCCGGTGTGAGAAGAAACGTTGTGAATCCGAAGGTAAAACAGGTAGAAACTCCACTTCCTGATTCACCACAGTATTATCTGTCTTGCCTCAAAAATTTGGGCTCAAACTAACCTTCGTACGCTTCTGTATTGCTGTTTATTCAAGCTTCTGTCCAATAACTTGTTTACCAAGTTCGTGCATAATTCGAATTCAAATTGAGAACTTTCGACCACTAACGTATTGTACATCTTTCAGGCTACGCACCCATAAAATTTGAGCCGAAAAACCTTCGGGAACAGCCTCGAAGCCGCGTCCGAGGGCTGTCCGCACCCACGGACGTTGTGTCCGGGGTCCCGGACTCCCTGTCCGTAAGCTCGGACACCCACGGACGGCGGCGGGATTTTAAAAAATTCAAAATTTAGGTTTTTCTAATAATGTCCGGGCCCACGGACATCCTGTCCGTGGCCCCGGACTTTGCAAATTTTTGTTTTCCTTTAATTTCGACTTTTCTGTATGTTTAGGTTAACTGGGGTCCGTGGTCTCGGACGTTGGTCCGTGGCTACGGACGTAAGCAAAATTTGACCTAATTCTGCCTCCGAAACCCTAGTTTAGGTAGCTTTTAACTTCACTTTAATTCTCTGTCAAAAAATGCTAAAAACAAAAAAAAAACAGAAGCTCGCGCACTTAGGTTAAAACGACTCGTAAAAGCCATAAATAAACTAAGTAGAGGAAAAACGACCTAGGAAGGGTAATGAAAGTAATTGAACCCTAATTAAGTCGAATATCAAGCCCCGAACCCGAACTCTCCTTTCCTAATTTGATCTAGGTTAAAATTAGGTGGCGACTCATAATAGGTTCCAGTGAGCTAGCTTAGGTTTTAATAATTATTGTTACATGACATAGTTATTAATCTTAGGCTATAAGTGGACCTAAAACCCAATCAGATCCCAATCAACTTTATTCAACATAGGATAGGGTTTAAAATCGAGGCTCACAGGGGTGTTGCAAGATCACACACCAATAAACATATCAGCTTAGCAATTCAAACCATAATTCTTACCTTAAGACCAAGTCTTGATCAATCAAACAAATCATAGTTCTTACCTTAAATCAAAGTCATAAACATACAAACACTTACCAACCCATTTGACCTCATTGATAAACATCTTAACCAGATTAGTAAAATACTTCAATCAACCATAAATCATATCTTAATACAAAGACATACTCATCCAAGTACTCACCCATTAGTTTGGCCATAAAATACACCAATCATCATAATAGCTTAGTAAAACAAAATAACCATTAATCATACCTTGAAACAAGGTCACAATCATCCAAACAATCAAGACCTATTCGGCCTTATTATTAACTCATCAAATAGTATTGATTTCAAAGTATAAACAACCATAGTTAACTTCTTAAAACAACTCTAATGAGTTACTAATACATTCGGCTTTAACAACACATAAGTGATCAAACTAGTTCAGAAGTTCTTACAACCATCATGTTACACCAGACAATTCATATAGGTTTCTAATATATTAGATCCTAAGACCTTAAGTCCTAGTTTAGTTACACCATCAACTTCATCATAAACACATTAAAGACATTAACAATCCCTTAACCCATTTGGTATTAAGTTATTAACAACCAGATTATACTACCAACCTTCTCTTAACCCCATAATACATCTTTACTCATGTTAAGTAATCCCTAATCAATTCGGGTATAAAGACTAATCAATGAGTCAGATTAGTTTAACAATCACACCTAACAACTTAAATACCCTTGTAACCATCACATCATTCGGCCATGTTACTAAGACATCTTCTAGGTTCGTTAAGCACCTAATACACCTGATTAACATCTTAGAATTATTCCTACAAAACTGGTGTTCAAACAAAGTTCTTAAGACATCTTCTTTCTTAGATTATAACAACACCAGATTAGTCTAATTACTGTCCAAAACAATCATAATAACTTCTAGATTATTTCCACTTACTAAACAGAAACAAAACACCATAAACAAACTCTTAAGCATTCAGTAATCAAAGTTAAGTTGTAAACACATCCTTTTCTTCCTTAAAACACTTTTCTAACTCTTCTAGCTTTAGGCTAATAGATACCTACGAATTTAATCAGATAATATAGGGGTAATACTCTTGTATAACACGTAGATTTGTTAAAGAATGGTAACCATGAAGTTACGCCAAACAAACCATAACAATTTCAGCCTTAATAACATACCTATAACCAGATAAGTTTCAAGATCAATTAAGCTTACAAACCATGCGTAAACATCACAAATCAACTCCCATGTATTTGGTTATATAGGTTAGGTCTTTAAGGCACCTTTTTATTCCTTAAAGCTTATTTCCAACTCAATGGTTTTGTGCCCCAAAATACCAAAATTTACATAATCCATAAAGAGGTACTAGTCTTTGAATACATATAGATTTGTTAAGGGATAGTAACCTTGAAGTTACCTTAAGAATTAATGAAGAAAACCTTCTTTAAGACCTTGGAAACTCTTGCTGGAACTGGCACACCCTAATACACCTTTGGAGCACCTAACTTGGACATGGAAATGGAGTGAGTTCTCATGGTTTCTCCTCTGATTTTCGGCCACCAACAGCTAGGAATGGATGGTTAACTTCTAGGAACACCTTACTTCAAGGATTGTAATTGGTATGGAGCTTTCTCCCCCTTCCTTCCTTTCTCGGCCTAAGCTTTCTTCCTACATGGGTTTCTTCCTTCTTTGCCTTCTTCTTACTGATTACAAAGGGTTTAAGTGGTGGATGAATGATTTGGAAAGGTAAGGATGGAACAAGGATCTCTCTTCTTCTTCTTTGCCCTCAGCCAAGACAAGAACAACAAGGTGAGCTTTATTTCTCTTCTTCCTTAATGAAGGACGAAATCTTGGTGCTGGATGGAGTATTTTGGAGTGGTGGATGATGGTATTTATAGGCAAGGAGATTAGCTTAGTCAATTTCCTTCCTAGGTGGGTAAGACCTTAAATGGTGACACCTTGAATAACACTTGCTCCAAGCTGATTGGTTCTAGTTAAGGCTTAATATAAGAAAGAAACACATGGGCTGACTAAGGGAGGTGGGGCAGTAGCCTATTCTCATTGGACCAAGGTGTGGTCTAATAGTGTGGTGACACCTCCTACTAGGCTGCATAGGTGTCGGGATCCTATTGGTCCTAGTGTTAACCAATGCTAATTTGACACCTCGTGCTTGCCACCTCATGCTTGCCACATCATGCTTGCCACCTCATGCTTGCCACCTCGTGCTTGCCACCTCGTGCTTAAAGACGTCCTACTTGCCTACTAGCTTGGTCATGCTTAAGACGTCCTACTAGCTTGCTGAGTCACCTACTTGCTTTCTAGCTTGATGAGTCACCTACTTGCTTACTAGCTTGATGAGTCACCTACTTGTGTGTTTACTACATAAGCTAGCTGCTGCATCACCTACTAGCTTGGTTGTCACAATGTTATTGGAGCATTCTAGCTAGCTTTTTTTAAAAAAATGATACAAGAAGTGCTATTAAGGACTTTTCTGGTACTAATGAGTACTTATGCCAATATTAGGATTTAAAAGTGTTTTATAGGTTATTAAGACTTAAACAGCAACATAAATCATTCCTTAGAAACTTGGGGTATTTCATTCACTCCCTCTTAAGAAAAGCTTCGACCCCGAAGCTCCAACTATTCCCAACACATTCAACCAATATGATCAAGACATAGCCAATAACCACAATATGAACCATTAAGGTCAAGACATAACCAATAATCACTTAAGCATTCATTCATAGCAGAAATCCAAACATAAGCAGAAAGCATTCTTAAATCATTCAAAACAAAGCACACATCTCATACCTCACTTTACAAGTCTCGTATCACAAACCTGCAAGTTAGTTTAACTGATATGCAAGGAAAACATGCCTTACTCTCCAACCCCTTATAACCCTTCCTAGGTTCTTTTTAATCCTTGATCAAGAGCATCCTTGCTCTGATACCACTTTGTAACACCCCAAAATTCCTATATCTTCTTATCATATTAAACATATACAAGTGGTAGTAGCGGAAGCATTAAACTAGAGGGGCGCTACCGCCACGTTCACAACTTCTGTGAACGCTAAGGCTTAATAACTTACATATCCAAATTTTAACAAAGTTTACAAACTGACTTTAAAACATAAAACCAAAACTCCAGAAGACTAGGTGAAAGTCTCTAATCCCTTAGCCCACACTCTCGAGCTCCTTTAAGTCATCTTCATTTCCTGTATCTGTGGTCATTCAAACAATCACAGAGAAGGGACCACAGGCATAATGCCAAAAATCAGCAACGCTGAGTAAAATCAAAGCTACCATCAAAAGAAATAGTATATCAAAATAGCCACTGATCATAGCCACTCTTAATCATTTAATAGCTCAAGTAATATTCAGAATATACCAAGTACTTATCATGGTAATTCAAGTATTAACAATAACAGTTTGAGTACAACAATAAGCCATCAGATATATTTAGTTCATAACCAACCAATATATATCAAGTAGGATAATTAACCACCCAAATACTCAAGTAATAACAACATGGTGTCCAAGTATGCTTAGATAGGATATAATCCAATTCATTTATTTGATTATCCATTCAACTCCTCCATTTCTATCCAAACCAGTTCAAGGGACGAATCCCGATCTTTAAGGCGATCCAACCTTTAATCGGTTCAAGGGACGAATCCCGATCTTTAAGGCGATCCAACCTTTCCCAAACGCACTCCAGGCCCTAAAAGATGTGCACACCCCCTATAGTACCTTTAAACTATAGTGTAGGAAACCATGAAGCATCTCATGAAGCCCAAGGCATACCATGAGTCCGATATATCATAAGGAGGCAGTCACTGCCCAAGTTACATATATGGCCATATCTCAACAATCCATTCCAATGAATTACTCATTGAACCAGAGTATAACAATTCCAAGTATAGCAAGACTCAAAGGGCAAGTTACTTAACAAAGTTTGTATCATACTCTCACAAAGAACATAACAACAACCAAAACAACACTTAAGGCCAGGTTAAAACCATATAACTTTCCAAGGCACTTTGGCCAGATCACACACCAATAAACATATCAGCTTAGCAATTCAAACCATAATTCTTACCTTAAGACCAAGTCTTGATCAATCAAACAAATCATAGTTCTTACCTTAAATCAAAGTCATAAACATACAAACACTTACCAACCCATTTGACCTCATTGATAAACATCTTAACCAGATTAGTAAAATACTTCAATCAACCAAATCATATCTTAATACAAAGACATACTCATCCAAGTACTCACCCATTAGTTTGGCCATAAAATACACCAATCATCATAATAGCTTAGTAAAACAAAATAACCATTAATCATACCTTGAAACAAGGTCACAATCATCCAAACAATCAAGACCTATTCGGCCTTATTATTAACTCATCAAATAGTATTGATTTCAAAGTATAAACAACCATAGTTAACTTCTTAAAACAACTCTAATGAGTTACTAATACATTCGGCTTTAACAACACATAAGTGATCAAACTGTTCAGAAGTTCTTACAACCATCATGTTACACCAGACAATTCATATAGGTTTCTAATATATTAGATCCTAAGACCTTAAGTCCTAGTTTAGTTACACCATCAACTTCATCATAAACACATTAAAGACATTAACAATCCCTTAACCCATTTGGTCATATTAAGTTATTAACAACCAGATTATACTACCAACCTTCTCTTAACCCCATAATACATCTTTACTCATGTTAAGTAATCCCTAATCAATTCGGGTATAAGACTAATCAATGAGTCAGATTAGTTTAACAATCACACCTAACAACTTAAATACCCTTGTAACCATCACATCATTCGGCCATGTTACTAAGACATCTTCTAGGTTCGTTAAGCACCTAATACACCTGATTAACATCTTAGAATTATTCCTACAAAACTGGTGTTCAAACAAAGTTCTTAAGACATCTTCTTTCTTAGATTATAACAACACCAGATTAGTCTAATTACTGTCCAAAACAATCATAATAACTTCTAGATTATTTCCACTTACTAAACAGAAACAAAACACCATAAACAAACTCTTAAGCATTCAGTAATCAAAGTTAAGTTGTAAACACATCCTTTTCTTCCTTAAAACACTTTTCTAACTCTTCTAGCTTTAGGCTAATAGATACCTACGAATTTAATCAGATAATATAGGGGTAATACTCTTGTATAACACGTAGATTTGTTAAAGAATGGTAACCATGAAGTTACACCAAACAAACCATAACAATTTCAGCCTCAATAACATACCTATAACCAGATAAGTTTCAAGATCAATTAAGCTTACAAACCATGCTTAAACATCACAAATCAACTCCCATGTATTTGGTTATATAGGTTAGGTCTTTAAGGCACCTTTTTATTCCTTAAAGCTTATTTCCAACTCAATGGTTTTGTGCCCCAAAATACCAACGAATTTACATAATCCATAAAGAGGTACTAGTCTTTGAATACATATAGATTTGTTAAGGGATAGTAACCTTGAAGTTACCTTAAGAATTAATGAAGAAAACCTTCTTTAAGACCTTGGAAACTCTTGCTGGAACTGGCACACCCTAATACACCTTTGGAGCACCTAACTTGGACATGGAAATGGAGTGAGTTCTCATGGTTTCTCCTCTGATTTTCGGCCACCAACAGCTAGGAATGGATGGTTAACTTCTAGGAACACCTTACTTCAAGGATTGTAATTGGTATGGAGCTTTCTCCCCCTTCCTTCCTTCTCGGCCTAAGCTTTCTTCCTACATGGGTTTCTTCCTTCTTTGCCTTCTTCTTACTGATTACAAAGGGTTTAAGTGGTGGATGAATGATTTGGAAAGGTAAGGATGGAACAAGGATCTCTCTTCCTTCTTTGCCCTCAGCCAAGACAAGAACAACAAGGTGAGCTTTATTTCTCTTCTTCCTTAATGAAGGACGAAATCTTGGTGCTGATGGAGTATTTTGGAGTGGTGGATGATGGTATTTATAGGCAAGGAGATTAGCTTAGTCAATTTCCTTCCTAGGTGGGTAAGACCTTAAATGGTGACACCTTGAATAACACTTGCTCCAAGCTGATTGGTTCTAGTTAAGGATTAATATAAGAAAGACAACACTTGGGCTGACTAAGGGAGGTGGGGCAGTAGCCTATTCTCATTGGACCAAGGTGTGGTCTAATAGTGTGGTGACACCTCCTACTAAGCTGCATAGGTGTCGGGATCCTATTGGTCCTAGTGTTAACCAATGCTAATTTGACACCTCGTGCTTGCCACCTCATGCTTGCCACCTCATGCTTGCCACCTCGTGCTTAAAGACGTCCTACTTGCCTACTAGCTTGCTGAGTCACCTACTTGCTTTCTAGCTTGATGAGTCACCTACTTGCTTACTAGCTTGATGAGTCACCTACTTGTGTGTTTACTACATAAGCTAGCTGCAGCATCACCTACTAGCTTGGTTGTCACAATGTTATTGGAGCATTCTAGCTAGCTTTTTTTTAAAAAAATGATACAAGAAGTGCTATTAAGGACTTGTCTTGGTCCTAATGAGTACTTATGCCAATATTAGGATTTAAAAGTGTTTTATAGGTTATTAAGACTTAAACAGCAACATAAATCATTCCTTAGAAACTTGGGGTATTTCAGTTTCTGTGCAAGGTTTCAGGCTCATCCAAAAGTACCACATGTCAAGGTCGTGAAACGTATCTTTCGTTATCTTCAAGGGACACCGTCACTTGGCTTATTATACACTGCAGAATCACTGCCTACTCTTGCTGCATACACGGATGCTGACTTTGGAGGCTCTCTTACTGATAGAAAGAGCACCACTGGTACTGCGCAGTTCTTTGGATCAAATCTGATAGCATGGTCGTCATGGAAACAAGCGTGTGTTGCTCTATCCACAACTGAGGCTGAGTATGTAGCTGTTGCTGCTTGTTGCGCACAAATCTTGTGGCTATATAGACAACTTGAAGACTACGACTTATCCTTTATCCCAGTCCCAATCTATTGTGACAACACAAGTACCATTGAGCTTACAAAGAATCATGTTCACCATTCACGGTCTAAACACATAGATATTAGTCATCACTTTATTCGGGATCATGTTGAACAAGGTACCTTGATTCTACTTCACTGTTCAACAAAAAAGTAGTTAGCTGACATTTTTACCAAGCCTTAACCAAGAGAAATCTTCGAGAAACTTAGGTTTGAGATTGGAATGGTTGACACAAAGTGAGAAGTTTTTTTTCTTTAGTTTCAACAGTTTGATATTCTCAGTCTAAAACTATGGTTGTTTTATTTTTTTTCTCTTTATTTTTTAAGTGTTGGGAATGGTTAGATCTGTTTCATAACATTGTTATCACAGTTCTTAATGAGTCTTTACATAATCAATTACCATATTCTGTGTTAATTAGTTTCGTGCTTGTCCAAGTAGCTATTCATCTCCTGAGATCAAAACTGAAATACGCCTGAAAACTTTGGGAATTTAATTTACGCTCCGATGTTTAACATGGATCATAAGCATACATACAGTGACACGCTTGTATACACGAAATGAACTTAGTTTGAAGGATAGATTGGTGGTATGAACAAGGCAAGAGATTCTGCTACTCACAGTTTGATACTCAACGCTTTATTTAAACAAATTAAAAAAAAGGGGGCAACAGTATTGACCTCTCTTATCTGGCTATTAAGTCTTTGAGGGTGCCTTATCACCTAACTTCCTAAGGGCAACTGCTCGGGGCAAGTTGACCCAACGCTGCTACAAAGATAAGGAGCAAAAGTCAAGTCCCTGTTTGCAACATGTAATAATCCCAAAGGCAGAAGCTTTAAAGAACCAAATTGTGAGTATGAATCTGTGGCGATGAAAGGTTCAGTGGAATAAGATTGTACTTCTCGCCTCTTGTCGATTCAATGGAAAGTGAAAGTAAGGAGGAAATCTTTCTATATTACAAGCGTGCCACTATATATTTGCATATATCTTTTAACCACGGAGAGTGAACTATCTCGATTTAGTCAGACATATTATTCGATCTCCTTGGCTATAACACTCAATTACTTAACTTATCGTGGTACATTGTATTGTGTAAAACTTAGTCTTGAACTGAGGTTGCATGTTTAGTAACGGTCTGCTATATTCACATCGCTCTAATTCTTAAAAAAAAAGGGGAGGAAGAAAACACCAACGAATATTTTCCTATTCTTCTTTGTTAAAAATGTTTGATATACCTTCCACACTTTCTCTCACTTACTACTCTCTCTGATTTTCAAACGAAATTCTCAATACTGTCATCTCTCACTGTCTCGAACCAAACTCGAATTCTCATACCCTCTAACCATGGATTCCTTCGAACATCTGCTTGTTGACAAAAATGTCCGCCCACTCGCTATGGAGAAGCCAACCGATAAAGAAGTCTCACAGCCTATTCCAGATTCTACTTCAAAACCCTCTCCCGATGTAGACTCCCCAAACCCTAATGCTGAAGCAACGGTTCTGAGCGACAGTGCATCCTCTGAAACCCCTACAGAAGAGGAACTACAATCTCCACCAACGACTACTACCAGACGAGGTCTACGAGATCGTTCCAAGAAAGCGCCGTTTACAACTGAGCATACCCATGCACCTTCTTCAAAGCGCAAGATCACCGATTCTCCTGCTCAACAGTCTGGCTCTTCGAAGCGCAAGAAGACCGTGGGCAAACCTCCGTCCAGAACTATGGAAAAAGCTTACAATCTCGAACGACAACAAAATCCAAGTCGTGTTTACCCTAGAAGCCTGTCTTCGGTTGTACCCTACTTGAATCGGACATTGTTCCTGGTAAGCTGATAGACTGTGATTGGCTGGAGAATAATTCTTTAGAATCTCTAGGAGATGTCTTGCGCTTTCAAGGTTGGGATAAGTTGTTTAAGTCTGAGACTGTATATTACCCCGAATTTCTGTTTCCATTCATTCAAAACATGGAATTTGTCTCTCCCTTTGAATTCAAAACCGAAGTTGCTGGCAAGAAACTGATTATCTCACCTGCATGGCTTGCTATGATCTTAGAAGTTTCACTAGATGGCATGGCTGAATTCAATCCACAAAAAATTGATGTCGCGCCCCATATTGATGTAGTGAGTCATTTTGCCCTGTCTCGTGTGAGTTCTAGACTCAAGCACTATCCACAGCGGGATTTAACAATCTTGCCCCGTCTGTTACATCTGATTACTTATCAATGTCTTCTTCCACGGTCTGACATGAGGGACAAAGTTACACCGGTGGATCTTGCAGTTATGTGGTGCCTTGATAAGAAGATACAACTGTCTCTGCCTAGGATAATTATTTCCCATCTGAGAACTGTCATTAATAGCTCCAAGCCATCAATTCCTTACCCTTTTTGGCTGACGAAGGTGCTTAAGCATCATGAGATTTCTCTGGTGGATGATTACTCCATCCTAGCTCAACCAAAGAATTATCTTGCTTTGCCTACTCTTTCCAAGATGGGGATGGAACTCTCCGAGTCTGGCTGGCAACTCAACCAGATGGGTCCACACGCTGTCAAGACTGAGAAGTAGTCTGTTCAAGATCCAGCGCTACAACTTCTGATACAGTCAGTTCTAGACTCAGTTCTAACTCTGGAGAAGAGGGTAATGGTACACTTAGAGAGGCTAGAAGATAAGCTGGATACTCTTATGCCGGTGCCAAATTCAAATTCTGAATCTTCTGAGAAACTGAAATCGATGTTTGTGACTGTAAAGATTGCTCCTTGAATTCTGTTGGTTATTCTTGTATTGATCTTTTTGATGTGGCAAAAGCGGGAAGTGTCTGTGTATGGAAGTCTTTGAACTACTTTTGGTCGTTGAATTTGTTGAATTTCTTTTGTCTCAGTTTTAAGTGTTGGTACATGAATAGTGGTGGATGGATGAACTTCAAACTCTACGGTGACTAGCATGTAATATTTTTGTGATTCTAGCAACATTTTGGCTTTGCTAATGCTACAGTTTATTTTCCGCTCAACCATATTCTTGAATATTGCTTCTGCTCAGTATCTCTACTGGTGCTTACTAATTGTTTTTCAGCTATTCCTAGACTTGCTGTCATGAACTACTTAATGCTTGAAAGGTTGTGAGTTTTATACTGAGTACAGGATAAACTGAAAGTCACACGAGATTGAGGGGGAACGTTTTCATTCGGAGTTACCAGAGTACAAGACTCAGGGGGAATCAATTCAAGTTGTTCAAGACTTCAATAGTTTGCCGCATCAAAAAGGGGGAAACTGTAGATGTTATTTTGATTGGCAAACTCAGTTTCACACTGACAAGTACAAAAAGATCAATACCAGAAGACGCGTGTCAGTCCTAAACCGAGAGAGCAAAGAAAGAAGATAGAAGATATTAAGTAAGATTTTATCTATCTGTTAAAGATAAATTAAATCTTCGCCTATGGCTTGTAATTCGATATTCGAGATCTATAAAAGAAGTTGTAATACTAGGGTTAAAGGTTAAGGTTTTAGGAATCAGAAAACTGAGAGGAAAATACAGGAAACAAAAGTGTGAGAGTCTCTTGAGAAGCGATTCACAGCAAAGTTATATCAGACTGGGTTTTGTAATCTGAGGTTAACCACGGGGTAGAACTTCAGGGGTTGGAGGTTAAGAAATAGATTTTTTTTAACGTGAGTTGAGTAATTGTACTCGTGAGAATTTAGAGTAGTGTTGGTTGTACGTGCTATACTTGTATCAAGTGTGATACGTGTTTTATATAGAAGTCGATTGAGTTCTTCAGTTACTCCCGTTCTCTATTCCTCGTCAGTATCATACTCAAGCGCATTACACTCAAGTGGTAGGATTCTACAGGCTCCACGCAGACTTATGCCCTACGGGCGGAAGTGAAATACCCCAAACCTTGATATGTTGCTTAAATACTAAAATATGATATTTAAAGGCTAAAAAGTGCCTTAGAAACATCAATGTACAATTTAAAACCATAGTAAAAACAGTAAAGCACTAAAAGACAGTTTGAGCAAAAACATGCTCTAAGCTTGGAGTGAACTTGGTTAGGACCCAAAGAACTTACCAAGGCTAAATAATATTCAATTATGATTTAATAAGACTAATTAAGTCCTTAGGAAACTTTGGTAGACAGTTAAACCAAACAAAACACAAGAAAATACCCTAAAGTCAATAAGAGCAAAAATGTGCTCTAAGCTTGGGATAAATTTGTATAAAACCTAAAGGTCATACCTATACCTTATAAATATGTTAATGAACATATTAAATCAATTACTAAAGAAAACCAAGCTTGAAAACAAGTTAAAACACAAAATGTGCTTTAAGGAGCCTTAAAGCACATTTTTGAAAAAATGTCTTGTAAATGAGTTTTGAATGGCTAAATGTCCATCATTACTCTTTAATTAACATGTGTACTACTTAGTATCACATTTGGAAGTCTAAATCAATAGGAAATCAAAAATTTCACAAGTATGTGCCTTGTTTTTGTGAATAGTAACTAAAATATGCTAGTTTATGACATAAGTCAATATAAGTAAGTTAATTGGTCAACAAAGACCAAAACACCCTTATTATTAAATGGGGGCCGGTTTTTACAAGGGATGAGTCATCCCCCTTGTTAGTTTAATAAGAAAGTAAATTGATAAAGCAAGTTACTATTTACTTTACTTACAAATATCTCCAAAACTAGCTAGCTTCCTCACATTCTCTCATTCCTCTCTTGTTCCCACCGTAGCCTTCTTCATCCTCCCTTCTTGAAATCGTTTTTGCTACAGCAAAAACATACCATCTCCATCTTTGAATGCTTGTATCTTCTAGCTCCATACACCAAATCAAATTCCAAGACCATATTTGTCTTTGTTAGGTCAAGCTCTACACTTCTCTCTTTTCAAATCTTCAAGAACTCCATTTTGGTGCCATGAAGGTTCTCCATTGAAGGAGCTTGAGCTTACCTTTTCATGCCTTGTTATTCTCCTTTGCTTCAAGCTTCATTCCAACCATTCAAGGGCTTGGTGGAGACCTCTCTTGTTACATATTCAAGTTCTCTTTCAAATTCAAAAGGTAAATGTCATTTTAGTGTATTAAAACACTTATGTTGAACTAGGGTTTGTATATGAGTTTAAGTGTGAATTCTTAAGCTCATTACCCTTATATGTATATTGATTAGAAAGTTGACAAGTGATCAAACTCCTTGCTGATTTTCGGTCCAAGGAAACAAGGAAGAAGTTTGAGAGGAAAAGAGGTAAACAAACTATCTCAATGTAGTTTAAATGCCTTAGGAAAAATGAGCTTGATTTGCTTAATAAAATACCTAAGGAGCCAATGGTGAATGACCTAGTAAAATGCTCTCAAGGAAATTATTAAAGGGCATATGTGTTGTTGTATGTAATTGTAGGTTAAAGACAATATATATGTGGGAAATTCAGTGTTTAAGTTTAATGCATTTAAGGGCCTATGAGCCATGTTATTTAAGGACCTAAGTGTCAAGCAATTTAAGTTTATGCACTATATTGTGATGTAGTGTAGTTTAAGGATTTAGATGTGTGTAAAGAACATTCTTTGTGAAGATGAGTGTCTTGGATGGTTAAAGAAGGAAAAACAATATGTTTGTGTGTAAGGAATGTGTATTAAGTGATTAAGTGTTTTTGGTTGTGAAAGGGTGAAAACCTAAGTGTTGTGTGTGAGAATACTCTTGATGGATTTTAGGTGTTCTTGAATGTCTAATGGTGAAAGCTATGTGCTTTGGTATAGCAATGTGCTAGGAGAACCCATGGCAAAATTTGGATAATGTACAAGGAGTTTTAAGTGTTTAAATGAGTTTTAGTGAACTAGGAAGTGTTAGGAATGAATAAATGTTTTACTAGGGAAGAAAGCATGTATTAAGGTGATTTAGAGTGATACAAGGATTTAGGTATTATCTTGGAAGTTCTAGGAATTCAATGAGTGTTTTTGAGGATGTATTAAAGTCATGGAGAAGTTTGTTTAAGTATTAGGAATGTTGATGTACAAGGAGGAAATGATTTTTAGGTAAGATGTGAAAAAGGAGATTTAGTTAGTAAGAAATGATGTTTGAGAGATGATGTTATGATGGTAAGGAAACATTTTTGGGATAGTGGTTATCATAATTATGAAACACCACTTGGAGGAACTAAAGAGAAAACATTATAAGTGTTAGGAATTTTGGTAAGAAACATTGTAAGTGTTTATGGAGTTATAAAATGAGTTTTATGGTTGTTGTATGAAGGGTTAAATGTGCCAAATGATGTTAGAACACATTAGAAGGCTTGAGGAGAAGTTTGGAGAAAGTTTGACAAGTTTTGGACAAGTTCTGATGTTGTCCGACCCAGTGGTCTGACCCAGGGTGGGTCGGACAGCCCCTGTTAATTCACCCGTTGATGTTTCTGGAATGGTCCGACCCAGAGGTCTTGGGTCGGACATGGGTCGGACGGGTGCATTTGAAAGACGGAAAAAGTTTCTGGAACGGTCCGACCCAGTTTGTGGGTCGGACGGTGGGTCGGACGTCCCAAAACATGTAAAAAAAAAACAAAGTGTGGTTTAAGTAGTAAACCCTAGTGGGTATAATGATGACAACCAAGTGTGAGTTTAAACAAAAGAAAACGTGTCATTCAATCGTGTAAAGTGTTTAGTAAACCGAAACTTAATAAGTAATTAACCGACATTGTCAATCATGTCTAGGAGCTACGTTTGGCGGGACTCGTACGCAGCAAGGACCAAGGTATGGTTTTCTTGCAACCTGTGTCCTACCGGATTACACCGGCTTGTATGCCAATGTGTTTTTCTGTATGTTTGCCACGTTGTAAGATAAAACATGTAATGAGTTTACAGTAATTCATATATGTGGCGTGTCTAGTTCCGATACCATTTAACCTCGAAAGTGTTAAACTTAGCTAACTGAGTCTAGGATCACATGAGAGATCGGTATTCGGAATTTAACGACCCGGACCATGGGACGTTCTAACCACGGCTACGCGTGAGTTAATTGTGTAATGTTGTGTGTGAATGTATGGACCTCCCTCGTGTGTTTAACCCAGTCGAAATACCTTCTTGGTGTGTGGGCGTGATAGGCTCCATAGTGGGGCTCTAACTAGTTATCTACAAGTAAATATGTACTAACGGGGGTGAGGAATCCGGTTAGACCGGTCGCGCGTTGTTTGGGAGTGGGTATCCTTTTTAGCCTTACCCTCTTCTCTGTTATGGTTGTTTCCCTCACGGGTTACGATCTCCCATTAGCTTACTCCAAAGCTTAGCTATTCTGACTTATGATCGGTTTAGGGGGAACATGTGTTTATGTGGTGTGTTCGGGTCACCATGTCTGAACCATCTTAACTTAAGTTACTCGTCCGACTATTAGGACGGTAATGAGTGTTGTATAACGAGTTTATCATGAGGGTGACATCATTCTCTAGGCTCACCAGGGAATTAACTATGTTTGGGTCGGTTCCTAAGAGAACCGTTCCCGTTATGTTATGTGTTGTTGTTGTACTGCAATTCCCATTGTGATGTTTGTTATGTGCACGTTGAAACGTGAAAAGTGTTGTTATGTAGTGTATGTTTATGTTGTAAAATTGGAGTATGTGGATCATGGATATGAATCCCAGTTTGTGATAAGAGGCGTTTAAGGATAACCCGATTAATGGGTGAGTGTCGTCTATTAAGGAAGTAGCTCCATTAGAGGATAAACACTCTAGGGGTAATGAACATCATGAGTGACTTATCAAGTAAGGATGTGTTATCTATTTGTTGAGCCCATTGAGGTGGAATGTTATGTGTTGTGTGTTTATAGTTTACATGCATGATTCAAATATAATCAATCGCATGCTAAGACGACAATTAGTTGTGCGTGGCCCGGTAGCATGCGGCCTGTGGGATTACCATACCAGCAAAGGTGCTAAGCCCCTGGGGGGCCACCCTTTCTCTTCTTTTTCTTATTTCAGGTACAAGGAGCTGGAAGCCGTTCGAGAGTAGGACGGGGTAGTCATTTGTACATGGGTAATCATTTAAGTTATATATGTACAGTAGGTGTAGTAAGACCAAAATTGTTATCGGCATTCGTTTGTGAATACTCGGTACAGTTGAAAGGTGTATGTTGTTTCTGTTGTTAATTGAAATACCCCAAACCTAAGTATGCTAAGTAAACATCAAATTATGATGTAGTAAGGCTAGAATATGCCTTAGAAAGATTGGCAGACAATTTAAACCAAGGAAAACACAAAAAGTGCCTTAAGGGCAATTAGGGCAAAAATGTGCTCTAAGCTTGGAGAGACTTGGGTGAGTACCCAAATATCATGATAAGACTTTAGTAATATGCTAATGGACATTTTAAATCAATTAGCAAAGAAAACCAAGCTCAAAAACAAGTTAAAACACAAAATGTGCTTTAAGAAGTCTTAAAGCACATTTTGGAGAAATTGTTTTAGAATTGAGTTTGAGTGGCTAAATGTCCATCATTACTCTTTAATCAACATGTGTACTAATTAGTATCACATTAGGAAGCCTAAATCAATGGGAAATCAAAAATTTCAGAAATATGTGCACTAATTAGTGAATAATGCCAAATAGTAACTAGTTTAAGTTTTAATCAATATAAGCTAATTAGTTGGTCAACAAAGACCATGACTAGCCTTATTTATGATGGGGGCCGGTTTCTAAGGGATGAGTCATTAAAGACTTCATCAAATTAAGAAAGAAAAAGGGAAGGAAAGTAAAAGCAAAGACTATTCACCTTTTTATAACAAATATCTTCACTTAAGTTACCTTTCTTCCTCTCTCTCTTCATTTCTCCTTCCTTCCATGATTTCTCTTTCTCCTCTCCTGCTCCAAACCAAGAGAGAGCTCCATTCATGGCTCCTCACCTTCATTCACTTGCCAAGTGCAACTCCAAGCTCCAAATCCAACACAAATAGCATATTTGTCTTAGTTAAGTCAAGGCCCTCCTTTCTATCTTTTCAAATCTTTCAAAGCTCAAGTTTGGTGCCATGAGAAAACTCCATTGATGGAGGAAAATCAAGTTTGAAGAGGTCATTAGCTTCTCCATTCTCTTAAGGTAAAGAAAATGTAAGAAAAACCAAGTTTCCATCACTTCCATACATGGCCGAAAATTTACTACTCATGGGGCCTTGTTTTTATGCCTTGTTCCAGCTTGATTTATTCACCAAGGACTAGTGGAGGTCCTATTTCATTCAATGCCAAAGTCTATCTTGAGACTTCAAAGGTAATCATCCACTTTTATGCCTTAGAACACATTTCTAACCTAGGTTTTCATTCCTTGAGGTTAGTGTATTGTTTAGTACTCATGAGAGTCATTGAATATTGATTAGAACATTGGCAAAGGAAGTTTAAGTGGTGGCCGATATTCATTCAAGAAGAAGGTCTAAGGAGGAAGATAACATAAGCTTGAGAAAACAAGGTAAAATGCTTACCTAATGGTGGCTTAAGTTTTAAGGGATGAGTTTAGGTGGATACCAATGTGGCTTAGAGCTTACATTGTGTATTGGGTTGTATAACCTAAGAAAAAGAGTTTAAACAAGCTTATGAACTTGTGACTAAGGAGCCAATGGGAATGAGTTAGTAATATAAGTTTAAGATGGATTTTAAGATCATTATAACTACTATGAGATTGATGAGTGTATTTGCAGGTTGAAGGCTTTTATATGTGGGAAATTCAGTGTTTAAGTTTAAGTTATTTAAGGGCCTAAGAGCCATGTCATTTAAGAGCCTTAGTGTTATGCAATTTAAGATTATTGCAATATATTGAGTTTGTTGTGATGAGTTGGTTTGGGTGATGGGATGTGATGAGAAAGAACTTGATGTGCGTGAGATGGTTGAATGAGGAAAAATAATGTGTTTGGGCATGATAAGATGCTAGAGGAGCTATGGCGAAATTTGAGTAGAAAATAAGTGTTTAGGTGATGGTGGTGAATTTATGTGACATAGGATTTACTAGGAGTCATTATGAGGAATTTGAGTGGAAATTAGTGAACTAAGGAGTTCTTGAGGTTTAGAATGACCTAGGATGGTCTATGAGGAAATTAGAGTGTAGATGGGCGCATTGAACACACCAAAGTCATGATATGAGGAATGGTAAGACTTGTGCATAAGTTTTAAGGAGAAGGTGTATAATGCTTAAGGTGATTTAGGTATGAACTTGGGAATATATCAATGAAAGTCTTGGGAAGTTTGTCTAAGTAGTGATGATGCTAGTAGTGGAACAATAAGGTTTTAGTTTAGATGGTAATGAGTGGACTTAGGTGATGGGAGTGAAGATTGAAGGAGAAGGTTGTAGATTGGCTAGGAACGTATAGGAGGGTATGATCATGAGAATAATGAGTAAGCTGCATAAAAGAAGTGGGAAAAGTCTAAGGAGGGTGTTGCATGGTTTAGGTAAGTGAACTGGGGATGGAAAATGATGTTTATGAAGTGCTCAAACTGTTAAGGAGAGAACACTTGGGTTGGTAGAAGTTTTGGTAAGGTTACAAGTTGGTAATGTAAGGAATTATATGATAAGTGTTAGGAGTGTTTGTAAGAATTTAGTAGATGTTTAAGAAGATCTTTGTAAGTTGTTTTGGAGAGTTTGGTGGAAGTTCTAAGGTGAGTTTAAGTGCCTAGATGGTATTAGGACACATGAGGGAACTTGTGGGGAAGTTTGGAGTCAAATGGGAATTTAGAAATAAGGTTCTGGAGCCGACCGACCTTGGGACCGGACCTGCAAGGTCGGTCGAGCTCAGTTTACACTGCCGGAGAAAGTTTCTGGAACCGACCGAACTTGGGGACCGGACTTGCAAGTTCGGTCGGGCTTGTAATTTGTGAAGGAATTAAGTCTCTGGAATCTACCGAACATGGGACCGGACTTGGCAAGTTCGGTCGAGCTTAAATTTCCCACGGGGGAAACTCTCGGGAATGGACCGACCTTGGGACCGGACTTGCAAGGTCGGTTGGGGTAGAATTTTAAAGCGGTAATATGTTCTGGAATGGACCGACCTTAGGTAAGGTCGGTCGGAAGTTCGGTCAAGCCTAAAAAAAAAAAAAGAAATTTTGAATTCTAAGGATGGTAATAGGTAATAAGGTATACCTTTGGTAGGGTGGTAATGATTAGGACCCTAAGAACTTAAGGGATTAAGTTAAGTTAAGTATAAACTTAAAAGTTTAAGGTTAAGTTGTAAGATTAAGTTGTAAGACTTAAGAGGTGTTAGGTGGGAATCATTAAGGGTCAAATAAGTTAAGTAAGTTAAGTAAGTTGGATTAAGTTAAGTGATTAACAACCTAAAACTGAATGAATGTTTTAGGACTTGGGTATTTGGACTCCGGAAGAGAGTAAGCAACCGAACGACCAACGGTGAACGGTACAGTTCTTCTTGTGACCTGCTTGCTAACGAGGTGTCCCTCGGCTTGTGTGCTATTTGTTTTTGTGTGCTCACTAAACAAGATAAAGCATGCAACCGGAATATTATATTTATTGTATGTTGTGTGATTTTGAAAACTAACACAACATACCGTGAGAACTTACTAACCAACGTTTAGTAAAGAAATGAGTGAGACTAAGGAACGCTCCCTAATATGGGACGATATAAACCGAAAGAGGTTAACTAACAAACATGGTCTTGAGACTACTACTAACTGGAACTTGACTGAGGAAACCCGGGACCGATCTCCGGTCATGCATGCTAAGGAAAGGGGGTCGGTATCTATAGTAGATTCGACTTCCGATTAAGGACTAGTCCTCGGACTAGTAGCCTTGGGTCGGTTGGCCGGCTCGGCTACATTGGACATCCAGTCCAAGGTAGGTGGCTTTTAGATGGCGTAGGGGGATCAAGCCTACATCCCCAACAATTTAAGAATGTTGTTTATTGCCGGTAAGTGTCCTGCTGCTGGCTAGGGTTAACCAAGCCCTACAAATATAAACAACGTACTAAGGGCTAACCTGTTCCCAATGAGAGAACGGTTGGCATACATAAGGTAAGGTTAAGATAAGTTGCAACCATTCCTTTTTAAAGGATGGTTTGTATTGTTAAGGCTAAGATAAGCTAGATCCACTCCTTATTAAAGGGTGGTTGTTTCTAAGATTAGGATAAGATTAAGATTGAGGTGAGGTAAGGATGGACTAAGATTAAGAGGAAATATAACTTAAGGAGTTAAACAATTAACTCTCTAATTGAGGGAACGCATTTAAGTCGTTCATTGTGTGTGAACTTTAATTGTTCATATTGGATTGTTGTTTACAGCATTTACTATTATGTTGTGCATCTAATCAACCTCCATGCTATCGACAATTAGTCGTCGTAGCCAAGTTAGCTTGGGGGCCATGAAAGGATCGTACCATCATTCGTGCTGACCCCCTTTGGGGGCTGTTTTTACTACACAGGTGTACATCAGGAGGCGGCCGTCGTGAGAGTAAGAAGAGGATACAAGTGTTAAGGATTAAGTGTGACCTACGAGTTGTGCATGTACACTCGTATGTCAATTGAGTTAGTAAGATGTATAGGTTGTGAGAGGATTGTAAGAAGAATATGTATTTGGTTGAGGTTGTTATGTACTAATGTTCGGTATATTCTGTAGTCAGACCGTGGCAAGGTCCTGGAGTGTAAAGAATTCCGTTGTGACATATATATATATATATATATGCTGTTAAGTTGCGAGACCACGTTTTGATTGAGTTGGGGTGTTACAAAAAGTGGTATCAGAGCGTAGTTACGCTCTGAAGACAAGAAATACCGAACTTAGGAGAATATTGAGGTTGAGATTGAGTTATGGGTTAAGGGTTAAGAGGTAGAGTGAGAGGTGCGTTAGTCGGGACTTCCCGGTGTCTACCGGATATCCATAGTACCTAGACCCGCCCTCCACATCCCTAACCCTGGACATGTGGAACAAACGCCAGAGAGAAGAAAGCCTTCTCTTACTCGGGGAAACCCGATCTGGCAGTTAGCTAACAGTGAGCAATACGAGAAATATCTTGTTGCACAACAGTTATGGAGAACTTGGAGGTTTTTAATGGAGCGCAGCAGAGAAACAGGCGCTACCTATGGAATTCTATTAATAAGGGAACGGTAATTACCGGCAACATGGGTCGACATGCTACGCAGTGAAATAACCCGCAATACCAATGATAAGGAAAGCACTAGGTGCAATAGAAAGGAAAAGGGAAGCGACATGAGTACCGGACAGTGGTCCGAAGGAGCATAACAGTAGGATAATACCAAGCATGAGGATTGAGATTACTGGAAAGTCCAGTTAGAAACGGGAACTCCAAACCCCATACAATGAAAAAAGTTACAAACCTGGCCGACACAACGCGAACAACGGTGGAAACACATATAAATTGTATACCGAAATAGGACTACGATGTAGTGCCTAAAGAAGAATCATTACTGAGTAACCACAGCAAAATGTGTGGAGATAGGAGCGAGGATTAAGACATAAGAAAATATTAAGGTGTTCCCTCAGAAAGAGGAACGCCCTGATGAATGACAAGTACTGTCAAACAACAAGGAAACTGCCAGAGGGTCAGTTATCCAAAATAAGATATTATCGAAGGAGTCTCGAGGACTACCAATTACATGGAAATTAGAAGGAAGTATCACTACCAATGTACCTTGTACCAATAGCCCATCCTGCATGGCGCACTTGCCATAGCAAGTGCTACCACGGTTAAGCTACACAGAAAGCCACCATGGCAAGATAGGAGAACGCTACAGTTGTAACACATATTAATACCGGATTGTAAATCCATAAGAACAGAAAAATAAGACCTTGGAAAGGCCCGACGGCCTGACCATGATGAGATGAGGTGACACACCAGTCAGTCGGGAGCAGAACTTGGACATAATATTAGACCGTATGGATGTTAGCAACAACCGACAGTGCGGTAAGAACACCAACCCGGATCTCAAAGAGGAACCTAAAAGATCGCTCAACAATCCGAGCAAATACACTATGTAAGCAATAACATACAAGGGATGTATTATAAGATACGATTGAGACTGTATAAGCAACGACTTCCAACGAAAACGGGATAAGACTCCCACAGTGACCATTAAGAATACCAATAACAACATTCTTCTATGAAGATGTTTGAAAACCCAGAAAACAAGGGTAAAAGAGAATAAACGTAAGCTATAACCTGCTAAGGGTTAAGGATATCCAAATCCCACGGAGGAAAGCTCAGAGGACTACCCCCACAGAGCGGGTATAGTCGAGCCGAACAAACTGATGAATGACAGCTAATACTGTTTGTCTAACTCATTAACACCCAAGTATGATTGATCATCAACGGGTGGCATAGTCAACGGAAGTTGAACGAAGCGTTGAGATGGAAGTATAAGATGACATAATGATATCCAACTTGGACACCTTAAGGCAAACGCCTAATATGAACTTATCCTTATTTGCTAAAAGACATAAGTCTAATAAACAGCAGAATTGTCAAAGACACTAAGTAACCCCAGAACGCCTGGATAAACTTCCATAGCGGGAAGCAGGACGCAGCAACTTACCATGAAACCCAATACTACATTTAGTATGTAACCTAACGGTAGATAGTGTTCAAAGGATCAGAACCTATCAGGATGGCCTACGCATGAGTAGGAAAATAAGTAATGAACTGAGACATTAAGCGCTAAGAGCCTACAAGCCAAGGATGTTAACCACATCAGAGCCCGAGGCGCAGTAAGCTATAAGAGAGCTTGTTTAAGCCACGAGGGACTACAATTTGTAGATATGAACGGTTACAAACCTATAACTTAGATTGGGGAAAATATTACCAAGAAAAGGTACCAATGAGAATATTGAGATAATGCTAAGGACAGGGGTGGAGAACGAACCATACCTTTAGGGTGGGGATACCTCTCCTTGTTGTGAGGCCAAGAGTGGGAATAAACCCCTCAAAAAGGGCTTTCACTTATTAGAGATGAAATACACTTTATTTAGAAAATGGAAACTATGAACTTTGAGATTACCTTAGAACATACCAGATACACTTGAGTAATAAGGAAGGTTGCACAAATAGACCCCATATCCAACACCCAGGATGTAAGAATTAGTAATGGTCAGAGATAAACATTGAGATTGCACATTATGACTCGTCAAGTGACCAATGCTCAGAAGAGCTTGTGATTCAGTGAATGACTTCTTC
>CM041776.1:372641305-372977194 GCA_023374045.1 Limonium bicolor | reverse complement strand
ACGAGGCAGACTAGGACAAAGACCGTCAGTATGGTCAAGGTTCTCTTGTCGAACCATGAGGTAGGGAGGACATGGGAGTTAGAGGACTCCATGAGAGAGCGAAGTACCCAGCACTCTTCGAGTAGTAGCTGTGATACTTGTACGGGTTCGTGGTCAAACCCTTTTTAAGGGGGGTAGACACCACTGGCTTGCGCCATGTGTGCATTAGGTTGTTTTTTTTTTGTGTTGTGTTTTGTTGGTATGCTGCGACATACATATTCCTTGGATGATTGTATGTATGATACATTTTATGTATGTGCCTTAGTGCACCTGGTTGAATATATACATAGTACCGCTGAGTACTTTTTGGTCGAGGAGTTGGGTGTGCACCTTGTTTAGTGCTGTGATATGAATGAGTTTTTACCATGAGTTTGATTATTTGATATATGTTGTATGTATAGACTAGGTCTGAACCTAGTGGGAGTTACTCCCTAGCAATGGACTGTTTGGTTACTTAGTGGAACTTGATTCCTTAGGTGAACTGTAGAGGATTAAGGACTTCGGGACGAAGCCCTTTAAGGGGGGTAGACTGAAATACCCCTAATCTTTAAAATATAATTAAATGATCTATTAATGATCTAAGATGATTATTAAGCACCTAAATATTATTGGGAACAATCTAAAAGATCTCAACAAGGCAAAACACGCCTTAAGATCGGTAAAGCCAAAATGTGCTTTAAGACACCATAAAGGTTGTATGACCCCAAGTAGGATCCAAAGTGGATTACTAAGTATTATAATGAAGCAAGGAACACAATAAACCATTCTCGAGGAGAACTAAACTCAGGAACACCTGTGACACAAAAATGTGCGCTAAAACTCCTTAAAGCACGTTTTTGTGAGATTGCCTTTTAAATCGATTTTTAATGGGCTTAAAAATTATAATTACCCTTAAATATGATATTTAACCATATATATCATATTGGGAATTTAATTCCAAAAATTTATGAATTTTACAAATTTAATATTAAAATATTAATAAAACCCTAAAGTGGGGCCCGCATGAGTCAATATTGACAAAGCATGGTCAATGGTCAATTAATTGACCCATTTGGACCATGGTGATCGGCTGCAATAAGAGAGGAGACAGCATACAATGATTTTGGAGACAAATGCTACCTAATGCATTTACTTTTAGAAAATAACCTTACTTTTTACATTATTTCAAACCTTACCTATCTTCCTTCCTTCCTTGTCCGATCCTCTTCTGCCAGCCGAGCCATCCCTTCCTTTGAAGCTCTCAAAGCTTTTTCTTGAACATGGAAGGCAAACCTAGCTCATAAGTCCTTAAGGTAAGTGTTTTAATGTCATTTTTTAGCCCTTTTCTTCATCTCTTCACTACCAACACCTAGATTTCGGGCTCATCAATTCCTATGGCTTATTCTCAGTGTTCTAAGGTTTAAAGAGCTAAACTCGGTTGAGACCAGTAGAGGACCAAGGTTGTTCAAATCTATATTTTAAGGTAAAAACATACCTTAAGCTCCTCAATCTTCCATGCGGTTTTCTTCCTTCAATTTTTATGAGTTTATACACTCATAATCTTCACATTTACATACTCATTCAGTTGGTTAGCCATTGGAGCAAGGGTGACCACGATCCAAGAGAAATACTCTCTTTAAGGCATTTTTCCAAGGTAAAACCTAATAACAAGGTAGCATTTCAAGATCTAACTTTTTCCTATGTCAATATGGTGGATCTAACACCTTGTGGTGTGTTTGGTTCAGGTCGAAACCACTTAGAACTTCCCTTGCTTTTTAAGGTGATTTTGCCTTAAATCTTACATTAATTATTCCTTATGGTTAAGCTCAAGCTTGGAGTGTAACCATATCTTGTTTTTTTGTATTAAACATGTCTAAACCATGTGGTGATTTTTCCTACAAGTGGCCAAGAGCACAAGGATAGATCAAGGTATAAACACCTTAAACTTATGATTTTTACAATTTTTAAGCATATATATATATATATGGCCGAGAGTGAAACTTCATATATAGGTCATATTGACCTAAAAATGGAAAATGGCTAAGATAAATTAAGCTAGTCATTTAAGGGATTTAATTAACATAATGGTCAAATTATGACATTATGTGGAAAAATAATTAAACCTAAGTGAGGCCGAATATATATGCTATATTTTGAGACATTTATTGTGTAATTTATTTTGCAAGTTCAAGGTTGTAATAAGGCCATGTCATTAGGCCATTTTAATTTGAGTTTATAAGCTTATTTAGTTTATTTATGCTTATAATTAAAATTGGGGCCAATTCGTAATTACTAGGAATTTAGGAAGCCGTGGGCCTAATTTAGAGCAATTTAGGGTTTTTAAATCAATTTAATAAAAATTTAACATTTTATAAAGTTTTGGGTCAAAATTGTAAAAATAGAAAAGTGGGGTCACTATTTGTAATTACCGAAAAATTGGTTCCCATTTGGTATTAGAAGTCAAAGTTGACTATATAGGAGACTTTGACCAAGTTTAGAAAATTTAAGAAATTAAAATACTACCTTATAATAAGATACTTATTAAATTGTAGAAGATTTATAAGACTTGTGGGTGGTAATGTAATTACCGAAACTTAAGGGTACTAAATGGAGTTAGTAAAGTCCTTAAGTTATTAGAAATTTTTAGAAGTTTATTTGGTTAAATTTGGAGTTCATAAGAATTATATAAGTATAATATATGGTATTTATGACATTGTTATAAATAGGTAAAAATATATGGAAACCGAGAATTAGAGGAAAAATAAGGTTAGGAATAATGTTTATAACCTTTTGGTATAGTTTGGTAATTTTTGGAATGATATAGAGTGTTAAAAGAAATGTGTATAATATATAGTTTTAATGGAATTAGAAAAAACTATGTATTATAAATTGGGATTGAATTGTGATTTTATAGAAGTTTAGTGGTTATAATCAAAGCCGAAAATATAAGGGGGCTAATTGGTATTTTATAAACAAAATATAACTATAAGTTATAATTGTTTTAAATGACTTAAATGTCATAAGATATGTTATATAACTAGAATGTAACATTATATTAATTAAGTGGTGGATTTTGTAAATATTTAAGAACATAGGTGCTGTTCGAAATATTAACATTTTTAAATGGAATTTATAATATGGTTTCTATGTTATAAGAATTATAACATTTATTATATAAGGAGTATTCATTAAAAGAATGAATATAGATTATAAGACTTACCATTAATAAATAGTTCCATAACACACATATAAATAAATATATGTAATGGTGTAGAAAATATGATGTGATTCAATAATATAAATTATCATAATTAAAATGATGATAGATGAGGAGAAAAGAATTACAAACATTGGATATGGAATTCTAATGTAAAGAGAGTGTACATGTGATAATAAGAATTCATGTAATTAAAAGTATAGTTTAAAATGAATTATACCACATTGATTTTTTTTTAAAAAAAAGAAAAAAGACAAACCTTAAAAATAAATACTAAGGTAAGATGCATAATGCATGACAAAGGATCACACATACAATAATGAAACAAACTGTATGATGTACAAACAACCTTAAGTCACATGCGATAACAAGTTTAACAATAACTATACTAATATACAAACAAGACTACGCATGTAATATAACACTTTTCCAATCTCGAGTTAAACCTAAAACCCGACAAACATTGATAGTTAGTAACGGGGGTTAACCGGGAGGTGTTAGTGACGGTACGGGGTACCGTAGAGTTGTGTTGTCATACGGTATGCTAATCAGTAGCATTATGTAATGTTTAGATTGTTAGAGACTACACAAGGAGCATAGGATCTTTTGATTCATACTCCACCGTAATACATCAGGGTGAACGGTATGTTGTTATGTGTCTCTGATTGTCTCTGAGGGCTTCCTCAGTTCAGACTTCTGTGTGATCTGTGATAAGATTGTTTGTCTGAATGTGATAATTAAATGCATGAATGTATATTTATAGCTGCTATTATTTACTGTTGTTGAGTTAACAGTATTGGTTCGTATATATGAACCCGTATATATAAAACGAACTAGCGGCTATGGTGCTATTATATGAAATATAAGGAACGTCAGTAAAACGTTGTAGCACTAGGATAATAACATATATATATTATCCGAGACTTTATACGGAGCATTGGCCTTTCTATACGCCGCTCCCGTATCTAACACTGGATCCCGAGTTTACAGACTCCGGATTGGACTAATGACCTTAGTCTGCTGTGTTAGGAAAATAAAAATGGTAATGCGATGCGATGGTATAATTAATAAAAGAAGGAAAGGAAAGCCAAGAGGATGTGGCTCTTGGTGCGCGCTGTGATCCAAACGATACCAGGATGTCCGCGTACGGGTCCGCAAGTATCAAGAAATTTCCCGTGAGCTAGAATGGCGTTGGTCGGAGACTCTACCGTTGGAGTGGCTACTGCCGTGGGTGACCCGCCATAATATATGGGTAACTAGAGACATGTCGTTCTAATGAGACATTGTCACTAGGTATAACTGAACAAATAATATAGTTGAGAATTATACAGTGGTGAACGATATTGGTTTCTATACCATGGACGAGAATTAATACTTGTTTATCATTCTCGTTGTTTCGCTTGGTTGTTCATTGGTTATACTTGTGGTCATATTATACATGTTGATGGTTGTGATTATTGTATGGATGTTACTGTTAATTGTTTTACAGTTTTAAATATTAAAACGGTATTGCATGTAATGAACCTCATGCTCTCGACCAATTAATTGAGGGGTCTTTGGGGGCATGACGGGGCATGTGATAACATACTCAGCAGGGGCTGATTCCATACCACAAACCATCTTTATTTCAGGTGATTAGCTGGTGGGTCGCAGCGAGGTGACCATTGTGATTGTACGGTTGGTTAGACTTGGTACGGTGTGATACTCAGGTGGTTTTGGACTCGGGTTGTTTAACCGAGGTGTATTGATTTAGTTGCTCACGGTCTGTAATAATTGTTGATGTTAGATTGTTTTAAGTTGTTTAAGCCCTACTGTCTATCTCTTGTGGTCACTGCGGGAATACGTTTCGCAAGTTGATTATCAGGTAAATCGTTATCACCCGTATGGGCGAGTGATAACAGTGACACCATTAGGGCGATAGTTTATTATTCACCGCTGCGAGATATTATTGTGCGCGACACTTATAGGATTTCTAGGAACCGATTTAGTAGGGGTGTTACACTTATATTTGCACTTTGGTCCGTTTGTCTTTCTAATTAACTATGTCTTTATCTCTGGTTAACCTGCACTTGGTCCATTTATGTTTGGGGCCCGGTTGTTTTGGTTGGAATGTTGCTGCTGTTTGGAATCGTCTTCGGCAATGCAATTAGTGCCAATAACTATGGTTTGGTCAGTTTGCCTCAAGGTAATCTTAGTTTAACTGCTCTTTGTTGATGATGTATATATAGTTGGCGTGTACGCGTCTTTGTATATGCAATCTCGTTGTTGGTTGTTCAAACAACCTCCCGTGGGTATAGATTGTTTTTATTGCAGTCTATTTAACTAGAGAATTGAGCCAAGCCTCTGTGTTTGGTCGGTAGAGGAGTGGTGTACAGGAACCAAAGGTCCTTATTCGAAACATACCCACTACCATAACTATAAAAAAAAAAATTTAACTAGAGAATTGGATTCTAGATGTGTAAGATATTATATCAAGAGTATGCTCGAAAAAATAAAGATGGCACAGCACCACTTTGAACAATGAGCAGCCAAAAAAACTGATAACACTAGAAATTAAATAACCTTAGAACGAACACTTACAAGAGCAAGATTCCACACCCTCCCTAAAGGTAACCTCCCACAAGAAAGAAAGGTCTCCTAACTGGCAGTAAAATTCATATAATGAGTGTTAGCTACAATCATGTGTAGCTATCTTTGGCTACATTTTTCATGGTATAATTTTTATAGTGTAAAAGTACAAGTTTTAAGTTTATTGTACAGTTATAAAGTTAGTATGTATATTTAGTACAAATTCATAAATATCATAATTCTATGTATACATGTACATATACACCAATACAGTTTTAAATGATCAACTATACAATTTTAAATGACCGAATGTACATGTATGTAACTATCTATAGTTATAGTGGTTGTAGCCAAGAAATTGGTTTCGTTCAATAGATAGCTAACTTATTACACCCGAGTCGGGGGATCAAAAGCTGATTGTGTGTGCTATTATTTGATTAACACCGTTGATGCGTGCAAGTAGTAATTTAATATCAACGTCGTAATCTTCAACATGTGAGCCAACTTGTTAAATTTACTGGGTTGTTTCGGTTCCTGGGGGCTGTGCTGGGTCCTGCTGCTGGAAATTGAGAAGCTGTCTGCTGATGGTTTTACAGAAGCTGACAGCTGTTGTTTAGTGTTTGGTGGATTGTGTTTTAAAAAGTAGAGGGGAAATTGAGAAGCTGTCAGCTGATGATTTTGTAAAAGCTGTCAGCTGCTGGTTTTGGATGTTTGGTGGAAATCTGCTGATTTTAAAAATTGAGAAGTTGTCAGCTGCTGGAAGCTTGAGAAGCTGTGTCCCCAAACGACACCAATTAATTATTTTTTAAGTCAGTGTTTTCTGCGATCATCATATTACTAATTTCTTTGTTTCATTGACCTTGATTTAGTTCGGAGCTCGGAGCCTGTTGACAGTTGGATGATATCACAAAAAAGGGACCATGCCCATGTGTATGTGGATTGGGCATATGCTCAAGTTACTTTCAGCCTTAGATTAGAATTTATTTTTGAAAACATTAATCTTAACCGTAATAAGTTTACTTATAATAATTAGTTTTTTAAAATTAAAATACAAACAAATAAATTAGAAGGGTATAATAGACTACTTTCCACTAATAACTCCCTCTTATTGAATATAGCGACAGTTACTAGTCATATCCATTACTCCTAATTCCCTACTAAAAGAAAAACTTCCTCCTTCACTATGTTTTGGTTAAAATATACTGATGATTTATTTTTTTCTCTAGGAACTAGATCGTGGGACACTTCTAATATTTATTATTTTATTTCTAAAATTAGAAATGAACTTTGACACCTATTTAGATTTTTATTAATTCCTCGTATTTAAGTGAGAAGTGTAAATATTTAAGTAATAATAGATTTTTCAATGTAGGTGTAAATTTATTTGATAAAAGAGTAGACTTTAAATTTAATTTGTGATAGTGTAGATTTTTAAGGAAATTGGTAGATTTTCAAATTGTAGGTGTAGATTTGTTTGATAGAAGTGTAGATTTATTTAATAAAAAATGTGTGGATTTTATTTTTTTAGGCTCTTATATTTATTTTAAGGAGTCTTCTCAACAGAATTTATTTACTTTGTTATTTTAAAAATTCTTCTTAACAAAATTTCTGATTGTTATTTTTGAATAAAAGGTTTTGCTTAAAACGTGGGATCTTTTTATCATTTTTTTAAATCACTCATTTCGGTTAAAAATATTGCTACAAATGTGGGAATATTTATTATAATTGATGGTTTATTTTTTTTCACTAGAAAGTGGATAGTGGGACACGTCTAATATTTTCTTCCTTATTCCAAAAATCTAAATTACTTTTGACATGCATTTATATTTTATTAATTCTTGAAAGTGTAGATATTTAAGTAAAATGATAGATTTTTCAAAATATAGTTGTAGATTTGTTTGATAGAAGTGTAGATTTTATAATTCCTGAAAGTGTAGATATTTAAGTAAAATGATAGATTTTTCAAAATATAGATGTAGATTTGTTTGATAGAAGGCTAGATTTTTATAATTCCTCAAAGTGTATATATTTAAGTAAAATGATAGATTGTTTGAATTGTAGGTATAGATTTGTTTGATAAAAGTGTAGATTTTAAATCAGAGTGTCTTGCCTACAAGTGATTGTAGCTATATAGCTACATACAGAGAATATAGAAGCACACGCGCACGCACGGGAGAGAAATAGAAGTGAGGACGAGTGCTTACAGTGGTTTTTTATTTTATTTTATTTTTAAAGTTTTTTTATTTTTCTTTTATTACTACAAAATTTTTAAATTGTTCTAATTTTAATATATAAGTCAAAATATAAAAAAATTATATGATTATTCACATAAATTCAAGCTCTTCAAAACAAGATCAGTCATGGATATGTTTTGACAACTTTAAAAAAAAAATTATTTTACATGTATAGTGTACGGAATATAAAAGAAAACTTGACAGATGGTCATAAAACATGTAAATGTTCATTAAAACATGTACATCCTCACGTAAAAACATGTACATCCTCGTTTAAAAACATACAGATGGTCACATAATCTGTATGAATCATTAAATATGTACATCATTATATTATAATCTGTACATATAAGGGAGAAAACTTGTACATATGACCATACAAACATGTAATATGTTCATTAAAGAACATGTACATTCTCACATTTGAATATGTACATTGTCACATTAAAACATGTACATCTCACATTAAAAATATGTGCATACATCCTCACATTAAAATATCATCGTATATATGTAAAAATAAGTTTTTTTAAAATTGTTAAAATATATTCATGACTGGTCTTGTTTTGAAGAGCTTGAATTTAGGTGAACAATGATATAATTGTTTTTCATTTTAGACTTATATATTAAAAGTTATAATAATTTAAAGTTATAGTTATATATATATTTAAAGAAGAAGGAAAAAAGAATTCTTTAACAAAAAAAAAGAAAAAAAATGCAACGATCCTGTTGCGCGCTCACCTCCCCTCCCCCTCTTTCTTTTTGTTTAATTTGACTAAAATGTCACGCGTGCTCACCTCCCCTCACCCTCTATCTTTTTTTTAAATTTGACTAAAATGTCCCTAACTGTAGCCATCCTACATACAATCAGGTGTAGGCAAGAATTTGCCTTTTAAATTTAGACAGTACAACTTATTTACTTAAATGTGGATTTATTTATATTTGATGTTCTTATATTTAATTTTAAGGAGTCGAATTTCTATTTTTATTTTAAATAAAAGTTTTAGTTTAAAACATTGAATTTTTCTTTTAGTTTTTCAAATCCTTACTTTACTACCATTTAATTGATTGTTTATTTTTTTTCTCTTAAAACTGATCGTGGTATTTGTCTAATGTTTATTTTTATTTCTAAAATTATAAATTAAGTTGACTTCTATACCCTTATAATAAAAATTAAAATCCACACCATCAATTTATTTCTTAGAGATCCAATGGTGATGATGTATTTGAGCATGGTGCTCAAAATTGTTTTTGGGCACCTTCCGCTCGTTGGATGATATCACTAGTTAAGAGAGCAATTATCGTTATTATTGAATTGGAATTAAATAAAGACGTCATATATATATATGGCTCCAAATTCTAAATTGTTTTCCTCACTCCGTTTCCATATAGCTTAACGTGATACGTAGAGTGCAGTTTGGTCCGTGCTAGATCAGCTTGACGATGACCTGAAGCCATTAATATATTAATTAGAAACTGGTGGCTGCCTTTAAGCCACAAACTTTTTCAACTTGTTATATTAAATATTTTTGCAAGTTTCATGTATGAAAATATAACGGCCCATAGTCGGTATATTTAGTTATAGCTCCTATGTTGGAGGTCGACTTGAATGTTAGAGGGGACGTGACCTTGTTTAAGTGTAAAGAGTTATATAATTAAGTTTCCATAATTTGTTTTCCTTCCAAGAATTATTCGAAATGTTGCACTAATCAGTATGATATCAGCCTCTTTTTTTTTCATTTTTTTTACATATAGAAAAGGGGATGACATGTGCGGTTACCATTTTGTTTAACACTCTCTCGGGGGCGGAGGCAGGAAATCGAAGATGAGGGGATAGAGAAAATTATAGTACTATGATGAGGGAGAATTTGTTAACATTAAGGGCCCGTTCGCTAGCACACTTAATGCACGATTTGCCCAATTCGCAGTCGTAGGATTGGACGTTTGCGCATTCTGTGGGGGAGAATGCTCTGCGAATCGGGGGAGAGTGAGATTAACAAAGAAGCTAGGTAAACCTGCGTTTGAAAAACTCTACGCGAATTGAGGAGGTCGAATCATTCAAACTTTACACATTTGCCCCTCACTTCTTTTGTCTCCGTACTTGAGCATTCAAGCCCGGTAGCTTCATTGAAGGCTTGAAACGACTGCATCGGCTACACTGTGAAGCTCCATTGTTGTCGCCCATCACCCAAATCCAGGGTCCAGCAAATGCTCCCGCCTTGTGTACATGCTTCGTCACAACCCCTTATTCCGCTCCTCGTTGTTATTCTGCAAAAATGTCGAAGAGCAATTGATGAGAGCGTTCCCACGAAAACAAACACGAAAAATCGCCAACAGTGCAACAATGGAGATTCTCACTGGCGAAGGTAATGGCGTGCCGAGTTCGCTGAGGAGTTGACAAGAAAAAAGAGAAGGTGGTAGATTGTAGAGACAGACGAATTTCTTGGGAAGGAAGATGATACGTCTTTTCTGGGGGCACTTTGGTCTATTTGTGACATTTACCCGTTGAAAAAAAACGCCAGCTAAAGAACGCCCCAAATGAAAACCGGGCCTTAAGGTGGGCTGGAAGAGGGGGCCTTAATGTCACATTAATGCACCCAGTTTTTAACCTCTGGCAAACGAACGGCCCCTAAACTTTATGCCGCTCCATCACCCTGCACTGCATCTATCCCTTTTCTTGTGGTTTGTTTGTTTTAAAATTGATTCTTATTTCTTAACATAAATAAAATTTTATTTTCATTTGTTTAATAAATATGTAATGCTTGTAATTAATATAATGAGAATTTAAATTTTTTTAATCTGGATGACATTTTTAATTAGTACTATGCACAAAACCGAGTATTGCAGAGGGAATCGTGAGGATAGTGCGTATTTCGATGATCAGCAGGTAGACGCTGCGGACCATCCCGCACATATCATGGTGCAGCCCATATGATGTGGCAGTCCCAGTCAGCACATCAGTTTCAATCAGCAGTTGATTGGGCTGTCTTTTGTTATATTAACTTTTAATTATTGTAACTTTTAAAATATATATCCAAAATAAAAAAAAATTACACCAATGTTCATCTAAACTCAAGCTCTTCAAAACAAGACCAAACATGAATATGTTTTGATAAGTTTAAAAAAATTTATTAGTTAGATGTATATGTTTACACATATCAGCAAGACTTATGATTCCGTATAAAGCTTAAAATACACCGCACAACTATAATAATACATTAAAAGACAATAATGGTTCAGTATTTGTTTCTGAATTGGTACATCAAGAAAATATATGATTCATCATAAAGGCTTAAATTGCAACATACAAATAAAAATAATACACCATAAAATAATTATAGTACATCATAAAACGATAATAATACAACATAAAACAATAATGATTCACCACTTGTTAGTTAATAAATCATAATATCAAATTTAATGAATCATGATATCAAAATTAATGAATCATATCTTCATTTTACTGTATCATCGCAAACATATAAAAAAATTAAACAATAATGCAACACAAACAATATTTAGTATGTAAAAATATATGATTCGCCATAAAGATTTAAAATACACCATATAAAAAATAATACACTACAAAACCAATAATAATTTTTATCGGTGCTAAAGTAATTCAACACTTTATTAATTAATGAATCATAAATACTTTTAATGAATAATAATATCAGATTTAATGAATCATATCATCATTTAGTGTAGCAACGTAATATATAAAAAAATTAAACTAATATAACACAAAATAATAAGTATGTATGAAAAATACATGATTCACCATATGAGGTTTAAAATATACCATACAAAAAAAATAATACACTACAAACATAATGATTTTTTATCGGTTTCGAAATTTTAATCTAATTCACCATTTATTAGTTAATGAATGATAATATCAATTTTAATGAATCATAATATCAAATTAATGAACCGTATTATCATTTTAGTGTATCATCATACACATAAAAATAAAATTTTTAAAGTTGTCAAAACGTATACATGACTGGTCTTGTTTTGAAGAGCTTGAATTTAGGTGAACAGTGATATAATTTTTTTTCATTTTGGACTTATATATTAAAAGTTACAACCATTTAAAGTTAATATAATAAAAAAAACAGCTCAATCAGTAAAATAATCTAGTCAGCAGCTGACACTGGGATAGACTGTTCCATAGTGCGCGTGAACTGCCTGCTTCTTCGAATTTGCGTTCGATGATATTACTTCCGCTCCAATAATGCTGGATCATGAGAACCCCGTACATTAGTCCAATAAAATTCACTATTCAAAAAGTGTTACTTGCATGTTGAAAAATAATTGAGATGAAAACTTTTTAATAGTGACGCACCAAATAGGTAGAAAAGAGTCGTGCAACCGCGCCGGTAGGGTGGCAATTAAGGTTAATGAGTTGGGTTGGAGTTTATCCATATCTAATCTGATTAAAATTGTATTGATTGATATCTGATTTAATAATAATCGGGTTACAAATTATCAACTTATATCCAACCCATATAAAATCATTGAACCTAAACCCGACTCGTTTAATCCGTTTAAATACAAATACTTTTGTTTTTTCTACAGAATGATCAGTCGTCCATAAAAGACGGTCATTTATTTCGAATCATTGTGTACTGTTTTTTCAAATGTCAACATTTTGTTAAATGAGTCAAATCTCAACCCATAGTCATTATTTGTACGGATGAAATAGTGTGAATGGGGATTTGCACGACTAATGATTGACATATTATTTAGGTTTTCAAACAAAAGGTGAATGGTGGATATAGATGGTCTTGAGAATGTATTTGGATTTATAAAATAATTATTTGTGTGAGCCTAATGGAGTGATAGTATTTTTGTTTGCTATTATACTAATGGTTATATATTTAATACATATCCAAGTAAATATATACATATTTTTATTTTTAATTTTAATTAAATTAAGTAAACATGTCAGGTTGAATTCGGGTTAGAACCCTTAACCTTAACCCTTAACCAACCTAAATATTTAATAGGTAACCCATACCTGACCCAAAAATTAAATGGGTCAATAATCTTAACCCATACCCGCTATTTACGGGTTGGGGTTTGGGTCAGGTTAACAGGTTGGGTAAAATTGCCACCCCTAGTTGTTGCACTAGTAGAAAAAGACCCTACCGCAGCGGTTGTTTGGTACCTATGGCAGCGGTTGAAAACCGCTGCGATGGGTGCCGCTGCGCTAGGTGAAACACCTAACGCAGCGGTTGTAGAACCGCTGCGGTAGGTACTCTAACGCAGCGGTTCTTAGTAAGAACCGCTGCAGTAGATCTTTTTTTAAAAAAAAAAAACAACCTATCGCAGCGGTTCTCACTAAGAACCGCTGCAATAGGTTTTTTTTTTTTTTCATCCACCCTACAATTCTACCACACACACCCAAAATCAATCAAACCTGTTAAGATATACTCCCTCCATCCTGAATTGACCGTCATGTTTACTATTTGGACATGTCGTTTGACTTCAATTTTTAACATATAAGATAAATTAATTTTGAAAATTTAAGTTTTGCATATGAATCCTTACATAATAAACTATATGTTACAAAATTTAGTTTTATAAAATTATTTTATCTTATATGCTTAATATTGAAGTGGAAAAACGTGCCATAAAGCAAACAGGACGGTCAATTCAGGACGGAGTGATAGCAATTAACAATGCCACCACAGTGGGGCATTAGATCAACCATTTTACCATTTAAATAGCCACCAAACCTATCTACGGACAATAATCCACTTACATTTACAAATTTGAGCAAATTAATCAAACATCAACAAAATCTTTACAGAAACGACAATTGTTTCATGAGAATTTCAAATCATCCTACTCAATCCTACCAAACCCTAGAAGCAACCTACATTAACGCTCATGAATTCTGCCCATTCTTCGAGCACCTCGGTTATGTCCTTCGTTGTAACCGTCTACCAACTCTTCAAAAGCCTTGGAATTAACACAAAAAGAAATATGATTAGTTGCTAATAATACTTTGAGTTTAAGAATCAATGTTAAAATTATCTACAAAACCAAAATATTTCGAGAATGCTACTTACCAGGTCTAGAGACTTCTCTAGCAAGAGTCTCGGTCCCGCTATCAAGTCACTCATATACCGAATGACATAGTAGCCACATTCCGAACCTCCCGGCTGCTGTGGACACTGCACATGTATATACGTACATATTCAAAATCGATTTAACACATAAATTAAATACTGTTCCTATTTTAAAACTAATGAACATATTACAAAATTTGAATAAGGACTACAAAAATACCTTGACTACATTCCATGGAATCTTCTTAAATCTCTCTCCTCGGACATGCGTCATTACAGATACAAAGGCACTAGAATTCATACGCACAGATAAAGTAAAAGTTATCAACCGTATGATTAAGAAATAACTAAAATTGATAATTAATCAAGTTAAGTAAATTCATCACCTCATCAACATGTTATATATGGCCTCTTGGAACGCAGAGATGCTGAGTCAAGCTGCAGGATTCTTGGGCTTTTATACATAGAACGAGCAAAGACCAGTGTCGGCTGTTCATAGATTACAATACAGGCAGAACTTAATTCAATCAATTACATAAGGATTCAAATATGGGTTGAATGATGTATAAATTAACATTTGACCACTCAATTCATCTACAATAACAAGAGTGGATTCTACTCTTAAAATAATAATATTTTATTCTTCTCCTCACAATCTCTCTTCTTTTGCTAAGATACTCACTTTTTAAAATTTTAAGTTAAGAAACTCTCACACAACTTCTCCCCTTTATGTCATATTTTATCTTTTAGTTTTACTAATTTAGAATGGATTTCACACCATTGTATCCACTTAAATTTAAAGTAGTCCCACTCTCATTTGTTGTAAAAGGAATCGACTTTCACAAAGCTTTTTTTATATATTTTACAAAGGAATCAACTGTTTTGGGAAAATTGAGGGATACCGTTAAAGCTTAACCTTTATATAAAGAAACATTAATTTTTACTAGTTATTTTTTCAACATAAGTTTATTAATTTTTGTTTTGAATACAATTATATAAAATGATATTATAAAAAATACTAGACTATAATACTCTTAGCTATTATTTAATATTTTTCTCAAATTATTTAGCCAGTATATAGTATATATTATTTTAATATAATATCACTTTATATATATTAATTCAAAAATGCAACAAAATTTATTAAATATATTTTTTAAAAGTAAGTAGTAAAAGTTAACTTTTTATTATGGGTTAAAATTGAAAAAAAATAAAAATATCATATATATAATAAATTTATTATTATAATAAATAAAATCTCCAAAAATATGAAGAATAATAAAAGATAAATTATATTAGAGAAACCATAAATTTGACTAAAAATAGGCAAAATAGTAAAAAATAACGATAATTTTATAACTTACTTTATATAATTTAATTTTATAATAATATTTATATTATTATTATTAGAGTAAAAATATTATAAAAAATTGAATTATAATTCTCTTAACTACGTGGTATTTTACATTTTTTATATTTTTAGTAATTTTTGTAATTATATTTGGTATTTTCAATTTTGTAGAATTCCAACCTATATATTAATAAACTTATAAATTTTTATTATTTATACTGTTTTCAATATATTTTAGTAAATGGGTGGTATCTTGTAAATTAAAAATATTTATGTGGTATACCATAAATTATTAACAAGTAGGGTTATTTGGTTTTAAAAAGTTTTGGGTTAGTAATTGTGAAATCTGGTGAATTAAAATTATTTTGTGGTATCTGAAATTTTTTTAAATATGGTTTTTTATAATGGGAATGTTCTAGTAAACTGCATACTTCGTAATGATTAAATATTATATTTGATTGACCAAAGTCTTATGTTGGTGACTAAAACTTTATTTTGCTGATAAAAGAATAAAGTATAGTGTAAGTAAATAGGGAAAATTCACAAGATACCACTAAAAAGTTGTTAATTCACAAAAGACCATCGTTTTAAAAAAAAGTTTTCCAGATACCATAAAAAACAAATTTAATTCACCAGATACCACAAATTTCGAACCCAAAACATTTTAAGACCAAAATACCCCTACTTGTTAATAAACATAGTTCACGGGATACCACATAAATATTATTAATTCACAAAATACCATAAAAGTTAATAAAATATATATTAAGAACATTATAAAATAATAATAAAATTTAAGTTTATCATTTTATTGTTAACATTTTATAAAATAAAAAACCACACAATAAATTAAACTTTTTGAAAAATATAAAAATATAATATGTTATATCATTTAAAAGCTAAAAACTAAATAAAAAATAAAAAACCACACTGGGTCGGTTCAGTGGGCAGGCTAACTTCGAAATGTTGTATTCTTCGTTTCAACTCTGATTTTGGATTCATTTACGCCCACATGTTTGTCTTTTTGTCTTCTTTATTTCTAGCTATGTTGTTCCTTCTGTTTCAGCAATAGTTGTGTAAAACACCAATAAACACAAAACTAAAGGAAAACTAGCTAGAGTGGAGTAATGAGCATAAAAGTGTTGATAAAACATATGAAATACACCTCTAAAGCATACCCATTTTGACACTCATCAGGGGTAAATCAGTTTGTGGAGTTAAAAAGGAGGACGGTGTTGGTATTGGGTGATTCAGGATTAAGCCGTTTTGTGGAGTTAAAGTGTGAAGTTAGGAGTGGAATTTGTTGTGACATTGGGAGAGGGATTTGTGGGGAGAGTGAAAGACTTCGAGTTTGCTGCGGTGGTTCACTGGGCGGTTTAGGGGGAGGTGGGCTGGGTTTGGCATGGTGAAGGAATTGGTAACGACCGGTCTACAAGGAGAGAGAGGAGGGAGAGAGTGGGAGCATATTCTCTAGGCCTATATATCCCCATTCACTCTTTGTTTGAAAACCTAAATACCATGTCAATCATTAGTCGCGCAAACTCCACCGTTCACACTATTTCATCCACACAAATAACGGCTATCGGTAGAGATTATTGACCCATTTAACAAATTGTTGACATTTGAAAAAATGGTACACAATGATTTGTAATAAATGACCTCATGTGCACACTTTTATGGACGACTGATCATTCTGTAGAAAAATAAAAGTATTTGTAATTAAACGGGTCAGGTTTGAGTTCAATGATTTTATATGGGTTGGGAATGAGTTGAAATTTTGTAACCCGATTATTTTTGGGTCGGGTATGGTCAATACAATTTTAATCGGGTTGGGTATGGGTGAGCTTTAACCCAACCTATTAACCCAAATTGTCACCCCTAATGCAAACGCATCCTCCTCCACAAAAATTCATAGCCAAGCTCATTTTCTCCCTAAAATTCTACTGTTTTCTAGCTTTTCCCTTTCTTCTTCTTTAGTATAAACTCTTCTTTACCTATTTTTAATAATACTTGTTGCATGTTCCTCCGATCCATCATTTCTCTGTTGTTGATTCGGTACCCAGTTCGCCGTTATTGGGGACTTCAGCACCAAGGAGCAGCAGGTGGAGGACCAGCTTCGTGCTCTTCCTTTGTGGTGGTCGGTCAGGTGATGGAACAACAATTGGTGGAGGACCTGCTTCACGCTTTTCCTTCAATGGCGATCGAGCAGGAGACGAAGCAGCAACTAGTGGAGCTTCCATGGCTTCTTCCCGTCTTCGACTTGCATGTTTTTTTTTTGCTCTATTTATGTTTTTCCCAATAATAGGTGGACTAGTTATGTTTATTTCCACATATTTATTTGTTGTCTTAACCCTTGCTTTAATACTTTTGCTCCAATGCTAGGAATGTTGTGTCTGGATCTAGTTATAGATCTTAGAATGTTGTATCCGGATCTAACAATAGATCTTGGGATTTTGTGTCTGAATCTAGCAATAGATCTCGGGATGTTGAGACTAGATCTATAATTGGTGGATCGTGGGTTCTTTCCCACCTTTTCTTGGTTCCAAGAAATGATGGTCTAGAAGAACATGAAAAGCTTTTATCTTCTTTAATCAGGAAGAATTTATATCTTCAGATTTAGATATTGTTCGGACAAAGACCATTGAGTTAATGGACATCGTCTTTGTCTCCTAACTATGCTTTGGCTGCTGCCTTAAAATCATCATTGTACCCTTGGTATCATTGATGATATATTCAGTTATGGTAACCTCCTTGACCTACTTTTTCTTTTGATTTTCAATTGTACTCTTTGGTTTTCCAACTTTTGGTGCAATGATTTCTTGCTCTTTACTTATCTCAAAAATCTATGAAGTTGAGAGTTTTTTTCTTTTTGTTTGAACTTGCATTATTCTAAAGTGATGTGGTTGTAAGTTGTTCGGTGAAATGTCAAAGTGAAACTATGTTCACTTTTTGTATATTTCGTAGTAAATTATGATATCTATGTTTTATTTTTAGTGTTGTTGATGGAAAACATGTTGTATGGGTCACTTCGATTATGAAGTCGCACATATAAGTATAACAGGTATAATAAAAAACTTTTCTTTTAAAAAAGAAGGGTCTTTTTGGCTCATATTGTATACCTATGACCCATACTCTTATAAATCATATACTCTGACCTCATATCAACGATGTAGGAATATGCACAAAGTACAAGAAAACAACATACGCATAGATTATTATATTCTCTACTTGGTGAGAGGGTTTTACAACACATATCCACTTCTGTTTCTTAGGCACCAAGCTGGTGATACTTCCATTGCATCCCTTGGGAAAGCAAATCTTTATCATTGCATTTTGTATGTGGCTCATCAACCTTCCCTCTGGCTCCAAATCACTTCTACTATCCTTTTCAACATCCGCCCCCCATCTTCTATGTCATTCTCCCCCTGTTTCATAAAAATCATTTCACCTCCGGCCATGGCGAATCCACACACGGAAGATCAGGTAGAAGAGATCGTCTCTCGATGTGCCGATATTTCTCTCATGAAAGAAGAGGGTTTGTCGATGAACTTGGATGACTTGCTGGACAATGATGATTATCATCTCTACGAACGGTGTATTCTTGGTAAGCTCTTCTCCTCTTGTGTTACTGATGTTAGAGCTTTGAAAGGAACTTTTGGCAAGGCCTGACAGCCTCACGGGCAACTCAAGGTTAGAAATGTGGGCAATAATATTTTTATGTTTGAGCTGGGTAAAGAAGGAGATATCAATGATCATCTTTTGACAGCTCTCTCATGGTCCTATAGTCAATATGGGCCCAGGTCCACAATGTGCCTCTCATCTTTCGACATACGCCTCCGCACTACGGCTTGGTTCAAAGTTTGGGGGTCTTCCTGGAATATGACGAGGAAGATGGTCACTTCAGGGGCGAGTTCATGAGGATCAAAACCAAGCCGACGTTAAATATCCAATCTTGCGCTGTATCTCCATCACCTTAGAAGGTACACTACTAACTTCTTCTTGATTATGCTATAAGAAGATGTCCCCAATCTGCTTTCAATGTGCCTTGTTTCTTCATGCTGCCAATGACTGTCCGAGCGCTAATTTAAGGCTCAAAGGAGGGTTCTCCTTCCACGGACCATTGTTGTAATACCCTTGAGGACATCGATTGGAGGGAGAACGAACCCTTCTTATATGGGTAGGGATACCTCTTCTTGTTGTGAGGCCTTTGAGAGGTTGTATGTTGACCCTCCGGAACAAAACCCCACTGAGGACAATATCCACCATACAGACAGGGCTTCCTCTTCCGCTGGGCCACTCTGGTGTGAGGCCTTTTGGGGCTAGGAAACCCCCGGAACTAAACTGTGCGGCCTGCGTGCCAGAGAGGACATGTAACACCCCAACCGTTAATCTCGTCATTACCTCTTAAACTGTTACTAATTACTCCTACTCACGCAGCGGAACTCTAATTACAACGAGGGGTGAAACAACGCCGTTAGCCACCCATGTGGCTAACCAGGCCTTTCTTACACACCGTAACGGTCTGATGAACTGGACAACCGAGTACTTCATACAAATACAATACCCAATTCATATCTCTACTATACCGAGTCTACAATATACGGATGCCGATAACATACTCGGACTTACACCTCATTCAAACGCATAAGTAATTACAATCTAACTACCCATGCTCACAGCAGTCCCCGTCCTACTCTCTCGAACGGTGGTCAGCTTCAGTACCTGCACACTAAAAACGTTCCCCCTAGGGGGTCAGCTTACGCTGCGCATTAAATTCGCATATACCGCGTGCTAACCGCGGTACGCCGACTACTTTGGGTCGGATATACATGGAGTTCATTTTAATCAAACAACATGCATCATGGCAATACAATATATATGTATATCACACAAGGAATCTACATCCAGTCACGGAACACGATTCCTAACTAACATAACAATGTTGTTAGTGGTAACTGGTTTACTCTTAGGCATTGAGGGTTATTCCTCACTATGCCTTGTTTACTTATTCATACCTACCTCACCCGCTCTCTCGGGTTACTTATTCGTATACACACCCATTCTCTTGGGCTACTCATTCTTATACTTACCCATTCTCTCGGGTTACTCATACATATACTCACCCCTTTCTCTCGGGTTATTTATACTCATTATCTCACCCACACTCTTGGGTTATACATACTCAAGCTCTTGTAGATTCTCGAGACACTACAGGTCTCCTACGTCACGCTTGTTACTCTTATTACATACTTAAGCCAAAACTCATGGCTCTCTAGCATAGTCTTACTTCCCCGTTTCGACCCTACTCTGGGTCTAGCATGGTGGGAAGGTTCAACTAGCTCACGGAACTCTCTCTTAGTTCCTATCTCTTTTACTTAGGTCCGACTACTCTCGGACTACTCTCGTTCCCGTACACTCCTCTCTCTCGGAGTTATAATAATATCATGTATATTAGTCTTAGAAGCATCATTCTCGATGTTTCTGATGACTTGGGAACTTTACTTAAATTCGGGTAATCTTAGGTTTAAGGGTTACCCTCACAATCATATGCTTATACATTCGGATATTTCTTATACCGGGTAAAATCCTCATATAAGAGGTCGACCGTATCTCAAGGGAGTCACATAGTCCCTTAGGTCTCTTTTACCTTTCTTATGTGTTTACATTATTGGACTAACTTCGATCCTCTCGATGGAGGTTCGTTTATCCCTCCACTCATATTTATTCCGTGGATTGTTTCAATAAGGTTTACTAACCCGTTATCGGGTATTTACTCAACCCGTACATCTCCTCACGTTCTAGGGAGTTCATATGTTTTTGCGTTATCGTATACTTAATCGATAGCTTGTGTGTGTTTGCATGTTTTCGTTATCATACGCATCGATCCGTTCTACGGATCTCTAGCCGAACGTTACTTACTATGAGTCGGTCTAGGCACTCTGTAGACCACACCGGCATACAAGTATGTTAGCTCATACAACATACATCAAGGCATACATAATCAAACAAGGGATTATTTTCATCATGCTTTACTCTTGATTAAGCCGGCACACAAACACACAAAATCAGAGTAACTCGGTTAGCATACGGGGCATGAGAAAATCATACCTTTCACCGGGGTTTTTACTTTTACCGTGTCATCTCACCATGCTCGGGTCACGCACGATTCTCTGATATGTTTCAAACATTATTATTAATACTAAGCTCATACGGTACATAATAAAATGCTACTCCCGTATTTACCCCGTTATCCCATTAACCGGTTTTACTCTTGTCAATTTGAGTTCTCACTTCTCAATCACTTCTAACACTTTATCACACTTCTTAGGGCATTTACATCTCACCAAACAAGGCCTTAACATCTTATAACATCATTACATTCAATCCCCCACATTTAAACCCTTTAAAACACTCTCTGTAGGTTTCTGGGGGTGGTCCGGGACTTGTTCCTTACCCTAAGTCCCGGACCAACTGAAGATACAACTCTCGGCTCAATTTTTGCTATGGTCCGGGACCTTGTCCCTATCCCAAGTCCCGGACCAACATGTATGTGCACTCTCGACATAAAAATAGGGGGTGGTCCGGGTCCTTGTCCATGGACTAGGTCTCGGACCCTGCTAAAACCTGCAACATACATCATTTTTCAACCCCAATTCAATCCTTAATCCACACCCAATCTTTCCCTAATCTTTCCACAAGATTCCTACATGTTTTATCACCTTAAAACATGCTCTAAACCACTTCAAATCATGGGTTAAACCCTTACTCAAATTCTTCCTCAAAATCACTTATATATCATAACTAGTTCTCTTGTTCTTCTAAGTTGTAACAGATTTTGGTACCCTCTTTTACCATTCAAACCTCCTTCACTAATGCCATTCCTAGCACTCAGATGAGATTATTTCACTACTAGCACACACTCTCCTTCTTAGTTTGGTTTTCAAACCATTAACCAACCACTTAAATCCCTTAACTTACCTAGTTTCTTCCTTAACATAAAACACTCAAGACTATCCATTCCTAGGTAAAATTTGACAGCACTTTCTTACTTTCCTAAGCATTTTCACCACACTAGATGTACTCACAAACACAATCTTCACCCCCCTGTTTGTTTAGGCATCAATTAACACACCAAATTCCCATGGTTCACATATATGCCTAGCTTAGTTTCCTAGGCTTGTTTGTACACTTAAAACCACATTAAACATTCTCATTCAACTAACAATATTGTAGTATCATTACTACTCAAGCTCAAGGTTGTTTATACAACACTAACATAAGTTTCCCAAGGCAATTTAAAACCAACACAAGGTAAGCCCTTTACCTTGTTTATTCTCAGTTTTACTCCTCTTCTTCCTCTCCTTTTTGCTCCATCTTTCTCTTCTTGTTTTCACACCAAACAAAGGAGCATAGATTGCCAACTACAATCATATCCCACACACATATATCAAGCTTAATTAATTCAAATTCTCCACACCATAACTAGTATCTCAAGAACTAGTTTTTAGGCTCTAGCTTAGATATTACCTTAGAGTATCCAAAAGGAGAGCTTGGCAATCAAAATGATGAAGTTCCACCACTCCACAAGGACATGAAGAAACCGACTGAAATGGAAGAAAATTTTCAACGTGGGAAAATTTTCCAAATTGCAAGAACAAGCTAGGAATGATGAACTTTGGCTTATATTCTTACCTTAGAACATTAAGGAGATGATGGAGAGTCAAAATAAGCTCTTCAAGCTTCAAAAGGCCCAACACCCATGGAAGTGAAGGTGGAGGAATCGAGATTTTGAGGGGTGGAAAACGTAGCCCTCGCCGATACGAATCTAACGGTATAATTTTTGTGCGATTCGGTGGAGAAATGAGCAAGTTAGAGGAGATTGAAGATGGAGGTGGTGGTGTTGTGTGGAATCGTCCATTAACAGAGGCAAAGGAAGAAGAAGCTCTGGTGGGGGGAAAGGAATCGTGAATGAAAGAAAAAGAGGGGGAGAGAGAGTTCTAATATTACATTAACTATTCACCCTTTTACTTTTTCTTTTCTTTCCTTTCTTATTTATTTACTAGCTTAGAGTGTGTGTGAGGGGGTGACTCACTAAATAAAACCGGCCCCACTAAATTAGTAAGCTGGAGCGTTTTCGTTTTCTTACAGAAAACGCTCGTTATTTTACCCGGTTTGGCACTATTCATTAACCGGGCCCGTTTTTCGGATTTTTCTCGTTTCTTTATTTTTAATGGCTATTAAGCTTCCATTAATACTTAATTATAGTTATATAATCAACTATAATTTTACGGGTCCATTTGACCACTTAAAGTCACGTTTTTGGGTTTCTTCGAAAAACGTGCTTTAAAACTCCGTTATCGTTTAATCCATTATTTGGATCCGTTTTCTTCGGGAATCATTCCCGTACACTTATTAGGCCTAACTAAGCCTTAGGAATCCATCTCGGACCCTCTCGAGATCATACATCTCTTATACTCATTTAACGCGCATTTAGCGTTTTTCGCTTTTCAAGCGTTTCTCTTTTCTTTTGGTTTTATTCTTTTTACCAATACTCTTTAGGCACCATTAGGCCTTATATAATCATATTAGAGTAATTTAATCACCATTATTAGGTCCGGGGTATTAAAGGACAATACCACTGATGAGTGTCTAAATGAGCATGTTTTAGGGGAGTATTTCATATGTTTAATCAACACTTTTCATGCTCATTTCTCCACTCTGGCTTGTTTTCCTCTAGTTTTATGTTTCATTGGTGTCTTACACATTTATTGTTTAAACAGGAGGAATAACATAGATAGGAGTAAAGTAGATGAAGAGAGGAACGCGTGGGCGCAAACGGATCCAAAATCGGAGCTGAAACGAAGAAGATAAAGCATTTTCTTTCTTGCTTCTGGTCCGGACCTCCCCTGTGGACCGCCCCTGTGGGGCGGTCCAGTCAATTTCGGAACACGGAAAATCGCCTCTGGTGTGGACCGCCCCTTTGGACCGCCCCTGTGGGGCGGTCCGACGCGTATTTTTTGCCCAGATTTGAGTTTTAAAACGGGGATTTTGGGGACACTTCTCCCCATTCTTCAACCACGACTCCACCAGTCGAAAACACAGAGAAAGAAGGCGAAAAAGAAGGGAAAGAAGAGGAGAAAGAAGAGAAGAAAGAGCTCACCTTCTCCAAAGCTTCCAAGCTTCATTAATGGCTTCTTCTTCTCCCTTTTAGCTTTTCTTTTCTCTATGGCTGTGTAGAATCATTTGTAGCTAGGGATTGGGGATTTTGTCCCAAAATCCCTAAACTCCATTGTTGAATCTTGAACTTGTGTTTGTGCTTTATTTTAGTCTTTGAGCTTAATGAAGATGATTATTGAGTGTTTATGACTTCTAAACTCGTTGCTCATGATTTGGGGATTTGTTAAGGGTTTTGCTCAATTTGTCTTCTATTTGTTAAATTGGTTGGTTTGGCCTACCGATTAGTTGAGCATTATTGTGGGATTCTATCAAAATATTCTGAGATAGAAACCTAAACCGTTGGGGACTAAATCAATGTTAGCCGATTTTCACTGATTTTGAGATGAGGTTCTCATTGCAACTTATGGTAGATTTGTGCTTAATGCTTCTGATTGAATTGGGGATTTGAACGAGCATTCAGTCCCCGTTAAATTGGTTAGGATTAATAGACCGGGATTTGGTTATTAATTAAATTCCTGTTGTTTAGCTATGAGTTCGAGGTTCAGCCATTGGTAGAAAGGGGATGACGGGTGCGAATATCCTATCCCGAGCTACACCTATCCTAGATTAGATAGTTTAGTGTTTATTGCTTTCCTTTATTTCTCCAATTACAACCCAAAAACCCAAAACCCCTAATTTACAATTATGCACTTTTGTATATATCCTCTTGCACATTTACTAAGCTTATAATTAGCTAGATAGTTACGAAGTCCCTGTGGATACGACCTTGTTGTACTACAATGATTGGGTTCACTGCCCATAGTTAGCAAGATAGTTTAACCACTGTTTTGCCCAACAACCACAATAGTGGGAACTGGGCTGTTACATATGGTATCAGAGCCAGACCCAGATCGGTGTGCCAGTGTGGCCCGCGAGGGCGCTGAGCTCCTAAGGGGGTGTAGTGTAATACCCTTGAGGTTTACCTCCCACATCGATTGGAGGGGAGAACGAACAACTTCTTATATGGGTGGGGATACCTCTCTTTGTTGTGAGGCCTCTAGAGAGGTGTATATGTTGACCCTCCGGAACAAAACCCCACTGGGGACAATATTCACCATAGGCGGGGCTTTCCGTTTCCACTGGGCCACTCTGGTGTGAGGCTTTTTGGGGCTAGGAAACCCTAAGAACAAAACCGTGAGCTGCGGCAAAGCGGACAATATCACAACAATGAGATACTGGGATGTTACAATTGCTCAGAGCGTCAAGCCTGTGAATCGGGCGTAGAGTGGTTGAAGAAGATGATTGCGGGATTTGGAAAATCTTGGAAGAGGCAAGTGGAAATCTAGGTCCAGTGGATGCTGACTCCTCGCTTGAGGGCAAGGAACACTACTACAAAAATTGCTATCGACAACTGTTAAAAAATCCAAAGACAACTGTTATTAACAGTTGTAACAGAACCAGTTGTCTTAGGTAGATATTACATTAGACAACTGTTATTTAACAGTTGTCTTATGGCACCAAACAACTACTGTAAATGGACCTATTACAACTGTTATTAACGGTTGTAGTAGATATACATAAGAGGACTGTTAATAACAGTTGTAATAGGTCTTATTAATTTCCCACTTCGACACATATCACAACTGTTTTTAACAGTTGTCTTTGGTCCTTTTGGAAGGAAAAAAAATTACCATACACAACTGTTATTTTAACAGTTGTCTTAAACAACTGATATGATATTCATCTATTTATCACTTGTTAATAAATGCATTCATATGTTCACAATAACATTCACAAACCCACATCACAACACTTATAGTTCCAAATCAACGACACAACATTCATATTCATGATCTGCGTTCTGGTTGATCAGCACCATTCTGATGGTTCAGTACAAAGAAATATGACCATATATAACTAATCTCTGTCTATACCTAAATGATTCAATGTGTAAATTCTCTAATCCTCTTGGAGTTCATCGGCCGCCACTTGCTTCACTTCTTGCCTCTTGTATCCGTGGAAATGCTAATAATGCAAAACAATTTACAATATGTTAGCGAGTTCACTAGTCAAGCGTGAAATAGATATATTCAAACACACTAACACATTGAAACTTGTATAGTTGAAATGACTCTCAAATTGTCATGTTTTGTAGAGGTCTTCCTAGAAAACCAGTAAAGCAACAATATTTACTCCCTGCTTCTCTGACCTTTTTCCATGGACAGAAGCGTTTACAACCTCCCTGATCTTGTTTGAGTCCTCTGCAGTCTTGCAAACCGAGGCAATGAAGTCCACCGAACCCAGAGCAGCTTTAAGTGGTTCAAGTGGACCACTTACCGTCTATGCATAGAAAAGTACACAAATTGGTGCACAACAGTGAGGTCATGAAACAAAAGAAATTATGTAAACAGCACCAATAGCTTGAATGCACGGAATCTCATGACCCCAATCTGAACATTTACTACTATCAAAATCATGCAGCCAACAGCACTGCTAAGATGTAGTGTTTCTGACTATGGAAAATTCTTGGCTACACCCAAATAAAGCTAGAGATGGCTACATTAACTGTAACACTTAATAAAGAAAATATGCGTATTGAATCAGGAAAATTTGTAACATGAACTTCTATTGAAAGTATAGTTTTGCGTATAATAAATGTACAGATTACCTTCAATACATGACCACCAACATCATCTAAGTCTCTTCTTGCGTCAAACTTTAAGTCAGAACCAACAAATATCCACCTGTTGAAAATAAATTCAACATAAAATGAGAGCAGCAGTCCAAACTACAAAGTCCTTATCAGTTTCAAATACACCATAAATATAAATTCTACAACTAGAAACAATTTTTTCCTTATGTTGTCTTCATCACAACAGGATGTAGAGGACCTATAGACAATTAAGGAGAGCACTGTGCAATGAACAAGCTCAAATTAACCACATAGACAAATTCAGCAGCTCGAACAAAAGCCGACACAACACAATCTAAAGAAGAGATCATGAACAATAAGGCTATCCATCATCAAAGGAAGATATGGAATACTTACATAATCTGTAAATGTCTCTCCTACTAAGCCTCCTTCATCCTCTTCTCACTCCACTTCAATGGCTGCCTAGATTCACACAAAGAATATTACAAGTTCAGCTACTATAAAAAAAACTTCAATGGGACATGTGTAACAGCTTAACAGTAAGAACAAAATTGCAAAATGTTATCTGTATAAGACAGTTATGCTTTAAAAAAGAAGAAACATATAAATTTACTTCAAATTTACATATAACATCACTCTCAAGCAATAACCATCACTAGGAAGTTAACTGTACAGGAGCAAGAAGGCCAAAGAATCTTTACAACAAAGGTAAGTGATAAAGAAAAGGGGGCCATAGAATTATCAGCAGAGTTCCAGTCTCTAAAAAACAAATAAAAGAAGTGTTAGTATCTGAAGACGACTCCAAAACAGAAAAAAATTATGCGCAATTTTGGATGCCCTTCGACTTTCATCTTCTACTTCACTTATCGTATACAATGTGTTTACCTTGCTTGCAGTTCAATTATCGTATACAATATGTTTACCACATTACACATTTCTATCACGTTTCCTATAGGCTTGAGGAAATGACAGAAGTTGTTTAGACTACGGCTGTTGTTGTGATGATTGATACTCTGGGTAGATTCTGTTTCTCCCAATATATACACATAATTATTTTCTATTTGTGATCTAACGACTAAGATACATCAAAACATCAACGTATAAAAGAAGCTAGAGGAATGAATTCTGACCTTTCTCGATGAGTTGTTTGGAGTCACTAGTTATCAAAATATTCAAAAAAGAAAGCAAACGATCACCAGAACCTAAATTTGGTTTAAACAACAAAAGAAAATCCTAAGTTCCATGGTGGTCCTAAGCTTCAACTAGCAAGAAAATGAAAAGAGGTATCATCGATTGCTACTGGAATGAGAAAATAAGGAGACCTGGTTCACAAAAGCCAGATTGATTTCAAAGATATTCACACAGGCCATCACTTCAACTAGAAAGGAAATACAAAATAATACTCACTTGTAGTAACTAACAGGAAAGCAAGATGGAACTTAATTTGTACAAGTCAGCAGCAACCATTTGAATTGCAAGCTATCACCGAAGCACCCAAGAACATGAATTAGGGTTAGGATAAAAAAATTGAGTGAAACACTCCCATGAAAACCTAGGTTCAAATTTTAGGAGGAACTCTCAATTTGAGAGTTAACGATTATAGATCTTGAGGTTTAGACATGCATACTACCATTCTAGTTTCCGCATTTGAAGCGCATGTTGTAGAATCCCAAAACTCAAAAACAATTACTACATATAATAATGAATTTTCCATTGCAGTGAGGATCAACGGAACTGTCAATAAAAAAGCAACATCCACTAAACAAATAGAATAATCAAGATATCATGTGCATCAGAGACATTTCATCGAACATTAAGCATGCATACTACCATTCTAGTTTCTACATGGAGTTAGTCGTGACCAAGTACCAGATACGAGTTTGTTTGGAATGTAAATTACAAAAAATTACCAAATGACAAGAATGGGTAGATAGAGCAGGCTCGGGATACCTGTGACAATAGCGTTGAGACCACTCCCATCTTTTCCTTTGGTTACTTGCTCGGCTGTTGAACTCCCCACAAACCTTGATGGACCCTTGCTCGGCTGTCTTGGTTTTTGAACTCCCTTCACTTTTAGCAAAAACCCTAAATCTTCAGTTAATCCTTCAATTTAATTAAGGAGGATATGAAATAAATCTCACCGATTACAAACACGAGCAAAAGGGGAAGTCTCACCGTCCTCTCTCGCCTCTTCATTAGTGGGCTCGCAATCCTTGGAAACGGAACCCTGAGGTGACCAATTCTGGTTTTCGTTACTCTGTTTCTCGATCGGGAAGTTGAGCGCGAACAACATAGGGATTTCACACCAAACATCATGAGAATACCTAAGAACAGAAGTTAGGGTGGAAGAGCGAACGCGAGAGCAGGGGGGAGGCGAGAAATTTTTGTGATTCAGAACTGGCGAGATTACTTTAGGAGGTAAGTCTCCTTTTTTTTTACATGATACATGAATCGAACTCAGGATGCCACTTCTCCTTTTTTTAATCCTCCGTGCCAATTTTAGTGAGTGGTAGCTAAGACAACTATATATGAGTAATAGTTGTCTTACCCAACCTATAAAATGAAATCCATATCAATAACTACTTTGTTTTATAACAGTTGTCTTTAGTTAGTAGTAATAGATAGAATTTGTAGTAGTGGAAATTCGGATAGTGGGAAAGTGCACTTGCATGTGCAGAATTCGGATGCCTTGAAGGACACAGCTGATCCAAGATTTGAGGATTACAAAGATGACATTGATCTAGGTGGTGGGACTGTCAACTCTTCAAGTTACCCCAAAATCATCACCACCATCCACGGAGATTTCCAAGCAGATGATTGATGATCTTACGAATGAGGCGCATCCGGTGGATTGTCCGGTGCTCATGCATATTAAGGTTCCACAGAGACATTTGGTAGGAGGAAAAGAAAGCTTGACAGAAACCTGGATAAGATCCCCCTCAATGATGGTTGGGTGCATAATAAGATTAATTTGAATGTTAAGAAAGGTAAAACTTCCAAATCACGTCAGGACTTAGTTCCAGGAACTTTGATCATTGATCTCATCCCAAGAATGGATGATGAAGAAACTTCTTGAGAGGCAACTTCTGGGTCGGCTAGGAGTTGCAAGGGAAAATGAAGCCATAGTGGCATGGCTATGGGGAAAAGCAGGATTCCTTGACATCCATTGGTCGGTTTCCCTTTTCCTGCTTGGTTTGATCAATTAAGGCTCTACACTTTGTTCCATGTGTTTCTCTTGAATTTCACATACGTCGTTATGATGTTTGATCTCTATAATGATGTTTGGATTGTGAGATGGGATAGCTCGATCTTGTTTGGAGAGTTTTTAGTGCGTTCTATAATGCACTATATGTTAGGGTGGTTAGCTTCTCCTAAATTGACCATCACGATCTATTCAAGGATGTTGTTGATTCATTAACTTCATGATAAGCTATGTTTACAAACAAAACAATGTAGAAAGTAACAACAATAATAGAGGTCTGGATTTGTTTTAAAAATGTTGAACAAAACAACCAACAATAATGCCAAGTCATTGATCAACGTGGTGGGTGTAAATAAACAATCATTCTTGGCTACAAGCATATGTAGCTATCTTTGGCTACATTTAAAATTGTACAGTTTGTATAGTGTAAAAGTACAGGTTTTGTAAACTTATTGTACAGTTTAAGAAGTTAGTATGTACATCTAGTATAATTTCAGTTATATCAGAATTCAATGTATAACTTTACATATACATCCGTACAGTTTTTATTTACTAGCTGTACAATTTTTATAGAATAAATGTAGATATATGTAGTCATCTATAACTACATTTGGATGTAGCCAAGAAAAATAAAACTCCAACAACATACGTATTGTATCAACCGTTAATTATTATTTTTAAATCCTAATTATGTGCGATATGTTTTTGTGTAACCACATATATGTACATCAATTATTAGGTGGTTGCCGGATTTTAGTTAACCCTAGCTAGTAGCTAAGTTATAATTAATCCGACATCACAACGCTAGTAAAATTCATTTGTCCTATGGACTACTAGCTAATAAACAGCCAAGTTGAAGTCCACAAGTTGATTTCAGGGTTTCCTTATCGTGACAAGCACAGTTAATGCAAGGTTATAGTTAATCCGATATGACAACGCTAGTAAAATTCATTTGTCCTATGGACTACTAGCTAATAAACAGCCAAGTTGAAGTCCGGACTACTAGCTAATAAACTGCCAAGTTGAAGTCCACAAGTTGATTTCAGGGTTTCCTTATCGTGACAAGCACAGTTAATGTGTGTTAGTAATTTAATACCTCGTCGCAATCGTCAACTTGTGTACACCTTAAATATGCAAAGCATTCGATAACGATTGATCTTGAATTAAGCGGCCGTAGTTATTATTGAGTTACGCTCACTGGCAAATGTTATTTATTTGATGTGCTAATGTGGGTGCAACCGCTATTGACGACAATTATGAACATATTAAACAAAATATTAATCTATGCTAATTTCTATCGCAAAGCTAAAACTGAAAGCTAATGTGAGTTAGACACCATGATTATCAATGGTGCTTAAGAGTTCTTAGCAAAAAAAAAAGAAATAAAAAAATATGAGTTGGAGGAAAGAGAAGGAAGAACTCTAATTTTAAGTTCTTCCGTAAGAACTTCTTAAGAACCCAAAAATGGGACCCACCATTTATTTTTCTAATTATAATATTTTCAATATAAATAGTTAAACCTTATACATTTTAAAATCTTAATATTTTTAAAACTAATAATGATATAAATAAACTAAACATACCAAAATTCTTAAAATCTTATTCTCCACAAAATGAGATCCATATTGACTATGTTTTTCATATTTTTAATATATATATTTTTGTTAAATTAGTACTTATTATGATATCAAAATGTAATACTAAAATATACTTGTAATTTATAATATGTACCATTGTATTCATTTCTAAATTCATTATAATATTGTATTCCTAAATAAAATAATTAATTATGATTATGTCTTATATTATTAGTAACAACATATTAATAATATATATGAATAATTTTATTTTATTTTTTAAAAAAATATAATAAACTTTAATCATTAATAAAATATTAAGTTAGGCGTATTTGTGTATTATTGAAAATAGTAGTAACAATAATTTAAAATTAATTTTTGTATATCCATAATAATTAATAAGTATAAAGAAAAATGACATGACAATTAAAGAGATTTATAAATCAAAGTATGAGTTCTTTGATGTTGGTAAAAAATAGATATAGTTCTTAAACTGATGGCGGTGAGAGAAATAGGAAAGAGAGTGCTAAGAACCCATATTTAGGTTCTTTGATAATCATGCTCTTAGAAATAGTAGAAAGAGAAAAATATGTAAAAGAAAAAGTAAAAAATTGAAATGACAATTGATTTAAGTGATATAATTAGAAAGGAAAAAAAAAGATAATATAATAAACTAGTCTCTATAAACCCTTTACAATGGTGTATAGTTTATGAATTTGTAGGAAGATAATAAGTTAAAAAAATAATATTAAGTGGCAATGACAATACTCTAATACAAAAGATGGCACAACACACAAAAATCTTATCATAGTAAACAAAATATGTAAGCTTTGGAGATGTTAAGATGCCATAATTCTCTTCTGCGCTAGGTGCCTTTTTGTTTTCCTTCACCTGTGCACATTTCACTTCCAACCCCGATGAACAGGTTTCTCCTCTAAATGTGCCGTGTTTAGTAATTTTGGTAATCATAGCTTAGGTTTTGTTGATTTTTCACTTGGTCGTCGCCCTGCTCCCCCATCTTCCTCCATGCATGAAAAATCTACCGTATCTTCCCTCCTCTATGTATGTCTACTTTCCTACTTTTGAGCCTTCTCAAGTACGTCATATTAATTAGCGTATTTTCCTATTCCCACTCGTTAATATATTTGTTCAATCGGAAAATGTTATACCCCGTCCCTTGCTTGCTCTGTTTCAACTCCCTTCTTCTTCTGTTTCTCTCTGACTCTGGACTCGCACTTTTTGTTCTCGACTTTTTAATCAAAGTTCTACAATTCAAAATGCAATCCATTGGCATCCCTGGGACTCCTCTTATTCTTGATTGTTGCCTTGTTGGGAAATATTCCCCTCATTTTCCATTGTCCCATGAGTGCATTGGTGCCACTTTTTGTTACCTTTAGGCCCGCTTTGGCAGCTTCACTTTCGGTCGAGTCTTCTAGGATTTGTATTTATTTGAGTTCGACTCAGTTATCACCATGCAACCAGTAATAGTTAGAGGACCTTGTCTTATGAATGACTGCCTTTTTGCTCTTCAGCAATGGGACTCAACCTAGCCATTGAAGATCACATTTTTAAATGAATCCCCTTTTGAGTCAGAATCTTCAAAGTCCCAAGATCTTACTGTAATATCTGCTTTGTGAAAGCAGCTACTGCCAAGCTTAGAAGATTCACCGGACTCATGGAGGATACTACTGTTGTGGGTCTTAGTTTCCTTTGCATTAACGTACTTCTCAATATTCATCTACCAATCTCGCGATCTCTACCGATGAACTGGGATGGTAATTATATGGACTTTGTCTTTACCATCTCGTATGATGAGATGCCAGAAGTCATTATGGGATGTGGCCATTTTATGCATTCTACGAAGATTGACCCTTTCAAAACGTGTCTCGGGTTACGGTGAGCTCTCTCATGGTATGTGGTTGAGCTCGGACGTCTACCTTGCTCACTTCTGGGAAGAACCTCTCTTTTAGGCCAGATGTGCACGACCTTCTCTCATATGACGGTCCTTGATCTTTTGATAATGCAACACTAGGCCAAGGGATGAGTTCAGGAGTATAAAACAGCTATCAGGACATGCCCGACTTCTATCTAGGGCTCCCCCGTGCTTCACGTAAGCAAACCCTTGATCAAATCTATGTTGTCACTCATTGAGGAAATGCTCGTGATCGGAGATTCTATGACGATATATTAGTGAAGGTAAGAGACTGATGATTTGTTTGGGCTTGAATCCTCCAAGATGGCGAAAGAGTGATCTTGAGCTCTCAACTCTTTTGATAAGACGTCTTTGAGATCAACTCATAATCGTCGAGATGGATGATTTGTATCTTATGGGGTTGTCTGGGATTAGACTCACTACCTTAAATCATAAAGTCTTATATCTGCATTTTGGTCCGTTTGTTTTTCTAATTAACTATGTCTTTATCTCTGGTTAATAACCTGCACTTGGTCCATTTATGTTTGGGGTCCGGTTGTCTTTTGGTCGGAATGTTGCTGCTGTTTGAAATTGTCTTCGGCAATGCAATAAGTGTCAATAACTATGGTTTGGTCAGTTCACCTCAGGGTAATCTTAGTTTAACTTGGCTCTTTGTTGATGATATATATGGTTTGGCGTGTACACGTCTTTGTATGATGCAATCTCGTTGTTGGTTGTTCAAACAACCTCCCGGGGGGTATAGAATGTTTTTATTGCAGTTTATTTAGCTAGAGAATTGGATTCTAGATGTGTAAGATATTATATATCAAGAGTATGCTCGAAAAAAATAAAGATGGCACAGCACCACTTTGAACAATGAGCAGCCAAAGACTGATAACACTAGAAATTAAATAACCTTAGAACGAACACTTAGAAGAGCAAGATTCCACACCCTCCCTAAAGGTAACCTCCCACAAGAAAAAAAAGGTCTCCTAACTGGCTGTAAAATTCATTCGTTCAATAGATAGCTAAGCTTAGACATCCAAGTTGGGATCAAAAGCTGATTTGTGTGCTATTATATGATTAACACCGTTGATGCGTGTAAGTAGTAATTTAATATCAACGTCGTAATCTTCAACATGTGAGCCAACTTGTTAAATTTACTGGGTTGTTTCGGTTCCGATGTATGTTGGTTTAAACCCCATATATTAATTATTTTTTTAGTCAATGTTTTCTGCGATCGTCATATTACTCATTTCTTTGTTTCATTGACCTTGATTTAGTTTCGGAGCTCGGAGCCTGTTGACAGTTGGATGATGTCACTAGTTTAAGTGTGCAATTATCGTTATTACTATTCAATTGGAATAAAATAAAGACGTCATATATATATGAGGCTCCAAATTCTAAATTGTTTTCCTCACTCCGTTTCCATATAGCATAACGTGATACGTAGAGTGCAGTTTGGTCCGTGCTAGATCAGCTTGACGATGACCTGAAGCGATTAATATTAGTTAGAAACTGGTGGCTGCCTTTAAGCCACAGACTTTTTCAACTTGTTATATTAAATATTTTTGCAACATGTATGAAAATATAACGGGCCAAAGTCGGTATATTTAGTTATATAGCTCCTATGTTGATGTTGGAGGTCGACTTGAATGTTAGACTTAGGGGACGTGACCTTGTTTAAGTGTAAAGAGTTATATAAGTTTCCATCATTTGTTTTCCTTCCAAGAATTATTCGAAATGTTGCACTAATCAGTATGATATCAGCCACTTTTTTTTTCCTTTTTATTTACATATAGAAAAGGGCTGACATGTGCGGTTACCATTTTGTTTAAAACTCTCACGGGGGCGGAGGCAGGAAATCGAAGATGAGGGGATAGAGAAAACGGAACAGAGAGGGTGGCGAAGGCGTCACGGTACTGTGTGGCAACAACTCCACTTATCAAGCTATGGTTGGTGGAATTAATGAGGAAAAATAAATTAAGGAAAAAAAAGTTGAGAAACGCGTGTAACTACCGGAGTTTGGGGGTTGAAATATTAGGAGAGAGAAAATAATTCTTTTCTTTCAAAATGATATAACTCACAAAATATAAGTGCAAAAATAAAAAAAATTATAACATTGTTCATCATTTTTCGTGCTCTTTAAAACAAGATGCATCATGGATATGTTTTGGTAAACTTAAAATTTTATATTTTAGAATGAGTATATTATGTATTTTTTAAAGTGAATCTTATTCATTTGCAAAATGAATATTCTTTAATAATAAAATGAACCTTATTCATTAACAAAATGAATCTTACACCAAACACTCTAAAAACCACCATAGTAAAGTTAAAAACGTCGAAGGCATTTTTATGGTTTGTAGCCTAAACCACAAATCCTAAAAAAGTGTCGAGTCAGTGACGACAATATAAAGTGTAGAACTAATGCCAAAAGATTACCCTACCCCCAAACACCCTCAAAACCACCCTAGGAATGCTAAAAACGTCGAAGGCGACCCTAAACCCTAAACCACAAACCCTAAAAAACTGTCAAGTAGTGACGACAATATAAAGTGTAGAACTAATGCCAAAGATTACTCTACCTCCCGCCAAAACACCCTAAAACCCACCCTTGCATAAGTTGTGGTATGATTAACTTTACTAGTATTAAATAAAATATTCACTTTTCTTAACCTTTGATTCACCTTTAAAAGACTTTTGATTCACTTTTTAAACCTCTGATTCACTTTCTTAAACCTCTTCTTCACTTTAGTTAAAACAATCTCTATTTGCGAGAATCAGTTTTCTTAAACATTTGATTCACTTTGCTTAAATGCATGATTCACTTTATAAATACCTCTGATTCACATTTCATAAACCTCTTAATCTATGCTTACGAGATTCACTCTTATTACTCTGATTCACTTTGTAACAACTTGTGATTCACTTTTTAACAACCATTGATTCACTTTTATAAAAACTCTGATTCACACTAGTCAAACAATCTCTGTTTATGAGACTCGCTTTTTTAAACATCTTTTTTACTTTTAAGCAACTATCTGATTCACTTTTTAACAACCTTTGATTCACTTTGTAACACCCTTTGATTCACTTTTCTTAACCTGAAGATTCACAATGAATCTTGAAAAATATGTACATACGAAAAATAAAAAATTTAAAATTTATCTAAACATATTCATGTTTGGTCTTATTTTGAAGAGCACGAAAAATGATGAACAATGGTATAATTTGTTTTATTTTTGCACTTATATTGTATAAGTTATGACATTTAGAAAAAAAAAGTATTTTCTCTCTCCTCCTCACATACTACCCTCCTGTACGCGCGTTTGTTGTTCCATCTTCTTCTATTTCTTTCTTTATTTGATCTGCAATAGAGTATTAACATGTGCCTGAAATTACACACCGGTACAAAAGGACAAAAAAGATATTAAAAGACCAAAGTGGTCATCGCCACCTTACAGTATGGCGTACGAATTCACGTAAAGAAAATTATAGTAAGATGAGGGAGAATTTGTTAACATTAAACTTTATGCGGCTCCATCACCCTGCACTCCAGCTATCCCTTTTCTTGTGGTTTGTTTGTTTTAAAATTGATTCTTATTTCTTAACATAAATAATTTTTTTTTCATTTGTTTAATATTATGTAATGCTTGTAATTAATATAATGAGAATTTTTAATTTTTTTTAATCTGGATGAATTTTTTAATTAGTACTATGCACAAAACCGAGTATTGCAGAGGGAATCGTGAGGATACGTTCTTTTGTGGTTGTTTTGGTCTGACTGTTTTGTGGTTGTTTTATATGTGGCAGTATATTATTGGAGTATAATGTAGGACCCACGTGAGACCCACATGGGACCACTCCCAAAACAGCCCAATTTATGCCACACAAATGCGTGCGCCGAACGAAGCCAGTGCGTATTTTGATTATATTACTGCCGCTCCAATAATGCTGGATCATGAGAACCCCGTACATTAGTCCAATAAAATTCACTATTCAAAAAGTGTTACTTGAATGTTGAAAAATAATTGAGATGAAAACTTTTTAATAGTGACGCACCAAATAGGTAGAAAAGAGTCTTGCAACCGCGCGGTAGGGTGGCAATTAAGGTTAATGGGTTGGGTTGAAGTTTATCCATATCTAATCTGATTAAAATTGTATTGATTGATATCTGATTTAATAATAATCGGGTTACAAATTATCAACTTATATCCAACCCATATAAAATCATTGAACCTAAACTCGACTCGTTTAATCCGTTTAAATACAAATACTTTTGTTTTTTCTACAGAATGATCAGTCGTCCATAAAAGACGGTCATTTATTTCGAATCATTGTGTACTGTTTTTTCAAATGTCAACATTTTGTTAAATGAGTCAATAATCTCAATCCATAGTCATTATTTGTACGGATGAAATAGTGTGAATGGGGAGTTTGCACGACTAATGATTGACATATTATTTAGGTTTTCAAACAAAGGGTGAATGGTGGATATAGATGGTCTTGAGAATGTATTTGGATTTATAAAATAATTATTTGTGTGAGCCTAATGGAGTGATAGTATTTTTGTTTGCTATTATACTAATGGTTATATATTTAATATATATCCAAGTAAAATATATACATATTTTTATTTTTAATTTTAATTAAATTAAGTAAACATGTCAGGTTGAATTCGGGTTAGAACCCTTAACCTTAACCCTTACCCAACCAAATATTAATAGGTAACCCATACCTGACCCAAAAATTAAATGGGTCAATAATCTTAACCCATACCCACTATTTACGGGTTGGGGTTTGGGTCAGGTTAACAGGTTGGGTAAAAATTGTCACCCCTAGTTGTGCGCACTAGTAGAAAAAGACCCTGCCGCAGCGGTTGTTTGGTACCTATGGCAGCGGTTGAAAACCGCTGCGATGGGTGCCGCTGCGCTAGGTGAAACACCTAACGCAGCGGTTGTAGAACCGCTGCGGTAGGTACTCTAACGCAGCGGTTCTTACTAAGAACCGCTGCAGTAGACCTTTTTTTTTAAAAAAAAAAACAACCTATCGCAGCGGTTCTCACTAAGAACCGCTGCAATAGGTTTTTTTTTTTCATTCCACCCTACAATTCTACCACACACACCCAAAATCAATCAAACCTATCAAGATATAGCAATTAACAATGCCACCACAGTGGGGCATTAGATCAACCATTTCACCATTTAAATAGCCACCAAACCTATCTACGGGCAATAATCCACTTACATTTACAAATTTGAGCAAATTAATCAAACATCAACAAAATCTTTACAGAAACGACAATTGTTTCATGAGAATTTCAAAATCATCCTACTCAATCCTACCAAACCCTAGAAGCAACCTACATTAACGCTCATGAATTCTGCCCATTCTTCGAGCACCTCGGTTATATGTCCTTCGTTGTAACCGTCTACCAACTCTTTAAAAGCCTTTGAATTAACACAAAAAGAAATATGATTAGTTGCTAATAATACTTTGAGTTTAAGAATCAATGTTAAAAATTATCTACAAAACCAAAATATTTCGAGAATGCTACTTACCAGGTCTAGAGACTTCTCTGGCAAGAGTCTCGGTCCCGCTATCAAGTCACTCATATACCGAATGACATAGTAGCCACATTCCGAACCTCTCGGCTGCTGTGGACACTGCACATGTATATACGTACATATTCAAAATCAATTTAACACTAAATTATAATACTGTTCCTATTTTAAAACTAATGAACATATTACAAAATTTGAATAAGGACTACAAAAATACCTTGACTACATTCCACGGAATCTTCTTAAATCTCTCTCCTCGGACATGCGTCATTACAGATACAAAGGCACTAGAATTCATACGCACAGATAAAGTAAAAGTTATCAACCGGATGATTAAGAAATAACTAAAAATTGATAATTAATCAAGTTAAGTAAATTCATCACCTCATCAACATGTTATATAACTGGCCTCTTGGACGCAGAGATGCTGAGTCAAGCTGCATGACTCTTGGGCTTTTTATACATAGAACGAGCAAAGACCAGTGTCGGCTGTTCATAGATTACAATACAGGCAGAACTTAATTCAATCAATTACATAAGGATTCAAATATGGGTTGAATGATGTATAAATTAACATTTGACCACTCAATTCATCTACAATAACAAGAGTGGATTCTACTCTTAAATAATAATATTTATTCTTCTCCTCACAATCTCTCTTCTTTTGCTAAGATACTCACTTTTTAGAATTTTAAGTTAAGAAACTCTCACACAACTTCTCCCCTTTATGTCATATTTTATCTTTTAGTTTTACTAATTTAGAATGGATTTCACACCATTATGGATGTCGTATCCACTTAAATTTAAAGCACCCACTCTCATTTGTTGTAAAAGGAATCGACTTTCACAAAGTTTTTTTTATATATTTTACAAAGGAATCAACTGTTTTGGGAAAATTGAGGGATACCGTTAAAGCTTAACCTTTATACAAAGAAACATTAATTTTTACTAGTTATTTTTTCAACATAAGTTTATTAATTTTTGTTTTGAATACAATTATATAAAATGATATTATAAAAAACTACTAGACTATAATACTCTTAGCTATTATTTAATATTTTTCTCAAATTATTTAGCCAGTATATAGTATATATTATTTTAATATAATATCACTTTATATATTTAATTCAAAAATGCAACAAAATTTATTAAATATTTTTTAAAAGTAAGTAGTAAAAGTTAACTTTTTATATATGGGTTAAAATTAAAAAAAAACAAAAAATATCATATATAATAATAATTATTATTATTATAATAATAAAATCTCCAAAAATATGAAGAATAATAAAAGATAAATTATATTAGAGAAACCACAAATTTGACTAAAAATAGGCAAAATAGTAAAAAATAACGATAATTTTATAACTTACTTTATATAAATTTATTTTTTATAATAAATTTATATTATTATTATTAGAGTAAAAATATTATAAAAAAATTGAATTATAATTCTCTTAACTACTTGGTATTTTATATTTTTAGTAATTTTGTAATTATATATTTGGTATTTTCAATTTTGTAGAATTCCAACCTATATATTAATAAACTGATAAATTTTTATTATTTATACTGTTTTTAATATATTTTAGTAAATGGTGTGGTATCTTGTAAATTAAAAATATTTATGTGGTATACCATAAATTATTAACAAGTATGGTTATTTTGGTTTTAAAAAGTTTTGGGTTAGTAATTTGTGAAATCTGGTGAATTAAAATTATTTTTTGTGGTATCTGAAATTTTTTTTAAATATGGTTTTTTATAATGGGAATGTTCTAGTAAACTGCATACTTCGTAATGATTAAATATTATATTTGATTGACCAAAGTCTTATGTTGGTGACTAAAACTTATATTTTGCTGATAAAAGAATAAAGTATAGTGTGAGTAAATAGTGAAAAATTCACAAGATACCACTAAAAAGTTTGTTAATTCACAAAAGACCATCGTTTTAAAAAAAAGTTTTCCAGATACCATAAAAAACAAATTTAATTCACCAGATACCACAAATTTCGAACCCAAAACATTTTAAGACCAAAATACCCCTACTTGTTAATAAACATAGTTCACGGGATACCACATAAATATTATTAATTCACAAAATACCATAAAAGTTAATAAAATATATATTAAGAACATTATAAAATAATAATAAAATTTAAGTTTATCATTTTATTGATAACATTTTATAAAATAAAAAATCACACAATAAATTAAACTTTTTGAAAAATATAAAAATATAATATGTATATATCATTTGAAAGCTAAAAAACTAAATAAAAAATAAAAAAAACCACACTGGGTCGGTTCAGTGGGCAGGCTAACTTCGAAATGTTGTATTCTTCGTTTCAACTCTGATTTTGGATCCATTTACGCCCACACGTTTGTCTTTTTGTCTTCTTTATTTCTAGCTATGTTGTTCCTTCTGTTTCAGCAATAGTTGTGTAAAACACCAATAAACACAAAACTAAAGGAAAACTAGCTAGAGTGGAGTAATGAGCATAAAAAGTGTTGATAAAACATATGAAATACACCTCTAAAGTATACCCATTTTGACACTCATCAGGGGTAAATCAGTTTGTGGAGTTAAAAAGGAGGACGGTGTTGGTATTGGGTGATTCAGGATTAAGCCGTTTTATGGAGTTAAAGTGTGAAGTTAGGAGTGGAATTTGTTGTGACATTGGGAGAGGGATTTGTGGGGAGAGGTGAAAGACTTTGAGTTTGCTGCGGTGGTTCACTGGGCGGTTTAGGGGGAGGTGGGCTGGGTTTGGCATGGTGAAGGAATTGGTAACGACCGGTCTACAAGGAGAGAGAGGAGGGAGAGAGTGGGAGCATATTCTCTAGGCCATATATATCCACCATTCACTCTTTGTTAGAAAACCTAAATACCATGTCAATCATTAGTCGCACAAACTCCACCGTTCACACTATTTCATCCACACAAATAACGGCTATCGGTAGAGATTATTGACCCATTTAACAAATTGTTGACATTTGAAAAAATGGCACACAATGATTTGTAATAAATGACCTCATGTGCACACTTTTATGGACGACTGATCATTCTGCAGAAAAATAAAAAGTATTTGTAATTAAACGGGTTAAACAGGTTAGATTTGAGTTCAATGATTTTATATGGGTTGGGTATGGGTTGAAATTTTGTAACCCGATTATTTTTGGGTCGGGTATGGTCAATACAATTTTAATCGGGTTGGGTATGGGTGAGCTTTAACCCAGCCTATTAACCCGAATTGTCACCTCTAATTCAAATGCATCCTCCTCTCCTCAAAATTCATAGCCTAGCTCATTTTCTCCCTAAAATTCTACTGTTTTCTAGGTTTTCCCTTTCTTCTTCTTTAGTATAAACTTTTCTTTACCTAGTATTAATAATACTTGTTGCATGTTCCTCCGATCCATCATTTCTCTGTTGTTGATTCGGTACCCATTTCGCCGTTATTGGGGACTTCGGCACCAAGGAGCAGCAGGTGGAGGACCAGCTTCGTGCTCTTCCTTTGTGGTGGTCGGTCAGGCGATGGAACAACAACTGGTGGAGGACCTGCTTCACGCTTTTCCTTCAATGGCGGTCTAACAGGAGACAAAGCAGCAGCTAGTGGAGCTTCCATGGCTTCTTCCCGTCTTCAACTTGCATGTTTTTTTACTCTATTTATGTTTTTCCCAATAATAGGTGGACTAGTTATGTTTATTTCCACATATTTACTTGTTGTCTTAACCCTTCGCTTTAATACTTTTGCTCCAATGCTAGGAATGTTGTGTATGGATCTAGTTATAGATCTCAGAATGTTGTATCTGAATCTAGCAATAGATCTTGGGATTTTGTGTCTGAATCTAGCAATAGATCTTGGGATGTTGAGACTAGATCTAGCTTTAGATCTATGTATGTTGTTGGGTTGTGGGTTCTTTTCCACCTTTTCTTGGTTCCAAGAGATGATTGTCTAGAAGAACAATGAAAAACTTGGGCTACCTTAAAATCATCATTGTACCCTTGGTATCATTGATGATATATTCTCTGACGAACATCTCAGATCAACGGAATAAAATAATTCAGAGCCATGAATTATATCAACTCATTTTGGATAGACACTGAATGAAAGTACGTGGATAATGATCAGTCCTTTTTTAAGTACATGAATTATTTCATTCATTAATTCCCTTGATAGAACTGAGCTAAATCATGAACACGACGGACATGAACTTCCTCATGAACATATCTCGAATAAATCAAGGATAAAATGGTTATATAAATATAAACTATTTTCAATAATTTCGTATAGATAAGTATAAAATCATCATTATGGATAATTCCATTCTTTTAAGTGCATGAATGATTAGACTACATTGACACGTACGTACGATGGACCCAAAGATATAAATTAGTTTCATCGATCGTAGTCAATTGGTTGAATTAAAACCTAATATTGAGAGGATAACTCTATCTATAACAAAAAAAATAAAAATAAAAAAAAGAATTAAGTTTGTCAGATAAGCGCTACTACATCACAAAGGAAAAATGCTCGAGTCAAATTTTAGACACCGCAAACCCATAGATAGGTGATCTCTGCTGCATGAGCAATTACCATACCATGCATATTACCACAACAGGGCGCATAGACCCAAGACAAGAAAATATAAGGCAAGGTTATAGAGCAATTACATCAAACACATCAGGATATGCACATACAGATAAAGGCGATAACGATAAATATAACCTGAGAGAAAAACCTATCAACATAACATGTATGTGTTTCAGCCCGTTGAGGGTTATGTTTAATTAATGGATCCAACTAGATAAGTAAAAGTACTACCATCAAATTCAGAAACAACAACCCGAATAGAGTGTCAGTGTTGTTCCAACCTGTATTAATCCCTATGTATCTGGAATAAACTAACTATTTGAGGTTTGTTTAGACAGTAACAATTGCTTGGTGAATTTCGTAAATAATTAAGAAGAAACAGAGAATAGAAAAATCATAGTTACTAAAGATGAAAAAAAAAGAGAATGATCACCACATACTTCTTTATCTCTTCATCCTTTTTGTCTCTTCCTAATTTTTTTATTCTCGCAATTTTCTTAGTTGTACAAAAATGCCTTTGTAGTTTGTACGCAAACCCACCTCACGTATAGCACAGCAGAGCAGAGCAATATTATTGGATTTACAAGTTCTTGATTGAAATCATACGGACAACTAAGACAGGACTGATCCTGTTCGCTGTTGTTTTGATAAGGGTTCCACGTATACGCTAGTAAAAGCCAATTGAGTAATCCATACAATTAAGTGTTAAACGGGGATTGTATTTGAATATATAGTACGGTGTTAACTTCTTGAACAAAAAAGAGCTAGCCCCGGAAATGAAAGTTCCTACCTTTTGAGTATTCTGAGTCTGCAACTCTCATGAAAAATAAGTGTGAGGATTCAAATAAGAGAACATGTAAGGGTTGATTCTTTATTGAAGTTCACGTCACACAATCACGTATTATGCCGAACACTAACAGTTACATGTTTAGGAAAGATCTTGATAACCTTTCTCTCGATCTGTAGAGTTACATCCATCACAATCTCTTCTCAAGACTAATGTGTGAATGTCTCTGCAATCACTCACGAGCTCTCCCTCAATTCTTCTTAGTGTTTTCCTCCTTAAACCCCAAATTAACGTAGTTCTTAACTCCATATAAATTGGAATAATAGTTATCTGCTGCAAATATCTATCTAAATCCAGAGTATCTTTGTTTACAAAATAGATAAATAAAACCCCTAACATATTTATATAGTTTGTTAAGCAACTCAATCTTGAATTTTAGCTAATCTGTTATAGCTGAAGTCGGTTGAAGACTCTGCTTTCTTAGTCTCAGTTTGCCCCTGAGTTTGTCTATCAAGATAATAATGCAACAACAGGAAACCATTTCATGGAGATGCATACGTCTACAACAATTTAATAATCGCATCAATCAATATGTATATGTATAGTGTAGAAATTCCTTCATATAGTATCAATTAGTATGTCGAAGAAATCAACGGAATAAAATTATTGTTCTAAACAAACATGAATTATTACATATCGACTGTAATGTATTTTTGACTCGGCTTATTAGCTCTAATATACTAAAGAGTTTATTTGAAAAAGGGTAATGCAAGTAATACTTGGCGATTAATCAATGTATCACAAACAGTTTGACGCGGCACCGAGTCTCACTGTGTTACATCCTCAGCCGGCAGCAGCTGCCTGCTGTGCCGACTCTTAGGAGAGATTAAGAATCGCATGATTAGTGTCTTAATAATATAAATCAAATAAATAATTGTAATGAATTATTCAGAATCTCCAAACGTCATTGACTTTAAAACCCTCTTAACTTAGCTTAGATGGATTCAGATTCTATATATTGATACTCCTCCTCCTCTAATAGAGAAAACCTTCTTCTCTTCTCCCATAAGCAAGAGTTGGAAATACGAGCAACTTTTCAGAAAAAGGTTGAATCATCTCCTTCCACTATTGATTACCTCTTCTTCTTATCGGAGAAAACTAAGTAAAATGGGGTTGTGTGTATCGTGCTCTACATCATCAGCAGCTGAGAATGATTTTGAGGAGAAGAAACTGGTTGATCTAAAAAGCTACTACAACACCAATGTTATTCTCCGCCTGCAAGAAGATGAAAATGATATTAATAATAAGGTGAATGGAAACGTCCTTGCTGCTGTTTCGACGCCCGGTTTATTATTGTCTGTTTATTCCCAGCAAGGGAGCAAAGGGTTGAACCAGGACGCTGCAACTATCCACTAGGTATACATATATATACAACATCGAAATCTCATAATCTTTAATTTAATCTAACTTTGGTGTTGATGCTAACGATTTATGTTTATGGATGTGATTACTCAATATCAGGGATACGGTTCAGAGAAGGATGGAGTGTTTGTTGGAGTATATGATGGCCATGGGATGAATGGACATATAGTTAGCAGACTAATTAGAGACAGGCTTTCAAATCTCCTTCTTAATCTGAATAACGCCCGCGGATCATCTGATCAGATGATAGAAGACAACACCTTCGAATCACAAAACAACGAAGAGAATCACAGCAATACTTGTTCAGTTGATGAATGTTTTACCAACGCTTTTAAAGCCATGGATAAAGAGATCAAACTCCTTCAGGACGTTGACTGTTGTATCAGTGGGTCAACTGCTGTGGTGGTTGTGAAGCAGGTAACAAATGAATTAGTACTGGAAGTTCAATCAAATTACAGAATTATTAATTGAAATGGTTTAACTAATCATGATCAGGTTTGGTTTGATTTGATTAGGGAGATGATCTTGCAATAGCAAATCTGGGTGATTCAAGAGCAGTGATAGTGACAAAGACGGAGAATGGGATGGAGACTACTCAATTAACTACTGACATGAAACCCAACTTACCTGAAGAAGCTGATCGAATCAGGAAGTTGAATGGTCGAGTATTCGCGCTGGAAGAAGAGTCACACATCCAGAGAGTTTGGATGCCGGAACAAGACTACCCAGGTTTAGCCATGACTCGATCCTTCGGTGATTTTGATCTTAAGAAACACGGCGTCGTTTCAATCCCGAAAGTCAATCTGCACAAACTCACTTCACGTGATCAGTTCCTCGTCCTCGCAACAGACGGGGTAATTTTAACGATTCTTTAAATACATTTTATTTTATTTTTTTCAAATAAAGGTTAATATATTAATCTGATCGATATTGTTATGTTCAGGTGTGGGATGTGATGAGTAATGACCAAGTGGCGACAGCGGTATTGGGATCGAAGACTCAGGAGGAAGCGGCGAAGACAGTGGTGAACGAGGCTCGACTGGCTTGGAAACGGAGGTTTCCGTCTGCTAAAGTGGATGACTGCACCGTGGCTTGCTTATTCTTCCGTACTAGTTAAGTTAGTTAATTAGGCCCGTTTGGTGAGGTCTTAAAACAAAAATGTTCAAAAAAATCAAACACTACTATATATATACTACTAATGTAACTAGTAATAGTGTGTACGTAATACTACTCATATATTGATTCAACTTTCGAACGTATAGACTCCAGTTGTAGTCTTTATAAGTGATAAACCAAAAATATCAATCGGTGCCAAATCATTGAACTGAACATGAGATCAAATCAATGGTACGTGGCCGGTGGTGCAACTAACAAACAACAAATTAATTATTCTGATTATGTGCAATATCAATAATTCGTGTAACCAACCACTTGAACATAGTCTATTAGCCGGTTGAGGCGATTAGGACTTGTATATATAAATTAACTCTAGCTAGTTGCATGTAAGAGTTTAATCCGGTCGTGAATAATGGCTAGCACTTTTCAAAAGTGTATATAAGTAATCTAACTATATCAACGTCTCTATCTTCAACTCGTGTACGTACACCTTAAAGTTGCTCAGCATTCGATGACGATTGATTGATCATGCTTATAATAAACCAGCCGTACTTATTATTAGTAAACTTTCGTTTTAAAAGCGCTCTGATCAATGTCATTGATAAAACGTAATATATCTTATGTCATCTGATCAGTATATGACTATTATATATTATATACCTCATGTGAGGTCGAACCGTTATAACTGAAAATCAAGAAATAATTAAACAAACCATATCAATTGGTGCAAATTTATGGAATAACATCGTAAGTGGCTATTGTAATGCAAGTAATACTATATTGATAATCAGTAACAATCTTATCGTGTATGGATTCCAGTTCTACAACACCATTGAAGCGTGTAAGTAATTTAATACCATGTACGCAACGTTATGATCATCAGCACATGTGTACAAGTATGTTAAATCTGCTCAGCATATTTCGATTCCGAATCCGATTGATGTTATTACTTTAAACTGAACTTATAAATTTGATAGTCGAGTTTTGCGTCGTTCATCATATTTAATCATTATATTTTGTTTCATTGACCTTAATTAATTTAATTAGTCTTAGAGCTTCGTTCGATAGCTGAATGAAGTCATTGGTTAATTAATGTAATGATCGTTGTTAGTTTATTCTTATAATTAATGTTTTACGCGCGTACTGTAAAGTTGGGTTGCGTCTATGCTAGATCAGCTTGACGATGACTTGAAGCTACTATTAGTTTTAGAAATGGGCACTTGCCTTGCAGCCACAAACATTTTAGAATTTTAAAGATAGATATAGTTTCATGTATATATAACAGCCTTTCAAGCTGAAGTCGGTATAGACTGTTACTTATAATAATATGTTTCTTTCTAGAAAATTGGAAATATCGCGCTCAATATGATGTCAGCCTTTTTTAACATATAAAAAGGTCTGACATATGCAGTTCGCATCGGACCTGCTATCTCTCTTCTCTTCCCAACAGGGGCCGCGGCAACTTACCACAAAGACCTTTGAGAATCGGTTTTACCGTTTTAGATATAAATGAATCTATTGCATCCACCAACAGAATAGACAACTTTAATTTTAGACAGATAACAGTCATCAAGTTGAGATATCATTTCTCTAGACACCAGATCCGGGTTAATATAATACTAACGTTAAGGATGCAATCTCTTTCACTAATTAAACTACCATTTTTACTGGATCATTTTTATAATTGATTCTCTTTAGATCTCTCTAATATCTTTTTTTGTGGTATCTTATAATATGTTGGAAGTGCTGGGTATGGATTACCTTTAAAAGTCACCTTAAAACGTTAAACGATCAGTGTGGTTCGTTGTAGTATATACTAACGGAGGTTAATCAATTAGTTCTACTTCTATGAACATACTAAAAAGCTAGCTAGCTAGTATAAACTTTTTTTCGTTTGCATGTTTTTTCTAGATCAAATCGACTGTTCGCAGTTGGCTTGAATCGTTACCAACCACTTTAATTAACCTTGATATGCAATATGCTCATGTTCATATTACTTGGAAAATAATTACGTCACCTCTCAAATGATTTAGGGATTAAATCTGCTGGATAACTAATGATATGGATTGAGAGAACACGTACCTAGCTATAACTTACGGCTGGTTCTAATTTGGGCCTCCAATTAATTAACGCGTAGGGGGTACTGCGTGCGTGGTGCCCTGAAAATATTAATTTAAACTGATGACACTAATGTTACAACAAAGATGTTGCTTCTTTTAGTTTTCTAACTAGATAGTTATTGAATGAATAATACGTGAAAACCTTATTCATGTGAGTTGCAAGTCCCTCTCTCATTTTAGAATATTCTCTATATCACCACACTTGCAGTATTGCCGTCCCTCATTAGTTTAAATTTAAGGTTTGGTTAATAGCTAGTCCTCCTTCCTTGATTCTATATTCATTTTTGCAGTAGATTTTAACATTCATTCCAAAAAGTGACATAACAATAAATTTATACATTGGATGACATTTCACGTCTTTGGGCTTGGCCTTAATTTCTTCCGTGTTGAGAATATTTCTATTTATTTCGTTAATCGATCTATGCAAATATTATATGAGTGTTTTGTTTACTGTCACTCATTTTGTGTGTCCCACATGGTTCCCCCCGCTCTAGGTCGATATCAGTCGAGGGCGACAGGAACAAGTTGATATATATATGTTCGCATACCATGTTAATAATTTTTTGTTTTTTCTATATTACATATCAGTTAACTTTTTTTTTTGTTTTTTGATAATTTACTGCCAAAGGCAGTTTGTGGCAAAGTACGCTGTTTCGAGAAGAAACACTTGCGAGTTTTAAATATATTCGTACATATTTGTACAGTTGGGTCATTTCAGTAACCACTTACCATACCGAGATCGAAATCCATCAAGGTACGTACGTATTCAATCAAATTCCTCATTTCAATATAAACCTTACAACATATACCCAAAACCCATCGAAGGGTGTAATATATATATATATATATAGAAAGTGTGATGATAGATTGCCTCTGTATTTCTATATCTTCTTTAACTTTTATAGCTGCGGCACAACTTATATCAATATAAGATGGTTTGTAAAATCGTGGCCTTTTCTCAACAGTAACTTGTCATCTACACTTATACTAGTCTATCAGCAGTGCAATCAAAAAAGGCCACAAAAGTAGACTTCATAATAATGTGAAAAATCTCTCTCAAGACTTATAGTCTTACGTAATTTCAATGTATATGAGGATGGCTCGCAATCTTTCATATTTATTAATTGATGTCGCGCGTAAATTATTTGCCAACTCAAGGCAGAAGTCAAACACAATGGTGATTAGAACAAGTACTATTTGGAAAAAACACGACATCGATTATTGCCCACATAATTGTCAAAAGTCAACATGAAGGTTTCTTTTTTTTTTCTTAATTTGATGTCCCTTCATATGAAGCTAAAGTTTTCTTTACAACAACATTTCGCTTTTTGTTTGTTATTTTCTTTAACAAATTGTTTAAATAAGTGGTTTCCAAAAAAAAAATTGTTTAAATAAGTGGAAAAAAATCAACAAGCCTGACACATGTAAATTATGTAAATGGAAGGAAGCAGCAAACTGGATTACTAGACTACTGTTTGACAACTTCAAAAAACTTTTTTCTTTTTCTTTAAACAGTCTGAGACCTTCAAAAATCGACAACACATACTAAATAAAGAATATACGACGCATGGTAGTAGGGTGCTGACGTTACAGCAACTTGGAATCTCAATAAATATTTGTTTCTTTCTTGATTCAAACCAATTTCCTTTCATGCTGACGTGCCTTAGTTTAGCCGACCAAGGAATATTCTCAACTCTATTATTCGTGTCAGCTTCATAATATATGCTAATTTGATTTCCTGTCCTTATCTAGATAGAATCATCGTCAGCTCCTTCTTGTTTAGTTTATGGAAAATCGGTTCCTGTCAAAAGAAGAACTTTATATCCACCGAAAAAAAAAAACAAAGTTTATATATAGCAAGTTAGAAATTTTGTGTTTGACTTGATCCCTCTTTCGGACTCCCGAACATGCAGAGAGCCCATTAAAAATACATAAGGCCAGACTACTTTCCCCAGGTTTAAAATTCAAAACAAAACCGATATCTTTTTCAGTCCACAGAAGCCCAAATATTTTGCCCAGTTTGATCCACTTCTATGATTCATGATACCAATAGTACACACCCTTCTGGATTGAAAGATAAGTTTCTAGTTATATTTTAATTTATGAAATTTAAAATAAAATGTGAAAAAGATATATTTAATCAAATCCGAAATCATGGATGTATGTAGCTAAAAGATTTGACTATTGATTAGTCAAACTAAAAAGGTATTGATATACTTTACATTTTGCAAATTGTGAAATTCTTTTGCCATGTTAATTATATTTAATTTCATTCATAATAAATATCTATTAGGGGACCTTTGCCATCCCAGTATTAGCGGGTAAACGCCATAGTATATATAGTAAAATGGAGTCCCTCTTCAAACATGAATTATCAACGTCGTTGAAGAACCTTAAACTAGAGAAAGAAAAGTTTCCTATGTTCATCATACTGCATTTCTCTTCGTTGCACCCATTCTCACTCCTGATGATGTATAATTACATAAAGAAAACGATAACCCTAGCCGTGGTCCAACATTTGAATATTTGAGAGTGTATAAGCCAATTGTCGCAGACCTAGAAAAAAAATATAAAGTATTGATAAACTATACGTAGTGGACTCGAGAATTAAATCCAAAAATCTTTCTGACAAGGGAGCACCCCATGCCATTATTAGAGTACCCAACCACAGGCCATTGATTGCCCGGTAGATAAAAGACTTTAAAACTATCGGGCTTTTAACAATATACAGGCCCATACTAGAGTTGTTCTATATCAAGCCCATAATCTAATATTGTTCTGGAGCCACATGAGTCATGACCCATATCACTAATTCTCGTATCATTGTGTAGTAGCATTTTAATGAGGGGAACTTGTTACTAAAGAAATTATCACTATAATTGACATGGTCCCATATCAAAAGACAATGAACAGATACAGACAGTTCAAAATAGTTAGAAGATCATATAAAAAAATTCTATTCAGCAAAAATAGGCAATGATCAGCTCTCTACGGTCACTTATATATATCATTACATCGGATAAGTGAAACCATCCCTTAAAGTGCGTACCCTAGGGTAGAAAATCCTAGTAGTCGTAGACCTGATCATTGGATAACACAGCCCGACGATTGGAACATTTCTCAGTGCACTCTACTAAAGCAACAACAATAACGACACCTCAACAAGGCATGCATTGGAAGGTGTTCGACAACTAAAGTCCTATCTCAAAAGAGAAGTTGGGTATGTAATGTAATAATACCTTCATTTCATTATGTATCCGCTATCAAGGTTCTACAAGATTTTACTCCGCGATGCTGGACTAGCTACAAGCTAGGATTGTAAGTATTAATGACCTGATGATAGGAAGACTTACCAATCCCGTGTGAGAGGTAAGAGGTTCCTTTGCTCCTCCGGTCTAGCTGATGATCGATCTATGATGCTTTTGACGAGGGTGATAGAGAGGCGAGATGTTTAACCGGCCGGGTAGCAAGTCTGGCACATTCACTAGTGAGAATTTTCAGTCTGTAACTCTCGGCCTTGTCTGCAGTTAGAAGAAGATAGGAGGGTATGTGTGTTTGGGATGATGTCATGCATTATTATAGGATGCTAATTGCATAATCTGCTACCATGCTTTTTCCCTACTTTATGTTTTTTCCCATTGGTTTTGCAGGAGGGTTTTAATGAGGCCAACACCCATCCCCTCAATTGTAATAATGGTCATTACCTTTATAAATAATTGGGGAAAGTCCAACTTATCTAAAAAAAAAAATAGTAATGACCTGATGTCGTCGATGTCTTTAACATATATAGGTTAACGGACTGTTGTATGCCCTTAACCCCCCTTTTTTTATAAGTACTTCTCCTATCCGGTGCTAGACTTGAATCTTCTCCTTTGTGAACCACTCTGATACGTACTATGTAACGAGTCGAATAGAACAAGGAAACAATATAACGAGTATGTAACTCTTAACAAATATGTCCGCATATATATATTTGGGAATGATATAGCATAGCCTAAACTAAACAACCTCGCAATATAAAATAATGAAGCCAAATAGGAAATTACAAAAGTTCTACACTAACAAACTCTAAACATGTATAACTAATAGTTTTCAACTCTAGTAACAATCTAGACATAGAAAGAGAAAATGTTCTCTCTTCTCTCTACCCTCTTCTTCATTTTTTCACCTTTTCTTCTTCTCTCTCATCTTTTCTCCTTCTCTTTTACTTAGTACAAGTCTATCTTTTTTTTATAGGTGGAGTAGGTTTTGAATCTTGGACTTTTGGTTCGAGGACACCACTCCTCTACCGACCAATGAAGAAGTTTTATCGTTTTTGTCTAGCTTGATTTTGTGTCTTGTGAGTTTTGAGTTGGGGTTGGTTTCTAGATTTTTCCACCGGTAATGTTGTTGCATGTGTAGAAAAGACTTATCCGAGCTTGGTTGAGCCGTTGGATCCCGCTTGGCTTTGCTAGCCGATTGCTGTTAATCGCAGGTATTGGATCCACAACGTTTGAAAAGCCGCAGCCGGCAACGATGGTGGTGGCAGTTCTAGGGCAGGCCATGGTGGATGCTCACTTTGATGATGAAGTTTTTCATGCAAGTTTTCTTGTTTTTAGGACACATGTTAGTAGATAGGTATATCTTTTGTACAAGTGTCCACTTACATTTAATCTTTTTCATATAATATAGGGAAATTTCATGAAATGCCACTATATTTTTGGCTAATTCATGAAATGCCACTAAAAAAAGAAAGTCATGAAATGCCACTATATTTTTTGAAAAGTTCATGAATTGCAGTTATAGATGGAAAAAAGACCAAAATACCCCTACTAGTTAACAAAGTACTTTTAAAGTTCACAATATGCCCCTAGGTGTTAAAAATTAACGAAATATATAAAAAATAATAAAAATTTGAAAAATATAAAAAAAATCTAAAAAATTTATAAAAATCTAAAAAATTTATAAACATTTTAAAAAAAATTATAAAAATTTACTAAAATTAAAAAATATATAAAAAATTTAAAAAATTTATATAAAGACTAAAAAAATATTAAAAAAGTTAGGGTAAATTACTCGGAACCCCCTTGAGGATTATGAATAATACAGTTGACCCCCTAGTGGTTATCATAATTATTTGTAACCACCTCGAGGTTATAGTATCTTTGACTATGAGCCCCTGAACTATAATTCCATTATTAAAACGTTAACCGTGGTGACCCATCAACTTAATGACATTATTAATGACATGATTGACCAAAAACACTACTTAATCAGCATTCTTATTATACGAAAAACGTCAACCCTACCTTTAAAATGCATCTGAATTGGGATGAAGGAGAGTTAAATGATGTTGATTAACCAGTTTTAATGTCCAGGCTGACATTAATAATGTGATTAAGCTTATGGGTCAGCATGTAGTTAATGTTTTGATAACAAAGTTATAGTTCGGGGCTCATGGTCAGAGATACCGTAACCTCAAGGTGGTTACCAATAATTATGATAAACACAAGGGGGTTAACTGTATTATGCCCATTTCTGAAGGGGGTTCCGAGTAATTTACTCAAAAAGTTATATAAAATTAAAAATATTTAAAAAATTAAAAATATTGAAAATATCATTAAATATTAAAAAAAATCATTTTTTAAAATTTATTCAATACCATAAAAAAATATTGAGTTCAAAACAAATAATTTATACCAATTTAGTACCATGATTTATACCAAATAAGTACCATTATTTTTATCATAAATTTTTTAATTATAATTTTCAATCTTTAGATTATTTATTTCTTCAAAGAATATTATTTTTTATATTTCTAATAAATTTTAAAATCTAAAAATTTTAAATATAATAATTTTTTTGAGATAGAGCGATTGAATATATATATATAAACAATATTAAATAGTAAAACTTGTTTGAAATGTAGAATAAAATGTTTTCATAATAATAACATTCAACTTATTCTTTCTTTAAATATCATTACTTACTGATAATAAGTTGCATATTATTATTCTGAAAACGTTTTATTCTACATTTCAAACAAGTTTTACTATTTAATATTGTATGTTATATATATATATATATATATATATATATATATATCTATTCTCAGTCGCTCTATTTCCAAAAAATTATTATATTTTGAAATTTTAATTTTTAAAATTTATCAGCAATATAAAAAAATTATTTATTTTGAAGAAATAAATAATCTAAATTGATAGAAAATAATAATTAAAATATGTATGATAAAAATTATGGTACTAAATTGGTATAAATTATTTTTTTGAACTCAATATTCTTTTTATGATATTGAATAAATTTTAAAAATGAATTTTTTTTATTTTTGATGATAATTTCAAAAATTTTAATTTTCCAATTTTTCTATTTTAAAATTTTAATTTTTTTTATTTTTTTAATTTTTCAATTTTTATAATTTTTATAATTTTTATAATTTAAAGAAATTTTTTTCATTGATTTTTATAATTTTTAAAGTTTTTAGAATTTTTATATATTTTTTATTAATTTATTTAATTTTTCATAAATTTTTATAATTTTATTATTTTTTTTTATATATTTTTGTTAATTTATAACACTTAGGGGCATATTGTGAACTTTAAAAGTACTGTGTTAACTAGTAGAGATATTTTGATCTTTTTTCCATATATAATGACAATTCATGAACTTTTCCAAAAATATAGAGATATTTCATGACTTTCTTTTCTTTAGTGGTATTTCATGAATTAGTAAAAATATAGTGACATTTCATGAAATTTCCCTATAATATAATATAAAAACCGATCATTTACTTAAAAAAATAATAATACACATTCATAACTAATATTTAATATAATATATCGATGGGATATTTTTTTAAGGTAATTAGTTATGTCTAGCCCTACAAAAATCAGTTACACTTATGTAATGGGTTAATACCGGCATGCAAGTTCAAGATGGGAGACAGGTCACAGGCCACTTAATACCACGTGCTTTATGAATTTATTAACATATCATCTAAATATACTCTTTTATTTGAAAAGTGAAAACTAGCTAGCTGTCTTCTAATCCTTTCCAAAAGTTCGTCCCTTGTTTTACCAACAACGATATAAATTACTAATAACTAACTAGAACACTGCCTCATACATATCTAACAATTAAAATAGCCTACTTAAAAAAAACAATTAAAATAACCAAAGTGTACTTTTAAGTTTTAACGAGTATTGTTACTCTTATTGTAGTCTCACGTAATCCATGACGATGAACTAGCATCATTTGGCACTTCAGTTAATAGACACTTTTTGAGTTTATGACTGCGGAGACCGGGGTGGTGGGTGTGTGGCCCCCCAACTTCCTCGGGTATATACTTAAATTAGTTCTAGTTTTATTATTATATAATTTATTTATGTTAATAGATATTTGTTTGCCCTCATAATATTTGGTAAAATATCACATATTATTAAGTTTTACTTATTATCAATTTAATTTCTATTATTATGCATTTTTTTAGAATTATATTGCAAAATCATTTTTAGTTTATATTAGATAAGAAAACTCTTAATACTCTTATTTTAGCAATATAGTCTAAAGTAAAACGGATTATTATGTCAGTCTTAGTAATCATTGTACCCCTTATATCCATAATACAAGTGTTTTAAAATAATAGAATTACTCAAAATAATTTTTATAAGAAGTTTTTAGAAAAAAGACTACTAGTTTAGAACTATTGTTCTATATTAATTGCATAACATATAATTTAGTATACCAATTTTTTAAAAAAAGGTAAAACAAACTTATTTATATGTTGATCTATATATTTTAATTTTATTTCAATTTTTATGTCAGATTTAATATTTAATATCAATTTTTAAATATAATTATAAATATCTAAAAAATTATTAATTTTAAAATTAAAATTAATTTTAAAATATTAATATTATTAAAAAAATTCTCGCCCCCCTTACAAATATTTCCTAGCTTCGCCCCTGTTTACGAGAAATTGTATGGCGAGAGGGCGTGAGAAGTCGAGGAGGTGGGAGGGCTGCCGTTCGTGCGATACAGGGCGGAAGGCAGGGCGATCCAATCGCACCAGAAGTGGCTAGTTCCATTCATGCTCGAGGCGGAGGGCTTCGGTGACGAGGCGGCGTGATGCAGTTCATTCTTGTTCGAGGCGGAGGGATTCAGTGACAAGGCGGCGTGATGCGGCGCGATCCTTTTCCAGGCGTGGTCGGAGGTCGGGGAGGTCTCGATTCCTCTCCAGGCGGGAGCGGAGGATGGTACAATCGGTGTACCCCCGGCGTGACAGGGCAAGGACGGCGAGCCTGGGTTCTTTTCCAAGTAGGGTGGAGTGACTAGGAAGCTGCCACAGAGGAGTGGTCAAAGATGTTCCCTGTTCGATGACAATCTTAGCAGGGAGGTGGATTCAAGAGCGCTTCTGTGGCTCTTACGTATGGACAGGAGTATCCATAACATTTTGATTTCTAGGAAGAGGCGACCCAACAACAGGCTGGTGTTTGCGATTATCAAATTACAGAATGCTTCGCTAGCTGATGAGGCGGTGGAGAAGATTCATAGGTGTGTCTTCTTCAGGCATAAGATTTTCACGCGGCGGGGCAGGTATGCGGCCTCGCAACTTTCCAACCAGGCTCATTGTAAGGTTGAGCGGAGCTGTATCCCCAGTCCGCATCCCGGTGGTGGTGGATGTACGAAAGACGTACCAAGTGGGTAGTCCCAGGCTGTGGCCCTAATTGAGAGTTCTCCTCTGGCAGCGCGGGGTATGGTTGATGGTGTGGGCGGCAGCAATCAGGATTAGAAGACAGTTAGCTGAGGTCCAGTTAGTCTCACCTGTTCATTTCCATCATATGAAGCCCCGCTTCCAACAATCTCACATAATCATACGGGTGTCATGTTAAGGACAATTCCCCGTTTACCTCACACATTAATATTTTGGACAATAGTCTGGTGCCATCTACAGAGGTAGATGGGCTCACTTATCTACAGTGGTAGATGTCCATTAGGCCGAAGCCTTTGGTGCCAACGGTAGCACACTCCGACTAACGATCGTATCCGGCTCGTTAGATAAACAAGAGTAGACCCTAAACGGGTGTTAAAACTCTAGTGATCACTATGCGCAACCTGCTGGAACGTATGCAGACCAGGGTTTAGGAACATTGTTTCAATAATTATTTATCACACTCTCATAAGTTAGCATATTTTAATTAGTCTCCTGGAGATTCAATCTCGTTATTGGAGAAAACACATTTTTATTGGATGCCCTATTGGGTCTTACACACAACCTAGAAGTCTGCTATGTGATGTTCAAAGGTCGAGTCATCGCTCTAGAGACGGTTAAGACTGGGTCTCTAAACTAAATTCCTTTCTTAGTGTGTTAGGAGTTGTTTACTCTCACAAGATAGTATCCAGAGTCTCTCCCGAAAGTTCATACATAGTTAGGGTGATAATCAGTATCACATGTCCGAACGACGTACGCGACAGTTAATAAACGCTTTGACGGCCGGGAAATAAACGCATATAAACACAAGCATAACATTATTTATCTGACATGCAAGCACATAATTATGTCCGGAACCCAAGGAAACCCTTAGAGCTTTTAGACCACACATTCACATACCGTTCACCAACAATAACGCTAAGGTGATGAGTCACGCCTGTCCACTAGTGCTCCCGAACTCGTATCTAGCAGCCTGTACCTCTATAATATATTGTTCTAACATCAGTGTCTATATCACGAGACTGCTTAACTATTACAGGTAGGTTCTAATCTTCACCCCATAGTTAACCTCTTAGTCGGTTGTTTGTTTAACTCGGGTTTGTTATTAATTCTTGGGATTACGGTTTCATGACAATTTACAGTTTATGTATAGATAGTACCCGATACTGTAATAATATCTAGTACGTAGGACTTATTCTCCTAATACTCTTGTATGGTTATTTGTTTTACATGTTTACGTACACACACTTACATGCGTGCATGTCTAATCATATACGCTTATTTATGCATACATAGAATATGGTTTATTACCGTGACTCATTAAGCCAAGTTATATCTTCACTCACAGTAGTATAATATCTTGTGTGTGTTGGTTAATTAATTTACTTGGCTAAGTTGTGTTGGTTGGTCAACGTAGTTTGACTTGGTCAACGTTTCAAGTCAATATTTCATAATAGTCAATATTTATTTATCGCTTTATACCACATTACCTTGTATTATAAATTCATAATATAAGAATTATAAAGTTTCCCACAATGGATTTAATTCTTTATTCTTTGTTAGACACACTTGTACTTAATTGTGTTTTTTACTTACAAACCTTTTTACCAAGGATTCACCTTAATGTTGTACAAGGTATTTTATACATTGTCATAGCCCTTATTTTATAAGGTTTCTAACCATGTGTTATACTCTCCAACTTTCTAATTTAATTCCATCATTTTTATGTGATTGTTTATAAGGTATATGTATACCATAATAATGCCCTTGTAATATACTCTCTTATACTTTAATATAATGTCACATTATATCATTTTAACCTTATAATATATTGTTCATTGTTTCTGAAAATTCCAAGCTAACCTTATACTTTCGGTATTTTAATTTCCTCCCCTTTCATTTTGATTATTTACAAAACCACCCCAAATATTATTTGTTGTTACCTTTTCTTTCATTATTTGATTTAATTATAATCTAAGCTTCCAAAACTTTATAGTATACAAACATATATACATATACATATTGCTAATTCGAACAGTAGCCCCCTCTTTTCCAATTTTATACTTTTACCCACAACTTTCTTATTATTTACATATTACCCCTCTTTATTTTTGTAAACTTACAATTTAATCCTAAAACTTTATATTATACATATTAACTTATTTAATTCCATAAATTCCCAAAATAGTGTTATAAATTTCCGAACAGACCCTAGGCTGTTCCAATATTATTTTCCACCCTAAGTTTTGGTTATTTACATAATAACCCCATAAGTTTTATAAATGTTACATTTTAATACTTAAACTATATATTACAACCCTTAGTTTATTAAATTACCAAAATCATGTACAGACCCCTACTGGTCATATTAACCTCATTCCAGCCCTTAACTTTTGAAAATTACATAAACACCCCAAATAGTTTTGTAATTTTCATTTTAACTTAATACTTTATTTAAGTTATACCAAATCAATTACTTATTTTTTTTCCAACTTGGTCAAACACCGTATATGGTCAAGGTTGACCCTCCAAACACTCCTTTGACCAACATTTATCAGTAATTATGAAAATACCCCTATTATCTCTCTAGTTTTACATTTAAGTGTTTAAACTTTAAAAAAATTACATTTTATGTTTTTAAAATTCCTAAACAACCCCCATTCGGTTTTATTTAATATTTAGCACCCTAAAATTTTTTTATTTACGGTTTTACCCACTTCGCAAGTCTTATGTTCATTTTAACAGTTATAAAGTTTATAAACCATAATATAACTTTATGTTTTATTATGTTACACCTAAATTCATCATTATTCATCCCAAATGTTCCTAGGTGAATATGTTCACTAAAATTACATCTTTGCACCAGAAACTTAAATAATACATTTAATCACCCAAAAACTTAATAAATAATATTTAAAGCCTTTAATAACTATAATAAAAATGGCCTAAACACATGGCCTTAAACATAACATAAACATAGTCATAAAATGACATTAAAATGCCCACAAACTATATATTATACACGTCCTGTTACAGATTTTCCTCTTAACTCTTAAAAATCATTTTCTTTCACTTTTAACTTATAAACTTGACTTTAATAAGTCATTAGCACCTAGATTCACCAACCAAACATATAACATTATTTTCTACACATGTACAAGGTTTAAACATCACTTATACCATTACACATTCTCGGCTATAATATATACTACAAGATAATAGTCTTTTAAGTCTTAAAAATGGTTTTAAGTGTTCTTACCTTGTATTAAATCAACCAAGGAGTCCAAACAGCCCCTATATGCTCTCGACACTGTATATATACAGACCTTAGGTTAGATTTTATTTCATGACATTTTGCTTAACCATGAACAAGCTTTTAAAGCTTAATTAAGGAGTTTACCTCTTTGAACTTTGATTTTCCTCTTGGAAATTAGCCCAGCACTTCATGGGTAGCACAAGTACCATTCGGTCATATATAAACCATGAACAAAAGTTTAATTAGTGATTTTTCCCAAATGACAAGTTTAAGGAGTTTTTAGGCATGATTAAAGAGAGATTTCACCTTGCAGTTTTGGGAGGTGCTATGTATGGTTCTCAGCCACATAATACAGTAGTAAGGACTTTAATTTCTGTAGGAAAAAGGATGGAAGAGATTAAGGCTTGAAAAGCCATGGAAATCCAAGATTTTACCTTGATTTGGAGCCCTTATTAGATGGGTTTTGGAGCAGCTCTGTGGCTAAATGAAGAGGGCTGGAAACACTCTTCAAATGAGTGTCAAAAGGTGTAGAAAAATAGGTAAGTAGCGGTTTATTTTCGGACTTAATATTGAAGAGAGGTAAAAATGTGTTTTAAGGCATTTTTCCTTATCTTAAGGTTCTTAGAAGGTTCCCCTAGCCCATGGGTTTGTATTGGAATTGGCTTGGGTCCTATTAGGGTGTGTTGGTGCCTTAAATATAGTAGGAATCATTAATTTCGGCCATATACCCAAATAGAAGAAGGAAAATGTCTTAGAGCACATTTTTCTTACATTTACTTACCAATCTTATTCTCTTGAGTTTAAACCCTTCAATGGCCTATAATCTCTTAGAAAATCAGTTATAATGATAGAGGACGAGTTGATGGTGATTTTGGTGCAAGAAAATTGAATTTTGGAGGTGAAATGAGCCTTAAAACTCCATTAGAGCTTAAGGTATGTTAATGGAGGTTGAAGGTGGTGAAGGAGGGAGATGAGCTCGGCTGAGAGAGGGAGAAGAGAGTGAGAATATGGGAAAAGAGAATGGGGACAGCTGACTTGGGGTATTAGTATGGAAAAAGCTTCCTTAGGTAATTTGGGTGTGTAAGAGATATTTGTCTCTTTTGTTGCTTTCTTCTTATTTCTTTTGTCTTCTAATGTCATGGTCTGATTTTTATGTCTCCTTGGAAGTATATACAGCCGAGACATGCAGGAATTGTTGGGAGATTTTTATCTTGTGAGAGAGGGAATGAGAGAAAGGGTGTGGAAAGGTGTTTTTGCTTTTTTCCTCTTTGGGACATGCCTTGTCATCCTTGTATTTTGTCCCTTGTAGCTTAATTCTGAATGTTCCAAACCTTGCAGCCGGCCACACACATAGAGGGGGGACCATTTACAATGCTAACTTAATATTACAACCTTATGTTTGTACATTTGTGACTTAATTTATGTGTTGGGTGGTAACATGTGTTATTATAGTATTAAGGTGTGTATATAGGTGGTTGTTGTGTTTAATAATTTGTTTGTCTACATAAAATGTTTTATATATATTAATGAGTGATATTTATGATATTTAGTACATGCACTAATGTGTTACATGTAGTATTGACTTTAGGAGTTGGTTTCTCCTTAATAATGTTCTCTCTTTGACTAGAGATTTAATGTATAGTTTGGTGTTCATCTTGGACTATATGTTTATATACTAATGTTGATAATGAGTATTACTCATTAGATGGATATTTGATTTAATTCCTTATTAATTAAGGTAATTAATGTTTGGGGTATTTCATTTCGGACCTAAAATTAATAACCCATGGAAAAGATGAAGTTTTAAAGCACATTTTACCTTGTTTTTGGTGTTGAACTTGGCCTAGGTCCTCCCCCATGGTTTTGGTGTGATTGTGAGCTCCTATGAATGTCATTTTCAGACATGGAGAGGTGGGGAAACATTAGTTGAAGTTCTAGATCTTAAAATGGAGTAAGGAAGGTGTTAAAACCATTTTTCTTACCTTAACTTGCAAGATCTTGAGATAGCTTTTCAACCTTGGTTTAGTTCGGTTTTAGTGGTGCATGCTCCAGTATTTTTGAGTTAGAATGAGAGGGAAGTGATGAGTGGCGATTTGGTGCAAGAAAAATGAAGTTTTAAGGCAAAATGAGTGAAATAGGCTTAAAACACCATTAATGGAGCTTGGAGCTTGAAGAAGGAGATGAAGATGGAGAAGAAGAGGGATGAGCTCGGCTGAGAGGGAGGGAGGAAAGCTGGCTATCGTTGGAAGAGCATGGGCAAGAGAGAGAATTTTGAGGAGATGGGTATTTGTAAGAGAATAGGTTAGAGTAAAGCTGTGTAAGTGTGTAAAGTTAGTTTGTCTACTTTCCTCTTTTGTTTGTCTCTCCTGTGACTCTCCTTGGCTGCCGAATTTGATGGGTCTTTTGGGGGGGGGGGGGGGGGAATTTTCAGATTTTTGAGACTTAATATTGTGACACTTAAAGTTGTACATTATGACTTAGTTTATGTGTTAGGTTGTGACATATGTTATTGTCTTGTTCTAATGTGTATATATAAGTGAATATTGTATTTATAATTTGGTTTGACTATATTAAATTATTTATATAATTTTATCACATTGTTTGTGATATTATTACATGTATTAATGTGTTACATGTTGTATTAACTTTAGGAGTTGTTTTCTCTTTATTAATGTAATTTTCTTAGTTCATAATCTCATGTGTGGTTTGGTGTCCATCTTGGACTATACATATTTATCTATGTATATATATGTTTAGAGGTTGTAATATTTTTTTAGTGAATATTTCTCATTAGTTATTATTCTTCGGTGACTAATCATTGATTAATCTATTCTCATTAATTAATTCCTTGTTAATTTAGGTAATAAATGTTTGAGGTTTTTCATTATCATTTATTATAATAACATGAAGTATACCATGTAATTTTATCATGTGATTTGTGATCTTTTCATATGTATTAATGTACTATATGTTACATTAATTTTAGGAGTTGTCTTCTCCTTATAAATGTTTCCTCTTTGGTCCACTATTTTATGTGAGACTTGGTACTCATTTCAGACTTTACATACTTGTTTGTATATGTATGTTTATAGGTGACAAACTCCTTAATGAACTAAGGTTCATCCTTCTTAGTTATCCCTTGATTAAATCATTTCTTTTAATTAATCCATGATTAACTAGTGTAATTAAGGTTTAGGGTATTTCAATAATACAAGTGAAAACTAAAAAAAAATGATTTTCTTTTTTTTTTGTCTAATTTTGTTTAACTTAAAACCAAACTAAATGAAATTCGGATTTCGGATTTACACCAAGAAAGTTTTTGGATTTAGGACATTTTGGATAAAGTATAATTCGGTTATGGCTGATCCAATTATCCAAAATACAATTTTTTTTGGATTTCGGATATCCAAAGGCCCACCCTTTAATGTATGGTATAAATTATGTGCTTAAAACTCTATATTATTTTTTATGGTACTGAATTTTTTAACACTTAGGGTATATTGTGAACTTTAAAAGCACTTTGTTAACTAGTAGAGGTATTTTTTTTCCTTCTGCTCACTAAGTATAGTTATATTTCATGGACTTTTGCAATAAATGTAGTGACATTTTGACTTTCCTTTTTTTGGTACATTTCATGAATTAGTAAAAAATATAGTGCCATTTCATGAAATTTTCTAAAAGAATATAGTGTTTTTAACACATAATTTCTACCAATTTTCAATTAATTAATAACAATTAAGTACTAAAAAAGTTTACAAACACCAGAAATATACAAGTAATATAAAAGATCTATAACATAATGAAACATCAAACGGGAAGACCCAAAAAACTAGTTGCAACAATCTCTCGCCTTAAAATTGTAACCAAACAGGTCAAAATAACCTTAATCCCGGCAACCCTCAGACTTGCCGGGGGGCTGCCGCCCCGTAAATAGAGCCATTGACAAATGATTTTGGAGCCTACATATGGACTAAATCAATCATAACGCTAGGGCCATGTCGGGTTGTAGCTTTCTTACCCTTCTTCGTTGAAGGATTTGAAAGGTGTGTTGTCTCAGACTCCTTTATGACATCTTGCTTGTTTGAACGATCATGATTACGCTTTTTACCAGAACCTATTTAACTACTATCACATACAAGAGAAATAGGGCAATCCACCGGCTCCGACTCTCGGAGGATCGTGGTGACAATAAAAGAACTGCCAAGGAGGTCATATGTTATCTGGGTGTTCATAGGTGTCGAACTATCTAAGGGAAGACCAGACTTGTTTGCTCCTTGTGGATCAGTATTGTGGATATTGGAAGAAGGAGCCTCGGTAGAAGGACCGCCATCCTCATTCGAACTCTTAGCAACCAACCCACAAATAAATTTCCATGCATGCATCACCGTTTTCCACCGGATTTTCCTTCTTACCAAACCGCATACCACATGCTCGCAGCCAAGGGCCATAAGGGTGTGAGCCACCCTCAGAATCCCCTGATTGACAAGTACAATCTTTGGATACATGCAAGAAAAGACCACAATGGAAGCAAACTAGGGTAATTCTTTCATAAGTTACACGAAGGATTGAGTCAATCCCATCCAACGTCACAGTAATGCATCGAAGAACAGGCTGATAGATGTTCAATAATACCTTAAACCTCATAAACCCCCCCCCCCCCCCCAACGGCCATCATCATCAAATTCAAGAAAAGTTCCAAAGCGATTACCTAAACTTGTCGTAAGTCCTGATTCTAAAGGTGAAAAGGCACATCATACACCTAAAACCATATGGGAATATGGAGGAACTGGTGATCTTTGGTGCTTTGGATTTATCAATTGTTTATAGAACGAGAAGAGATCCATCAACGGTCCTAGGACCCCGATAGCGGATTGCATGCGTCGTGTTCACCTTATCAAACTTTGAGGGGAACAAGTTGTGTCCAGTAGGACGAATCTTAAGTTCACCATGGAGTTACCATGCACTGTTAAATGTATTTTACATTGCTAGCAAATCTGAGCTTTTGGTTTAGAAAAATCGCCCTAATGGACAATGGTTAAAAAAAGGAGCTTGGCCTTCATCAATTAAACTCATCCAAAATGGTGGATTCACCTTCTTCTCTTGTAAGCGAGATTTCAACATATCGGAAAGTCAAATCCTCCAGTACTGGAGCTTGGAAAGGTACTTCAACCATAATGATCTTGAAGAAAATAAAGTTAAGAGAAATAGAGGAAGACATAAGATGTCATTTTCCGAGGAGATAGTTGTGAAGCTGATCGAGTTGTAATCCAAATAAAGCTTGACATTTGAAGATGGACAAAGGTGTGGTGGGAAGACTGTCCGTTCACGTGCAATGCTTTCATAGGAGTCTTATCCTTGAAGGACTACTTTTAGAGGGACCGTGAGATGAAGAGGAGGATACGTAGGAAATATGGATATAGGAATTTCTCTGTAGATGTAGATGTTGATTGTGATGTTGTTCCATTTGCCTTTGGGAGGTTGTATGTATTTCTTTTGTTCTTTCGAGCATATGATAGTTGCGGGTAATTCCATTACTCCCGGCCTGGATAGTTGGTGTTTTGTGTTGTAATTGGATGTGGTGGGTACTCTTTTTCCTTTCTGGGTTTTTATTCCACTGGATTTTACTTAGAGAAGTTTTAATGAGGCTCAATTCTCCCATCCACATGGTTTTACCAATTTTTTTTAATAAAAGGCTACTAGCCAAATTATTAAAAAAAGAAAGAAAGAGGAAGACATAGGAAGGACTCTGAAGACCAAAGTAGAAGAGGGTTTAGGCGAGGAAGATAGAGAGAAGAAGAGGGAACAAAGAGCAAAGAGAAACGATACTCAACCCTAATCAAAAGTGGAAAACTTGCGAGGGACTCAATTCATATCCCAGCACCAACTAGAAAATAACGAAGAAGGGTGAAGATACCCCAACCTTTGGCCTCAAGAGAGGCAACCATCCCGTAGCTAGTCAGCTTGGCTAGTCGTAACATATAGAAGACTGATATTTTGTTTGAAACCAAACGTAATAAAAGGGTTGAAAGACATATATAGCTATTACTCCCTCCGTCCTGAATTGACCGTCATGTTTACTATTTGGACATGTCGTTTGACTTCAATTTTTAACATATAAGATAAATTAATTTTGAAAATTTAAGTTTTGCATATGATTCCTTACGTGATAAACTATATGTTACAAAATTTAGTTTTATAAAATTATTTTATCTTATATGCTTAATATTGAAGTGGAAAAACGTGCCATAAAGCAAACAGGACGGTTAATTCAGGACGGAGGGAGTATTAGATTTAGACAGGGAGATGAATGATATCGATGGATTGGTCTTATTTGAGGTTGCGTGTATCTATTTAAGTTCCGTCCAATCCAAGCATCTCGGACATATGTAGCTACGGATTTGAGGGGTCGAAATTCAGCTTCTTCTCACAATCTCATTCTCCCGCTTTAAGAAGTTACCCAATCAATACATTAATCCCTCCACTGCTCTTAATTTTGTCATCTTGCGTTTCTCTTCACAGATATAAATGGACTAAAACAGACTGACTTGTTCAGATTCAGACCAATAATTATTTGTTTTTGTCGTAAACTTATACATAGATTATAGTATTATTTAAGTAAAACAGTACAACCCTTTAGAGAGAATGGTGCCAAAAGGACTGCCACCTTCCCTCACATAACGTCCTCTCTTCAAGAAGTTTATTTTCACTAGTGTATTCATAGAATTCATAGCTGTTCCATTTTCTCTGTCGTTTTTTTAGTTATAATTTCGCAGGTATCTCTCTCCTCTTTTTTTTGCTGTGATGGCGAGAAGGGCTGAAAAGCCATAGTATTGCCATATATGTAACTGGTTCACACCAGCCTTTTATCAAAAAAAAAAGTACAACCCTAGATGATTAGCTAGAGAAAAGCAAACCATACATAACCCTGGTGAATCACGATTCATCATGGGTTATTGTTATGTATGTATGGATTTTCCTTTTGTCTAGAAAAGCATGATAATAAGACTAACTCATACATAAGACTAATCCGTAATGAATCATGAATCATTAATCCCTATAAAAGAATAAGGGGCGTATGTTTTGGGTAATAAGAAAAGGAAATCTTTTTGTTTATTAGTTTTTCTATTTAAGAAAAGATAAATAGAATGAGATTATTTTAAAACTCTCTATTTTAATTCTCCATCTCATACTAGGTAATGAGATTGCTTTTCTCAGGACACTTTAACCGGCGACATATGACCATTGACCGATGAAATGTTACCCAACAATTAATGACCATTATTCAAAACCAACAACTGTTTACCATTGACTAGCGATTGTTAGCTAGTTATTTATTTTATTTCCCCAAATCAAACAAACAACCGAAAAAATCAAAAGAATTTATTGAACAGTCATCTCTATTCTCTATCTTTATTTCATTATGTTTCCCGTTGAAACAAAAGCCCCTAATAATTATTCTAAACACCTAATGATTATACCGCGGGCAGGACGAAATGAAAACAGATCTAATTCATTCTTCAAAAGAAAAAAAAAAATAGAAATCAAATATAGACATGATAATGAGACCAATAATTACTTAATTTCTCAGTAACGGGTTAGTAATAGTATTGACTTAATAGTCAAGGTGCCTCACTAGTAAAAAAAATCGTACTGTTAAGTCAAGCGTTGACCGTTTACTAGTTGTGTCCACTGTCCTCCTCATCTTCATCATTCTGTTTACACCAGGAAAGAAAAGACATTACTAAATGCAATAAAATCACAAAAGTAGCACACCACTAATCATGCAATAAACATAGGGGGCTAGCTAGGGGTGGTTTTTTTCAAGCTTTTTCCCTTTTTTGTATAATAAGTAAACGCACGCGCAAAAAATCCCGGAAAGAAACAAAAACAAGTGCGGACCGGCCAATTCCAGTTACTATATATTTATTCTCTTTTTTCCTAGCACTTCCTAAACTATACTCTTGTAAATATCTTTTTTTTTTCTACTTAGTTCTTCTTTTGTTGTTCAATTTAGTTCTTAGTTTCTTTTCTTGCAAGAGAAGTTGTTCGTTTTTGGTCTACCTTGTTTTTTATGCTTTTGTGTCTAGTGAGTTTTAGGTTTGGATTGGGTTCTGGATTTCCCACCGATTAAGTTCATGCATGTGCCACAAAGATTTATCCGAGCTCGGTCGAGCAGTTGGATCCCTTTCGGTTTTGCTAGCCGATTGCTATTGCTAACAGGATGCGGATCAACAAAATTTAAAAAGCCGCAGATGAAGACGGCGATGGTGATGGTGGTGCTAGGGCTGCCCATGGTGGTTGCTCACTATGCTGCTCAAGCTTCTCATACAAGTTTTCTACTTTTAGGACACATGTTTGTCTTTAGAAAATATAAATGTCCAATAATGTTATTAATATAATATATTAAGTTACTATATTTATTCTCGTCACTCCAATTCGATTGGTGTTTACGGAGAGACATGGACATGTTAGTAAGAATGCACTAAACTCATACTTACTCAATAATAATATAGTTTATTTTAAAAATACCTAATAAGTTTAATTTGTTTTACAAGAAAACTAGTATAATTAAAAGTTAGTTAGATTGTAAGTATTTAAAACCAGTTAGCATTACTGGATATGCTTCCCTTTAATTATGATAAAACAAAGTGAGATTAATCATAATGTACGTACACTTCGGAAAAGGAAAACCCAAAGTGTGAAATTATATGTAGATCTCACATCATACTGTCATCATCATCACCATTCTCCACCAATAGTGGTCTTATTCAATAATTATAGATAGATAGTTCATCATATTGGAATCCACTGATTGATTGCTGAAATGAATTATATGTATAAGGAATCTTTTTTTTTTTTTGTTTTAGAAATAAAATTATAATCCTATTAGCTAATGAAATACTACTATATTTTAATCATGGAAATCCTGGTCTGTCTCTTTCTACATACTCTCTTTCTTTTCATATTCCCGCGTTGTCTGCATTTGTGAGCTAGGTTGAGTCGAGTCAGTAATGGGTATAAATACGGCACCAAGCTAGCTCACTCATTCCATCCAATTAATAAAGCATAATACCATACCAATTACCATAGCTGCTGCTACTACACAGATATATGTGTTTGCCTAGCTAGCTAGTACACTTTTGATCATCAATCAAAACAAAACAAAAAAAAAATGGTTGGTTACAATAGCTGCCGGCGGTACTCGTCTAGTTTGTTTGCGGTTTTAGTAGTATTACTGTTTGTGAATTCCGTTGTCGTGGATGGAAGATTGACGGTGGATAGGTTCCGTCAGCTGAGCGAAGACCAGTTTATCTCCGGCGGGGGTGGTCGTCGGGGTCATGGTGGTTCGTCAAGTGGTGGCGCTGCCGCTGAAATGAAAGTTACGAAGTGGGCTGTGCTTGTCGCCGGATCTAATGGGTATGAGAATTACCGACACCAGGTAATTAATCTGTACGCTAATTAATTGTAGGTAGTATATATAGTAGTAGTAGTACTATTTGGGCAGCTAGGTGGCGCGTGGCTGATTAAGTGAGGCGCTTGGAATTATCGTCTTTGAGTGCGATTAGAAGAGTGATATACATACACATATAGGTCCATGTTTGCGTTTATTACGTTTGTTTGTTTGTTCCTTTCCTTTCCGTTTTGATGAAGTTGATTGAAGCTGTTTGTTTCTGTGGTGGTGGGGGAGATGTGAGGCAATTGGTTGGAAATTATTAAGGTCATGATGTCCATGTTGTTTGTGGCCTTATACTTTTCTATCAATAAAGTTAAAGCCGGGAACGGATATATTGGCGGACAAATAGATAGTAGTATAGTTCTATACCCAACCAACCATACAAAAGAATGACCACCAATGATATAACTATATATTTTGAATAAGCTAGCTAGCTAGTGACGTGTGGCTGACTGCTAGCTGTTTCATTCCATAATATTACAAAGTACGTAGTAGTACTTATTTTCTTTCATTTATGAATTAATTGTCTTCATATATAACTATCTCATTATTAATTAATTTTTCGCCGATACGAATTAATTTTTTTTTTAAACATATATAACATCGATCGATCTTTGTTGGGTTGGGGACTTGGGGAATATATATAGGCGGATATATGCCATGCGTATCAGGTGCTAAAGAAAGGTGGTCTAAAAGATGAGAATATTGTGGTGATGATGTACGACGACATCGCTAATAGTGTCGAGAATCCAAAGAAGGGAATCATTGTTAACCGTCCTGGAGGCGAGGACGTCTACAAAGGAGTTCCTAAGGTTTTTACTCATTTTATTAGTACGTCATTATATTAATGTCCAATCAGAAGATGAATCAACAAACAATAATGAATGGATAAACAGGATTATACCGGGAATGCTGTGACGGCTAAGAATCTATTAGCAGTTATACTAGGAGACAAGAATGGAGTTCAAGGTGGGAGTGGTAAAGTTATCAATAGTGGTCCAAATGACCACGTCTTCATCTACTACTCTGACCACGGGAGTCCCGGGTTTCTCTGTAAGAATCCAACCAAATATAGTATTTGTTTTGATTTATAATTAAATATTCGAACTAATTAATATAAATATATACTTTAATTGCATGATGGAATGAATTTATAATTAATAGCGATGCCGGTGGGAGATGATCTAATCGCCAAAGATTTCATCGACACATTAAAGAAGAAACACAGTTTAGGAACATACAAAAACATGGTAGTATACATTGAAGCATGTGAAGCTGGTAGCATATTCGACGGACTATTACCACAGAACACAAACATATTTGTGACAACAGCTTCAAATCCAACGGAGAGTAGTTACGCAACTTATTGTCCTGGACAAGACGAGACTGTTCCAATAGAGTATCGAACTTGTTTAGGTGATTTATACAGCGTCGCATGGATGGAGGACAGGTATCTATCTTATCTCTCTCTCTATATATATGTAATCTAATTCATCATTACGTTACGTTATATATATGTTTACGTATCGTATGGGGATATTCTACTTGTTTGATAGTGAGACGCAGAACCGGATGAAGGAAACATTAGAGAAACAATATCAAGTTGTTAAGAAACGGACAATAAATGCCAAAGGATATGGTTCACATGTCATGTTGTATGGTGATGTTACAATGGGAACTCAGATGGTCAACAATTATATTGGAGATGCTGCTACTGCTACCTCAGCAATACCTCATCACGGCAAACACCCACACACTTCCATTAACGATGATCTGTCAACAACGACGTTGGTGGGAGTAGATCAACGTGAAGCTGATATTCTTTATCTACGACAAAAGGTAATCATGCATGCATACTTTACACTAGCTACCTACCTAGCTAGCTATTTCATCAATATCGATCCCCCATATATATGTGTGTGTATGATCGATGATCAGGTGAGAAGAGCGGCTCCAGGATCTCAGCAGGAGAAAGCACAGAATGAGTTAGATAAAGCGTTAGCACATAGGAAGCATGTGGATCGAAGTGTTGTGGAGATCGGGAAACATCTCTTTGGTGATGCACTCAAAGCGAAGCAAGTGATTAACACTGTTCGACCAGCTGGACAACCTTTAGTAGACGATTGGGATTGTCTCAAATCACTGGTAATAATATTAATTACTCTCTCCCTATATATATACACACAATTGCAGTTACTAATTTGTAATGTGTACACACAAAACAAAACAAACAGGCGGAGACTTACAAGGCACATTGTGGCTCACTCACATCTTACGGTATGAAGTACATGAGGGCATTTGCAAACATCTGTAACCTTGGGATAACCAATGACCAGATGGCCCAAGCTTCATCCAAAGCTTGTACAAGAATTGCTTGAAGATTTAAACAAAAAAAAAAAAATTCAAATCTACACAAACAAAACACTAAACTAAATTAAAACAGCATTACATGATCTTTTGCAATCTTAACTAGCTAGCTAGCATATTAATTACGTACTTGTGTGTACTGTTTCCGTGTAAATGGTGCTTTTTTTTGCATTTCAGTTTTAACTATATAAGCTTCGTGACTCCTCGTGGGAAGAAAAAGAATTGTAACATATGATATTATTATTATGAGGAGGAACAAGTATGTACTCAATAAGAAAAAAAATGTACGATCAAAAGATCGATCGTGCAATAATGTATAAAAAGTTGTAAACTTTCTTTTAAGGTAATTAAAGGAGTTGATTTTAAATGTGTGGAAGTGGAATTGAAGCAAGGCTGGTTCAAATAGTGATACTATTGCATTTCAGAATCTGTGTGTGTATATATAAATATCTTTTCTTCGATTATACTAACAAGCAATATTGCCTTGAAGATTGAAAAGAAGATAATAAAAAAGCTATATAGATGCGTGTAAGCCTAGAGAATTAACTAAGCAACCAAACTACCGATTCAAAATTGATAGTATATCTCAATATTTGGGCCTAAACCCCGTTACTCTCTATTCCATAACATGCACAGCCCATCCAAACCCAATCTATCTTCGCGCAAACCAAAGGACTGGCATACGATGATCATTTCTGCTCAAAGGACAGCCATATTAATTGTAGATTCCACAATGTAGTTAAAAAAAAAAACGGAAATCTCACCCGTTACAATAAAAAATTTATTAATTTATAAAATATTACAATTTTTAATTTTTTTTAAGATATCAAAAAAATAATTTGAATTCACCAGATATCACAAGTTACTAACCCAAAACTTTTTAAGATTAAAATATCCCTACTTGTTAATAAACATAGTTCACGGTATATCACATAAATATTTTTAATTCACAAGATACCACAATATTTATTAATGTATATTCAAAATAGTTAAAATATATTAAAATTTTAAGTTTATTATTTTATAGGTTAAAATTTTATAAAATAACAAATACAAATATTGAATAATTATTTTTTTGAAAAATGTAAAATACACTATATATCATTTGAAAGCTAAAAAACTTAGATAAAACTAAAAAATAGTTAAGAGAATGATAATTCAAATTTTTTATAATATTTTTACTCAAAATATCTTTAGTAATGTAGAATAGTATTACAAAAAATTAAATTATAAAAAATTAAGTTATCACTCTCTTTACAATTTTGTCTATTTTTAATTAACTTTGTAGCTACTATAATGTATTACTATACTTTTTGTAATTCTTTAGAGATTTTATTATAATATATATGGTATTTTTTATTTTTCAATTTTAGCACTTATATGAAGAACGTTAAATTAAACTTGTTACTTTTTCAGCATATGTTATTAATTTTTTTTGTATTTAAATATTTAAAATTATATTATAAATAATAATAAACTATAATATTCTTAACTATTTTTTTATATTTTTGTCAAATTCTTTAGCTTGTATATAGTATATAATATTTGTTTATATATATTTCATTCAAAAATACAACTAAAACTATTAAATATATTTTATAAAAATGTAAGTAGCAAAAGCTAAATTTTTTTTATATATGGATTAAAATTGAAAAAAAATAAAAAATACCATCCATATATAATAATTAAATCTTTAAAACTATGAATAATAAAATGTATAATTATATTAGAGAAGCCACAAATTTGATTAAAATTTTACAAAAATAGTTAAGAGAATGATAATTATATTTTTATAATCTTACGTTATATGAATTTTAAATTTTATATAATAATATTTTTTAAATTATCAAAAGTAAATATTATAAAAAATTTAGATAATCATTTTCATAACTACTCGGTATTTTTAATTTTGAAATATTTTATATTTTATAGTAATTTTATAATTATATATTTGGTATTTTTAATTTTATAAAAATTTCAACCTGAATATTAATAAACCTATACTCCCTCAGTCCTGAATTGACCGTCCTGTTTGCTTTATGGCACGTTTTTCCACTTCAATATTAAGCATATAAGATAAAATAGTTTTATAAAACTAAATTTTATAATATATAGTTTAACATGTAAGGAATCATATGCAAAACTTAGATTTTAAAAATTATTTTATCTTATATGTTAAAAATTGAAGTCAAACGACATGTCCAAATAGTAAACAGGTGGGTCAATTCAGGACGGAGGGAGTATATTTTTATATTTTTTTTTACTGTTTTTTATATATTTTTATAAATGTTGTGGTATCTTGTGAATTAAACATATTTATATGGTATACCGTGAACTATGTTTATTAATAAGTAGGGGTATTTTGGTGTTAAAAAGTTTGGGGTTAATAATTTATGGTATCTCGTGAATTAAAATTATTTTTTATGGTATCTTAAAAACTTTTTTAAAGCTGTGATATTTTATAAATTAATAAACTTTTTAGTGGTATCGCGTGAATTTTCCATAAAAAATGGTGTTTGTTTACGGTGGAATCTTGTCCAAAATAGAATCAGATGTAGATCTGGCAAATGGGTTATTCATTCAGGTTTCAGATCATATCTTTTTGGGTTTATCTCTGTTCGGGTCATTAAACTTTTGGGTCATTTCAGGTTTGGATCATTCGGGTTCGGGTTGTAATAGTGTCAGATTGAATCAGATTTCTGTTATTTTGGGTCATGGTTAATATTTTTGAAAAAATTATTAAATAAATATATACCAAATTTCTATAAGAATATACTACATATAGATTATAGAAAAGTCAATACAATGCCTATTCTGAATTTCATTCTAATATACTAAGTCTAAATCAAGTTTTTTATCATATTTATTTGGGTCATTCTGATTTGAGACAATTTATGGTCAATATTATTTCATGTTATTCGAGTTTGACTAAACTTTAAGGGAAAACTACGTCTGCCACCCACGACGTTTGGCGAAATTACACACTCCACCCATATGGTTTCAAAAATTACTTTCCCCACCCATGTGGTTTCCCCCGTTTTACATTCAGCAACTTTTCTAACTTTTGGTTAATTTAAAAAGTGCTTAAACGTTGTCCAAAATTGATGAAATTTTACATAGATGATGCTAAAGTGTTATATTTTGGTTTAGTGAGAAACCTAAAATTTTTTGAGCTGAAATGCGACATGTGGGACCCAATGAACATGTCACGTGTTTCATCGGGTCCCACAGGTCAGATTTAAGCTTTAAAAACTTCAGATTTATCATAAGATCAAAATATATTACTTTAGCATCATCCTTGTAAAATTTCATCAATTTTGGATAACGTTTAAGCATCTTTTGAATTAAACAAAAATTAGAAAAGTTGTTGGTTGTAAAACGAGGGAAACCACATGGGTGGGGAAAGTAATTTTTGAAACCACATGGGTGGAATGTGTAATTTCACCAAACGTCATGGGTGGGGCATGTAATTTTCCCAAACTTTAATTATTATTTCGGGTCATTTCGGGTTTGGATTCGTTTCAGGTTAAATTTTTCGGGTCATTTTGGGTTTTACCCAATCAAGTTTCGGGTTTATTATATTTAAATGTTTTTAGGTTTCGACTAGGTCTTAGGTTTGGATAAAACGGCCGGATTTTCGAGTTGGGTCAAATTTTGATAGCTCTAATTGGATGTCCATGACCAGTTACTATTATTTGATGAAATATATCTAAACACAACTATCCACCATAAACCTAAGAATATTTCAAAACTCAACGGAGTATCCAGTGGTCAATCACTAAAAGAAGCAAAAGTTTCCAACACACGGGGGTTAACTGTAATATCCTAAATCCTTAAGGGGGTTTTGAGTAATTTACTCTAAAACAAACTGGGAGTGGACTTCCCAGCCCAACTACAAAAAGATTAATTATAGCCTAAATGTAACATAAATTGAGCTCGTTTGGGGAACAACTTCAGCAGCAGACAACTTCTCAATTTCCAAAATCAACAGGTTTCCACCAAACACCCAAAACTAGCAGTTGACAGCTTCTGCAAAATCAATAGTAGACAGCTTCTCAACTTTCAATAGCAGGACCTAACAACAGCCTTCATTTTTTAAAACCGTCAGCAGATGTTTCATCGAACACCAAAACCAACAACTGACAGCTTCTGCAAAACTATCAGTAAACAACTTCTTAATTTCCAGCAGCAGGACACAACAGCAGCCCTCAACAATTGTCCCCAAACAAAATATTATCATTACAATTTCCTAAAAAAAAAATCTATCTTTATAGAAAGATAATAATAAAATAGAAAAATGTGTCGTAAACAAAAACAAAACAGTCTAAATGGGAAATTGGGAATGAGGTAGATTGGCTTTGGGATTCCTCCTGTCACATGTTCATTGGGTCCCACATATCACATGTGAGCTTAAAAAACTTCAAATTTGATATTGGACCAAAATATAACATTTTAGCATCGTCCATGTAAAGTTTGATCAATTTTGGATAACATTTAATCATATTTAAAATTGAATTACGGAAAAAACAGTGGTATTTTGTGAATTATAAACTCAAACAATGATATTTTGTGAATATTCCCTTAATTAAAAGACACTTGTCCTATGAAAGAACCTCCAAAAAGTAGTTTTTTACTATAGGCTCTTGATTAATCTTCAACAAAGAGAGTCCTTTGTTTGTCTCTTCGTGGGGCCGATGTTGCCCCGCCCAAAGTATTATTAATAATAGTACTTCTAATAGAAAAAAAGAAATTATAGCCTAAATGTAACATAAATTGAGTTCGTTTGGGGAACAGTTTCAGCAGCAGACAACTTCTCAATTTCTAAAATTAACAGGTTTCCACCAAACACCCAAAACTAGCAGTTGACAGCTTCTGTAAAATCAACAGTAGACAACTTCTCAACTTTCAACAGCCTCCGTTTTTTAAAACCGTCAGCAGATGTTCCATCAAACACCAAAATCAACAACTGACAGCTTCTGTAAAACTATCAGTAAACAACTTCTCAATTTCCAGCAGCAGGACCCAACAGCAGCCCTCAACAATTGTCCCCAAATGAAATATTATCATTACAATTTCCTCAAAAAAAAATCTACCTTTATAGAAGGACAATAATAAAATAGAAAAACGTGTCGTAAACAAAAATAAAACAGTCTAAATGGGAAATTGGGAATAAGGTAGATTGGCTTTCGAATTCCTCCTGTCATATGTTCATTGGGTCCCACATGTCACAAATGAGCTTAAAAAACTTCAAATATGTTATTGGACCAAAATATAACATTTTAACATCCATATAAAGTTTCATCAATTTTAGATAATATTTAAAATGCTTAAAGTTGAATTATAGAAAAAACAATAATATTTTGTGAATTATAAACTCAAATAATGATATTTTGTAAATTTTCTTTTAATTAAAAGACCCATTTTCTACGAAAGAACCTCCAAAAATAGTTTTTTTACTATAGGCTCTTGATTAATCTTCAACACAGAGCAGAGTCCTTTGTTCGTCTCTTCCTGGGGCCGATGTTGCCCCGCCCAAAGTATTACTATTAATAATAGTACTTCTAATAGAAAAAAAGAAAAAAGAAAAAAAAATCACAGTACACTATCCAACAAAAAGAAAGATGGAGATCGTCATGTGTTAAATTGTACAGCTTCAAATTAATTGCAATATCTTTCGGTGCAAAGACGGGAGAAAACGTAGTCAATTCTACAGAGAGCGGGAGAGAGAAATGGGGGATGTCAAGGAGGATAGGAAGAAGGCGGCGAGAAAGGAATTGACCACGGCGGGAGTGATGGCGGCGATGGAATTCATGGATGTCGGCTGCACTACTCTTAGCAAAGTAGCCATGACAGCCGGAATGAACAATTTCATCTTCGTTGTCTACACTCACGCCCTCGGATCTGTCATCTTCATCCCCCTTACCTTTCTGTACCACAGGTTGCTTGATTATATTTACTCACTTATTGATAACGACTGTTAAATTCTACATCATTTATTTCTTTCCTGCAAACACACCTGTCATCCTGAATCTGATTTCGATCCGCAGGAGAGTTCCCGCGCCGCTGCTCTCACTGTCCATTGTCCTCCGACTTCTTCTTCTTAGTTTCTTATGGTACATCTCTATCACACACACTGACTCAATCATTCATTCTCTCTCAGAAGTGCAGAAGGCAATTTAAACCGAAAAGAAAACACATTCGATCGGTTTCTTCTCTATCAATCATTTTATGATCCATACCTAATTTTGTGTTTCTGGCGAGAGCCTCGAAAACAAATTACAGTTACTTTTGCTCGCTATTCTTATTCATTGGAATTGGAAAGAGTTCGCCGACTCTTGCATCTGCAATCAACAACCTCTCCCCTGCTTTCACCTTCATACTAGCCATCCTCTTCAGGTTTGTGCGTAGATCCTCTTAGGATTTCTTCTATCAATCATGATTCTCAGCACTTATTATAATTGATCTCAGTATATAAAGAAAATAAATAAGAAGAAGCTCAACTCAGCTCTTTGATTTATATACTCGGGGGTAGGATGGAGGCTCTAGACTTGAGAGTTCAGAGCAGCTTGCTCAAGTCCGCTGGCACAATCGTGTCAATCACCGGAGCATTCGTGGTGATCTTCTACCAGGGCTGGCCGATATTGCTTCCTGAAAGATCACCACCTTCTCCTTCCAATCGAGATCTGCCGCTGCTCCTCGCCGTGCAGTCTACAGCGGGTGAACCGAATTGGATCCTCGGTGGATTCTTCATCACTGCCAGTACCGTGTTTCTTTCTTTAATCCTTATCGTCAAGGTATAAAACCTCAACCACAATCATCACTGTCTCCACTCTCCACCATTATTTATTTATCATTATTATAAAAAATAAATTGAAATATTTAAAATTGTAAGTAAGACGCGTAAATGCAAATTATCCATGTTGGCATTGCTACTAACTAGAGTATTCACTTTCTTCTTTTCTTGGCAATTCTCGTAGGCTTGGATCTTAAGGGACTACCCATCAGAATTGCTACTTGGACTGATCACTTTCTCCTTTGAGACTGTCATTGCAGCTGCGGTTGCTATATTTGTAGTTCCGGATTCGAGCGATTGGCGACTTGCCTTCAATGCAGAGTTGATAACTGTCATTTTCACGGTAAAAGAAAAAAATGCACATGTATTGTCAATCTCACCAAAAAGCAGAAATACATATATGAAATCGATTGCACGTCTCAAGATCAAAATTTCTAGCTGATCATACTGGAGAACAAAGATACAATTGCTAATTCATTGGTTATGCTGGCTGAATGATTGATTTCAAGTGCAATGTTCAAAAGTTACTCTACTCAAGTGATTTTCTGTGAGTGCAGAAATACAATCTAAATATAATTTTATTGTTGATTGTACAGGCACTTATGATAGTCGTGGTGTTGAATTCGGTTCAATCATGGGGATGTAGAATAAAGGGAGCTGTCTATGTAGCAATGTTCAAACCTTTACAAATGATTATCGCAGTACTACTAGGAGTTGCATTTCTATGCGACATTCTTCATTTCGGAAGGTAAAATCACATTTTCTGTTTCTTCTTTTTTTGCATATTAACTGTGATATGAGGGGGAAAATGAACTTGGACTCAAAGTTATGTTGACTAGAAGCCATCGAATCAATTCATAAGAGGTCATTCATGATTTTAAAACTCTGATGTATGGGAAACTTCTATGCAGTGTTGTGGGAGGTACGATCATAGCTTTTGGATTTTACACGGTGATGAAAGGGAAAGCAATGGAAGTGGAGCAGAAGGTGAATGATGAAGAGATCAGTCCTCTTCTACCAAGCGATCAGCAGGATACACAAGAAGAACAGGCCCCTCTTCTACTGAAGTTGAACAAGGTTTAGAAAGAAGGTAATCATTTAAAGTACAATTCATTGTTGGAAGGTGTATGCTTAGATTTTACTATTAACTGCTTGTAAATGTCTTTTCGAATCTGAAATTAGATTCACGACATTCGGATTTGGAAAGAAAGTTTGGAAGAATGTGAAAGGATCATATGTCCATAAGACAGGGACACTTTATTTTCATCGTCTATACTTCTTCTGTAACAATTTTGGATAACCTTTCCATTTACAAACTCTCCACGTAGAAGATTACAGTTGATGATAGAGGACTTTAATTGCATTTTGAGTGGGGACAAAAAAGGTAATATCTAGTAGTATCATGTTCATGTTGAGCTTGTTGATTTCCTAGTGTGTATTGATGTGAGTAAAATGCTTTCTATGGATCTTATTTTGCTTGGTGCAAGAAGCAGGGATCCTAAATTTAGAGCATAATGTAAAGTTGATAGAGTTCTTTCTATTGGCTCTAGCTTCGGAGCTTTTGTAGATGCTTGATTATACTATTTTATGTTGATTGGATGTATCCAACCACTCGTCTGCACTCGTTTTTATGGATAAAAAAGGATAAAATTAACCACTTTCGTTTCTGATTCGTGAGCGTGTAATATGCCAGAAACTTGAAATGTTACTACGAGTATCCTATCTACTGTGGTTCTTTTTAAGAAAACAGTATGTACTATGAGGCTCTCTAGAAGAACAATAGAATATATGTGGCGGCTGATTGATAGTGAATGTTTGTCTATATTGGGGATCAGCACTGTACAAATGTAAGTGGACCTATTTGACAGACTTTATTTATCCGTGTTGGGCTTATTTCGTGACTGGGCCGTGTCCACTTCTTCTATCAACTGGCTATTCGACTGGGCTGTGCCTTTGTCTTCTGTAGGCCCCCGCGATCCGAATGGGTGTAAACCCAGGCGAGATCGAAGAGAAAGAAAGCGAGACGCCGGTAATGGCTTGGTTAGGACGTCGGTGACTTGCTCAGCACCGGGGATGAAGGCGATGCGAAGGGATCTGTTTTGCACTCGTTCGCGGACAAAGTGGTAGTCCAGACCAATATGTTTTGCCCTAGCATGAAAGACGGGGTTGGCGGCCAGGTAGGTTGCGCCCAAATTGTCACACCACATCACTGGTGGTTGAGGTAAGTAAATCCCTAGTTCGCCTATGAGATTTTGTAACCATGTAATTTCGCAAGTAGCATATGCCATGGCACGATACTCTACCTCTGTTGTGGACCTAGCAACTGTTGGCTGTTTCTTAGATTGCCAACTGATTAGGGTTTTGCCTAAGTACACGCCCAACCCTGTTGTAGATTTTCTGTCCGTTATGTCATTAGCCCAGTCGGCGTCGGAGAAAGCCTGTAAGACAAATGGAGAATGTGTAGGAATATGAAAAGCTAGGTCAAGTGTAGATTTGAGGTAGCGCAAGATGCGCTTTAGATTTTTCCAATGCGTCACTGTGGGGGAGTGCATGGCTTGGCAGAGCTTGTTGACAGAATAGCTTAAATCAGGACGGGTGAGAGATAAGTACTGGAGAGCTCCCAGAAGGCTGCGAAACTGGGTAGGATTATCAAATAGCTCTGTAGAATCTTGAGAAGTGGTGGTGCTCATAGGTGTGGTGACTGGCCGTGAATTGAGCATGTTGGCTTTGTGAAGTAGGTTTTGTATGTAGGACTTTTGGCTAAGATGCAAACCAGAAGTAGTCCTGTGAACTTCCACACCTAAGAAAAAATGTAGTGGGCCAAGATTTTTGACAGGGAAGATGGAGGAGAGTTTGGAAATAAAGTGTTTCACCAAAACAGGAGAGGATCCTGTGATCACAATATCGTCAACATAGATCAAAATAAACAGAATGTCTCCCTGATAGTTGTAGATAAATAAAGATGGGTCAGCCTTAGAGGGATGAAACCCCATGGTGGTGAGAGAGTCACTTAGTTTTGAAAACCAAGCCCTAGGAGCTTGTTTAAGCCCGTAGATTGACTTCTTCAGTAAACAAACATAGTCAGGTAGATAGGGATGGACAAACCCAGGTGGTTGATCCATGTAGATTCTTTCCTGTAACTCCCTATGCAGAATTGCATTGTCAGTATCGACTTGATTGATAGACCAGTTTTTACTTACTGCAATGGCTAGAACCAGTCTTATAGTAGATGGTTTTGTCACACGATAAAATGCTCGTCGTGACCGGCTCAACTTGCGCCCAAGTTGATCAGCCTCAACTCCCTTTGATCCAGTTCTAGCCAAGTCAACAACTTTATGCACCCGTTGCTCACAACTAGACACTTTGCGCCTTTGGACAAGGAGAGGGACTTGAATGCAAAACCGCCCACAGTTTGACTCGCTAACCTTCGAACCCGTGTACCTCTTAACCACCAGAATCCCGTTGGTAGGTTTGGAGCTGGACAACACGGTGAATTCAGCAATGGTTCCTTTGGCACTCCAACCACTCGCCAATCCGAGAACAAAGAGGGAAGAAGGGAACTCTACTTCGTTGCTCTCCGGACTCTAGCAAAGGTTGAGTCTTTAGCCTTGAACAACTCGAACTCTTTTGTGGGATTAAGGATTAGAACTCCAAGCTCTTTCCTTTCTCTCTTGCGGTATTGATTTAGAAGCAAAGGTCCAACCTTTCTTCTCAAATCCTCTCTTTATGTTGCGTGAGTATAATAGGAGTGACAATGGAACAAGTATGGATACCGATGGATTCTCTCTAGCTTACAAACTCGGTTTGTGTTGTGATTCTAAGAGCCTTCTCGCCTTGTATTTATAAGGGAGGAAGAGAACTTAAAATCCTAACAAACTTACTAGATAAAAGGCTCATTTATCTTTAAGATAAATAGCTTTATCTTTTTGTTAGCTATATTGGTGGCGCCTCCTCTCCAAGGAAGATCACAACCGATCCATAACCATTCTCCTATAATTGTGCCGCCTCCTTATGTATTTAAATACAACAAGTCAGCCCACAATTATCTCACCAACAATATCTTAACCGCATGGATAGATAAATAAATAAACCAAGTTAGTTAGGAATCACCCTTAACTACTTGCGCAAGGAGGAGAGAATATCTCAACCATCTCCTTTTTATTTATCTTTCCCACATAATAAAACTAACTAGCTTTTATCTTTAAGGGGCCGATTTTATTCAGAAGTGAGGGGTGTCTAGATTCACTCCAACAACTTCCTAAAATTGTGGAAAGGACTTTAACCACCTTTGCACAAAAATCGCAACCACTTAACAAGATAACCAGCAGCTAGAATTATTCCCACAATGTTCGAATTTGACTTATAACCACTTAGGTAAAAGTCTTAAGGCAACTCCAAAGTTTACCGCAGTAAATACTCACATGCGATAACAACCCCAGTAAAAATCCAATTTTTACTGAAGCCCTTAACCATACTTGCAACCGCCAATATATTTAGCCGAACATTCCTTAACCGATGGAGATATTCAGGGAGAAATCTCAACCGAATGGAGCACAAAAATAGCAACCGAATTTCAGTTCAAGGACTTTCGGGCAAACCCTAATTTGGGTTTTTTTTTTTTTTTTTTTTTCTAGGGTTCTCGGTCTCGGGTGACACGGCGCCTAGCGCCCAGCGCGCGCCCGTGCTCCGTTGCCTCGTTGCTGCCCTAGCGCCCAGCGCTTGCAGCAGTCCCCGCGCGCCCAAGCACACCTTGGCGCCCAGCGCCCGTGTCTTGGCAACGCGTGCTCATGCCTTGTCTCGACGTCGCGGCGCTCCTGCCCAAGCGTGTCCTTAGCGCCCAGCGCTAGCACCTTGGCATCGCCCGCACATCTCGACACACCCGTAGACAAGCTCATGGCCCATGTCTTGGCCTGGCATCACCCAGCGCCCTAGACATGTCCTTAGCGTTGTCACCGTGTCGTGGCCCCTAGTTACTCGACGCTGCCCCGCGCACCTAGTCACAGCCAACGCCCGTGCCCAGCACTGCAGCGTCCGTGTCTTAGGATGCCGTGCTTGTCAAAGCTAACTTGGCCCCGCTGTAAGCTTGTCTTAACCCAGTCAAGACTAAGCCACAGAAACACTTGGGTTAGATGGCAACCTTGCTTGTGCATCTCCTTTACTTGTTCTTGCTCATGACACCCGTGTCAACTTGGCTTTGCATGTGACTTGCATGATCCCCCAGGGACCAACCGTCACTAGTCAAACCCCAGTCACAAAGACCGGTCACACCCACTTGCATTCAAGGTGAGCCTAGCTCACTGCCAAGTACCTGAGTCCCAGACTCATTACTTGCATAACCTCGTCAGGTTACCTCAGCGTTTTGACCAAGTGCCAGGGTCCCAGACCCATCACTTGTCTCCCGCGCGTCACGGCCAGCTCTCAGTAACGCAGCCCGCATCTTGATATGCGTAGCTCCAAGACACCCACATGCTAACTCGGCAAGCCCCGCTTCCAAGTCATCCCTTGCATTGAGTAACACTTGGTGACCTCCACAACATGAGTTCCTTGTGGTCAGTTGGGTTCAGGGCTCAGGCCATCACCCCTAGGATTAAGAACTGTGACATTCTCCCCCAACTAAGCTTTAGCGTCCTCGCAAAGCCTCAAGTGGTCTTGGACTCAGGGACTCGAACCCCAAGTATTTCCCATAAGTCGTTGATGTGGCGCCCTCACGCCCCCTTGTTGCTCTTGCCTAGCAACCATCAAAACAACTTAGCTTAATCTTAAATTAAGCACAAAGAGTATCGTCATACCTTTGCCCATTCGCTTGGTGACATCTTATGGCCATATGCCTACCACGCTTCCTCTGTGCCTACACACTCATCCCCCGGGGAAAGTGAGCACAACCTCGCCACATAGGATGGACATCAACTCCCAGAGCTTCGGCCATTCACATCCTAGTAAGCCATGAAAGTTTGCCTTCAAGGGCAAGGCCATCATCTTGGAAACTCTCCACTAGTCTCCTCATACGGCTTGGCAACTCTTTCATCTTTAGTATCTTCAACGTCTCCTTTGTCTATCTTTGTGAATCCTACATCACCTCATAGACAAGCATAACGTTAAGCAATACCAAATTCACAAAGTATCTAGAATTTTACCTCAACATTGCGTGTCCTGGTGCCTTGCGCCTAGCGCAACCACCCATCAAGCCTTGCGCCCGCATCGCCTCGAACCAATCTTCACATGGTCTCGCGCCTGCTGCACTTCGCGCTCGATCACGCCAATGTCTCGCACCCCGCGCCTTCTTTGTCAAGACCTTGTCAACCTCGTCGATGCTCTGCGCGCCCAGCACGCCCATGCCATCGACCCTTGGAGCGCCTCGCGCACCATGACTTCGTCTTTGACACCGCGCCATCGTAGTGCGACAAGTCCCGGATCCTGGGACACTTGGATACTCGATCCTCGATCCGCTTCCTTGGGCTTCACCATACACGGGATCCATGACTACTCGCTAGTCACGATCATGGCAACCACCCCTCTAATTCCAACCTCGTGTCCTCAGCGACACAACCATATAGAATTAGACCGACTAGACCATACCTTGCTCTTTCCAACACACCTTGCCATGCCTCCTTGCCTCATGATCTTGCTCCTTGTTTCTCACCTTTGGTTTCATAGTTAGGCTCCCCCAACTGTCCTTGGGTTACCTCCTAACTTCTTTTCCCTAACCCCTCCAAAATAAGGGTTACAAGCGTTAATGAATCTTTTCCTTTTTACAAGTTTAGAGGAGACCATCTCCTCATCTTACTCCCATGCTCCCATTGTATTAATTAGGGCACACACTGCCCTCACTCACCGTGAGTGCTTAATACAAACACATGCGAAGTAAAACAAAAGGAAACTACTTTATTCATTAAATGGGAAAAACCAGTTTACATTGTCGCGATCGACCGTCAATCCAACAATGAAACAAACCAAAAATAAAACCAACTTAAATGAGAAACACTTCTCGAATCAAACATCAAGGAAATAAGGGACCATCCCCGAACAAAAGATCATAAGTCTCATCACTCTGAGGCATCGAATGAGGAGGAGAAGGCGGCTCTATCTTCACCTTCTTCAATGGCGGTCCTACCTCCCTCTGAGGAGTAGGAGCTGGTGTCGGACTAGGAGCATTCCAAGGATTATAAAGGGAAGGATCAACGCCTTTAATCCATCTAGCCTGCTGGTCGGCATACACTCTCATGCCCTTCTTGTGGAGGATAACTTCGGCTTCAGCAGCAAGTAAGAATGGAGCTCCCAAGATCATAGGATTAGTAGTCCTGCCCACCAAGTTAAACTCTTGCGTGTGCGACCACTCTCCAAGCTGGATGTCAACTCTGGTAACACCAAGAATATCTTCCCGGTTCCCGTTACCAACAATCACTGCTCGTCCACTGACCTTGCTTATAGGCAGCCCAAGTACCGTGGCTAGGTGATGACTCATAAGATTTACCTCTGCTCCGGTATCAACAAGAGCCAAAAATCTTGCCCGCTCACTCACCAAAACCTCAACGTACAGCAGCCTACTTCCTGGAGCATTAGGAGCGAAATCAACATGTCCACACCAATGGAAATCCCGGACCACTTCTTTACCCTTAGCCGCATACTTAGGGCAATCTTTGCAAGTGTCCCTTTCCTTGGCATGCGAAACATCCTCTCCTATCTGCCAATCTCTTAGCCTTCTTATTAGTTCCACCATCCACAAGGTTGCAAGGGGGTAAGTCTTCCTCTGAAGACCACTCATTGAGATCCACCTCGGTCTCACCCTTACTCAACTTAACCAAGTATTCTTTGTACACATCGAACCCAACAACTTCAGAAAGAGCTTCACCATGCCCTATCTTAGGACCACCTGTCCTTTTCGGCCTTACAACAATTTCAGGCTTAAGTTTGGGTCGAGATAGTACCTGATCATGAACATCATCTGCTGACGAACCATGACTGCTACGAGAGAATCCATCTCCAACTCTGCCCCTCTTTGCACACGGCCGGCTCTTTGCTTTCCCTTGGTCACCTCCTCGCTTGGCAACAATCAAAGGTCTCACCTTTATTGCTCCAACATCAGCCCTGGTCACCTCTTGCCATGGTGCGCTATGGAAAACACCTCCACTCTTCTTGTGGTGGCTTCTCCTCTTGGTGACTCCACCATGCGCTTTGGGACTCAAACCCTTGGCTTTGACTCGAGCCTCTTCTCCCTTCAACTTGTTAGAATCATAAAGCTTTGGAGAAGGAGATGTATGAGGATAACCGAAGCAAACCTGATGTTGGCAAAATAGTGGTGAGACTACTCTACTAACTATGGGCAGTGAACCCAATCATTGTAGTACAACAAGGTCGTATCCACAGGGACTTCGTAACTATCTAGCTAATTATAAGCTTAGTAAATATGTAAAAGGATATATACAAAAGTGCATAAATGTAAATTAGGGGTTTTGGGTTTTTGGGTTGTAATCGGAAAATAAAGGAAAGCGGTAAAACTAGACTAACTATCTAGGATAGGTGTAGCTCGGATGGTTATTTGCACCCGTCCTCCCCTTACTACCTATTGTCGAACCTCGAACTCATGGCTAAACAACGGGAACGCTAAACTGACTAATAGCCTAATCAAGGTCTACTAATCCTAACCAACGGAATGGAACCTGGTGGATCTTCCAAGTCCCTAGTCAATTGATGGCATTAAGCATAAATTCCCCTAAGTTGCAGTGTAGTCTAATCTCGAAATCCTCGATATTAGACTACGCTGATTCAGTCCTCACGGTCTAGACTTCTATCTCAGAATCACATGTGACAGAAATCCACAGTAATGCTCAACTGATCGGTAGGCCAAACCAACCAGTTTAACACATAGTGCCTAATTAATCAGCAACCTAGGATCTATCTCAGAATCTCATTTCGATAAATTCAAGGCAAACCAACCAATTTCACACAAAGATAACAAATTGGGCAAAACCCTCAACAGATCCCCAAATCCTGGGTGACAAGTTCAGAGCCACAAATACACAATTATTATCAGTATTCAGCACAAGAACTGAAATAAAATCATAAACGAGTTCAAGAATCAACAATGGAGTTTAGGGATTTTGGGGCAAAATCCCCAAATCCCAAGCTACAAGGAGTCTAAACAACCATTAGAGAGTAAAGAAGGGAGAGAGAGTAAGAAATGGCCATTAATGGAGCTTGGGAGCTTCAATGGAGGTGGGTCTTCCTCCTCTCCTTCTTCTCTTCTTCTTCTTCCTCTTTTCCCCTTCTTTTTCTTCCTTTTGCGTCGTTTTTCGTCTGGGTTGCGACTCCCCTCTCTCTCTCTTTTTCTGCGTTTAAAATCTCAAATCTGGGCATTTTTGCGACCGACCGACCCACCCTGGGTCGGTCCCGTGGGTCGGTCGAGTCCCGAAGCAATTTCGGGGCCGAAAACGCGTTTTTAAGTCCGACCGACCCACCCATGGGTCGGTCGGGGGTCGGTCCTATAGGCAGGCTAACTTCAAAATGTTGTATCTTCTTCGTTCTAGCTCCGATTTTGAATCCGTTTGCGCCCACGCGTTTGTCTCTTCATCTACTTTACTCCTATCTTGGTTATTCCTCCTGTTTAAACAATAAATGTGTAAGACACCAATGAAACATAAAACTAGAGGAAAACAAGCTAGAGTGGAGAAATGAGCATGAAAAGTGTTGATTAAACATATGAAATACTCCCCTAAAAACATGCTCATTTAGACACTCATCACACCCCCACACTTACCTTTTTGCTTGTCCTCAAGCAAAACCAAGCCCCCAAGCAAGTAAGGAATGCTCAAGACTAACAAATACTAACATGAATTGTAGGATAGGAGAAGAATCAAAAAGTGATTAAAACCTTTGAGGAGTGTGAACCATCTCTTAGTGGTGGCATGGGTGTGTACTTAGGGGAAAACACAAAACTAGAGTTTCGGGGTATGATCCGGAGTGCTTCAAAGTTCTAAAGATTAGGTAACTTGGAGAGCTTTTACCATGGCCAACTTCTCTCAAGAATGGGCATTGAGAAGAAAACAAAGGACAAAGGACAAATAGATTTATGCATTTGTTTCACTTTTGCATAAGAGATGAGGAGATAAAATTTTGGCATCAAGCCTTTGCATTTAAGAACACTCAACTCTCATTATTGGTTACCAATGGCGTCTCACAAGTCCCTTAAAGGATTTTCACGAAGAAGCACCCCTTAGCAATCCCTAAGAAAGAAGACAGAAGGAACCCCAAAGCAATAAAAATCCAACCATACAAGATCACTTGGCCACACCGCATGTAAAATGCTCCTCAAAAGCAATCAAAATGAAAAATTTAAGCATTTATCCCACAATTCATAACAGTATTTGTTCTTAATGAGAACAACTCACGACACAAGGGTCCAAGTTTTTTATTTTGGACAATCGCAAGGCATGAAGTATTAAACATTTAAGCACACAATTCACCGAAAAGGTCACTCCCCCACACTTAAATTGAACAATGTCCCCATTGTTCACCAATCAAAACCGGGGAAGGTTCCAGAAGACCTTTGCGGGAAGTAGACAAAAGAAAAGCACACGGGACTCAAACAAACAGTATAGCACAGAAGTATCCCCAGATTTGCAGATTCAAAATTAGAGAAGAGAGAACGAAAAAAAATAAAAGGAACTAGTACTCCCCTGAGATTGCTATTGCTATCAGTTTGTAGAACTCCCCCACACTTGAGCTTCAGCCTCAAGTAGCGTAGCTTGATTGCGGTGTGGACTGGAAGTTGCACCCGCATAAAACACTAGAAAACCAAACTACAACTGGAGTTAAGGGTTAGCAAAAACAAAACCAAAGAGAACGAAAACAAAAACTGGAAATTAAAATAGTGGAGTCGTTGTGGGCAAATATTAAAGGAAGGGTGAAATGAGTACTCCCCGATAAGATGCGGATGGAAGATAGGGTGCCCGCACAATTGCTAGTGGGAGGGGTCGTTGAGGTGCTACCTTCAATCGTGGAGATGAAGGTCCTCTTGGAAAATTTCGCCAGAGGTTCCTTTGTAATTGTTCCTAATTCCATCCCTTTTTCAGAGGGGCTTACCTGTCTCCAAAATATTCACAACACAAACGCCACCAATTGGGCGTAAAATGGCAAGTCCAAAGAATGCCAAAATAGCCCATTATTGAAAACAATGCAAACTCTAAACTAACAGAATTTAAAAGACAAGACACGAAATGAAATCCGGGTTGCCTCCCGGTAAGCGGCCCTTCTTTAAGGTCTTTGGCTAGACCATACCACCGTGAAGTCATCCGGGATCGAATATGAACGTTGAAGTCAGCTCCAACGGGTGGGTTGGGCGGGCATCATCTAGCAATGAAGAACGACCCGGATCAAAAGGAAATGTGGCCTCAACACTTAGGATGTGAAAGTGTAAACTCCTCCGATCATTCTTCAGGTGGAAGTGTTGAGGTGGGTGATCCTTAGTACGAGGATCAAACTGTGTGGAGCCTCCTCTTCAAATTCAAGGATGTAAACATCCTTATCTTCAGTGAGCGGTGCAGGGTGAACTCCGGGGCGGACTTTGTCTTCAATCTTTGGTCCCGGATCAAATGGGAAGGTGGCCTCCACACTTAGCGGGTGTACGTTGAGCTTCCACCCAACTTCATTAGTGCATAGGGGGGCCTTGATCCTTCAAATGAAGATCAAAGTTAGTGGGCTCCTCCTCCTCAAATTCAAGGGATGTAGACTACTCGACCTCGGGGTGAGGCTCATAGGAAGAGCCGAGGTGGACATCAACTTCAGGGGGGATGGCTCCTTGAAGTCGGTGGTGGTGCTCTCCTCTGAGGAGTCAGAGGGGGACAGTATCACCTCCTTCTCAAAGTTGAGGATGTGAGCATCCTCGTGATCTTGATGGAGCAGAGAAGGCGGGGAAATATTGGTAGCTGACTTCAAGGGGAGAAAGCTCCTTGAAGTCATAGTGGAGACTCTCTTCTGATGAAGTGTCTTCATAGTCAAGCTGGGGCTGAAGTGGTGCTGGGCTTTCAGATTCGCACAGGGGAGGAGTTAGAGAGTAGCTCAAGTCCTCAGCAGGCTGTTCCACATCATGAACTGTTTCGCTCTCAAGTTGTTGCACAATCTGATCGATCTGAGCTTGAACATTCATGTTGAAGGTATTTTGCTTCATGATAAAAGTATCTTGCATAGTCGAGTTAGGCTTGCAAGAAGAGATAAGATCAGACATGAGCTCCTCCAAATGGGTGAATCAACCTCTACTGTGATCTCAGGACAGTGACGCTCTCGTGGTCTCCTCCACACTCTTGGCACACAAGCCTCCGGTAGACATATGAGTTGAGGTCCTCCATAAGAGCTCTCAATTCTGCCATTGTTGTTGGACATTGGGGGCTCTCATGGTACTCTCTGCACCTTTGGCATACACTCCAATAATCGGTGTTTTGCTCGGTGTAGTCGCCATGCCAACCTTCTGCTTGATCGTAGTGACCATCCATCAGAATTAAGTACCTAAAAAAAGAAACAAAAATTTATACACAAAATGGGCAAATAAATGAAATGAAAATCTGCACACAAACTAAACAGATAATAAACCAGATAGTTGGACCGAAGTCCCCGGCAACGGCGCCAAAAACTTGTTGAGCAAAATAGTGGTTAAACTATCTTGCTAACTATGGGCAGTGAACCCAATCATTGTAGTACAACAAGGTCGTATCCACAGGGACTTCGTAACTATCTAGCTAATTATAAGCTTAGTAAATATGTAAAAGGATATATACAAAAGTGCATAAATGTAAATTAGGGGTTTTGGTTTGTTGTAATCGGAAAATAAAGGAAAGGGTAAAACTAGACTAACTATCTAGGATAGGTGTAGCTCGGGATGGTTATTTGCACCCGTCCTCCCCTTACCTATTGTCGAACCTCGAACTCATGGCTAAACAACGAGAACGCTAAACTGACTAATAGCCTAATCAAGGTCTACTAATCCTAACCAACGGAATGGAACCTGGTGGATCTTCCAAGTCCCTAGTCAATTGATGGCATTAAGCATAAATTCCCCTTAAGTTGCAGTGTAGTCTAATCTCGAAATCCTCGATATTAGACTACGCTGTTTCAGTCCTCACGGTCTAGACTTCTATCTCAGAATCACATATTGACAGAAATCCACAGTAATGCTCAACTGATCGGTAGGCCAACCAACCAGTTTAACACATGGTGCCTAATTAATCAGCAACCTAGGATCTATCTCAGAATCTCATTTCGATAAATTCAAGGCAAACCAACCAATTTCACACAAAGATAACAAATTGGGCAAAACCCTCAACAGATCCCCAAATCCTGGGTGACAAGTTCAAGAGCCACAAATACACAATTATTATCAGTATTCAGCACAAGAACTGAAAAAATCAAAACGAGTTCAGAAATCAACAATGGAGTTTAGGGATTTTGGGGCAAAATCCCCAAATCCCAAGCTACAAGGAGTCTAAACAACCATTAGAGAGTAAAGAAGGGAGAGAGAGTAAGAAATGGCCATTAATGGAGCTTGGGAGCTTCAATGGAGGTGGGTCTTCCTCTCTCCTTCTTCTCTTCTTCTTCTTCCTCTTTTCCCCTTCTTTTTCTTCCTTTTGCGTCGTTTTTCGTCTGGGTTGCGACTCCCCCTCTTCTCTCTCTTTTTCTGCGTTTAAAATCTCAAATCTGGGCATTTTTTGCGACCGACCGACCCACCCTGGGTCGGTCCCGTGGGTCGGTCGAGTCCCGAAGCAATTTCGGGGCCGAAAACGCGTTTTTAAGTCCGACCGACCCACCCATGGGTCGGTCGGTGGGTCGGTCCTATAGGCAGGCTAACTTCAAAATGTTGTATCTTCTTCGTTCTAGCTCCGATTTTGAATCCGTTTGCGCCCACGCGTTTGTCTCTTCATCTACTTTACTCCTATCTTGGTTATTCCTCCTGTTTAAACAATAAATGTGTAAGACACCAATGAAACATAAAACTAGAGGAAAACAAGCTAGAGTGGAGAAATGAGCATGAAAAGTGTTGATTAAACATATGAAATACTCCCCTAAAACATGCTCATTAGACACTCATCAACGCCCTCATAGGCCCGCTGGCATATCGATCTGACCACCAGCTCTTATACCATTTGAAGTTGTAATGACCCCAAAACCGGGCTAGTTCTAAGGCCGTTACATGCCGCACACTATACTACTTAAGATACGCAAGGCTATAATCTGTAAAACTTATAAATCAGAAAAGAAACATCTTGTGTTAAATATCCCCTAACGTTGACAAGGATTCAGAAACGGAATGAAATACAAAAAAGATTCAGAAACAAAGTGAAAAGACAAATGAGATCCATGCTCGAAAGCTATAAAGTAATGAGTATCAAAAAATCAAATACATAACAAAATAAAGAAAGAAGAAAGCTAAAGCTCCAAGCTCAGAATCCACCCAGCACCTGATCAATCTGTAATATTAATGTTTTGTGGAAAGGGGTGAGCTACCACAGCTGCAAGTATCAACCATCATCAATGAGGTCACTCAAAACATTGAAAACCGAAGGCGGAAACATAACCAGAAGATATTATAATAAGCTTCATAAACAGAAGAGGGAAGATAAGAGTTTCATTAAACAAAGTAGGACCCGATAGTCCCAAAATCAGAACACAATTCAGAAGCTTCACAAACAGAACGGGAACTAGCGCCAAGCACACACACACATACAAAAAGGGTCGGAGACCCGTGGATCACAAGATCCTTTGTCAACGTAGAAATGGTACGAAGACCAAAGGGTCCATCGACCCCAGAACAAAAGCGGGAATGACCCGAACAAATACATAAATAACGTCTACGTAGCATGCTACAGGATAGCCCGACCTGGTCATCCACGGCTTAGAAGAAAAGTAACAAGGTCCCAAAATAGAAATCCACACTTTCACGATTTATATGCTTTTAAACACGCCTAAAGCATGAATAAATAACTTATACAAATGTAGGGGATTACAACCCAGCAAACAGAAATCAAAACGGAGCTCAAACAAGCAATTTAGGCAAACTTAAAGGCTTGTCCGAACATACGTCCGAACTTGCATGTTGGACGCATGCCAAGACTTCAAATGCCGCGGAAATGGTTGTGTATGAACATATGTCCGAACTTACAAATACGGACGCCTACCGAACTTCAGAAAACAAGTCCTGAAATATGTCTGAACATATGTCTGAACTTACATGTTCTGACACAAGCCGAACTAAAAATCAGAAGAAAAGGTATAGAGGTATCCGGACGTATGTCCGGACTTACAAGTTCGGACACTATCCAAGACTTGTAATCCAGACCAGTCCTCGCATTCCGTCATAACAAACATGTTCAGACGGATGTCTTGACACGTTTAGAGTTTGAAGTATAAAGCAGTAGCCACGTCCTGTCTGAACATACATGTGCAGATGTAAGTTCAGATGCGGTGAAAACAGAAGCAGTTCACAGCAACCGACACACCAAATCGCAGAGAATGTCATACTCAACCAAAGAAACTCAAACGTAGATTATCTAGAGCAAATCAGAGGGTCTAACCATGGGGTTTTAGCTATTCAAAAAGCACACATATACCATGTAAAACAATTTACACACTCCACCAATTCAAGCACCCATTGAATCATAATTCCAACATTTCCCCTATGGGTGAACAACAAAGCCAAATCAACCTCCTACCTCAAACAAAGCGCAGAAGAATCACTAATCAAAGACAAAGCAAACCACAATCCGGACCGTAGACCAAGAGAAGCAATAATCACTGAATAACAAGCCAAAACCAGAAGAGAAGCCCCAAAATCAGAAAATGTAGGAAAACCCCAAAATTGAAATATAGAACCACTATCAAACTACAATCCAAACCTGGTATCTGATGATGGAGTACACAGGATGGAGGAAGCCAACAACAACACAAATCGGGGCAGCAAACACCTACCAATAAAAAAGGAACTTGAGGAGGAGGAGAAGAGAGAAACACATGCTCAGGCAAAACGGGAGAAACTGACATTGAGAGGGAAGAAATGAACAAGAAAATGAAGGGAGGGAATAATTCCTTAATTAAGTACCAATAAAACCAAATGACCAACAAGCCCTTTTCTTCTTCTCAAGTGCCCAAGGTGTCCTAGATGATAAGAGCAACTTAAAATAAGATAAGAGACTCAAGGAAATTTTGGGTTATAACAGTAGCAGCCCAGATTGAAGTCACTGGTAGATATTGCCCAATTTGTCACAGCTCACGGTTTTGTTCTTAGGGTCAACCAGTTACTCCACTCAAAACGTGTCTACCGTGAAGGGATATCCACACCCTTATAAGAAATGTTTCATTTTTCCCTCCAACTGATATGGGAGTCGTGTCATGGTGCACCACTCCGAATCGGGCTCATTTCAGGGGGTGGGGGTAGTGGTGTGCCACAAAACGGCTCCCACATCTGTTGAATGGGAGAATAAAGCATTCCTTATAAGGGTGTGAAGACTCCTATATACTAGTGGCATTTAGAGTGGTGTAACTGGTTGACCCTTAGAAAAAAAATCATAAGTTGTGACAAAGCGGTGTGCATACCTCTACATGGTAGATGCGTTTTAAGGTGTAACTGGTTGATTGGTATAAACAAAACCGTGAGCTGCGACAAAGCGGACAATATATACCAACAACTTGAAACTGGGATGATACAAATATGTAGTTAAGTGGATTAATTTTTGTAGATTCTTGGTGGAGAAAATTTGGGACGCCCTCCACATTAAGCTTTTGCTCAAACTCTATATTGTACACTTCGATGAACAATTATTTATAATATCCGTTGAAAACTCGTCCGACCTCAACATTAACCATTATCCAACGTTTATTTAGTTTTTTTAACAATAAAGTAGTGGTCATTAAGGAAGATACAGTGGAACTAACTGTTAGAGTAATGGGTTGTCCACTGGAAAGCCCAAGTAATAACGTTGCCCAGCCCAATTTCTCTAGTTTTTGTTTACTCTCTTTTATCAAGTTCATTATATAGATTACTAATTAGTTGGAAAATATTTATCTCTATTCTTTACCTTTTTGTCATTAGAGTATATATATAAATACTACGCTGGTTTTAGGGTTGTAATTAGCTGAGTAAAATAAAATTACTCTTGAACAAGCCGCAACCTTCTTTAATTTTCTTCTTGATGCCCTCTTCGATTTAGTACAATTTCTTTTTAGCCACGCACTTCCGTTATGGTGTCAGACCTTGATTAGCCAAATTCACAATGGCAAAGGAATTAGGAGTGGAGAAAGAACTGTTCTGGCTACATCAGGAAAGCAAGAAATCAATGCAGGAGATCCTTTATTTGTCCATGCATTTGAGCAACCAGGATCCTACTTGGCTCTAAAGTTTAATGGCGTGGGCTTTATGAGCTGGAAGTGAGAGATGATTACTGCCCTAAAAGTCAAGAACTAGTATGGCTTCGTAGATGGTACCATGACTGGCCCAACATCCAAAGATTTTGTGCATCTTGGAGCGGTTAGGGGGTTCTCTTTGGTTCATTGGTTGACGACAAAGTTGGAAGTGAACATCGCACAAAGTATAATATACATAGAAGATCCTAAAGAAATTTGGGATTGCTTGATTGAGAGGTACAAGTAACACAAATCAGCCTCGATTCATAATCTGAAGCAATCTCTGAATGAGCTCAAACAAGGAGGAGACTCGGTCACAAAATATTACGGGAAGTAGAAGATGGTCTAGGGGAAACTGGATTTGTTGCGTCCGCTCCCGAATTGCACAGGAGAAGCGAAGGATTTTCTTGACGAACAGCGAAGGGAAGATCGTCTTATCCACTTCTTGATGGGGCTAGACAAGAGATTTACACATGTGATGAGTCAAATTCTTGTAATGAAGGAGACTCTCTTGATTGAACAAGCTTACGGGTTGGTAATTCATGAGAGAGAAACAGAAGGAATCTGAAGAGAAGAAACAAAATTCCTTGTCTTTCTTGAGGGTGGCCGACTCGAGTGGTAAGAAAATTGAATCGACAAGTTTTCCTTGCAACTCGACAGATTACTCTTTCAATTATGTTCAGACCTCAAATGTTCATAAAAGAAGTGGAAACGAAAGAAAATACAAAAGTTGTAGTTTCTGTAAAAAAAAAACTGGGCATTCGTATGAAGCGTGTTATGGCAGACAAAAATGTGTGCATTGTAATAAAACTAGGCACTTGATTGGCGACTGCTTTCACCTTCATGGGAAAGAACAAGTTTTGGCTCAGAGAAAGAAAAGTGTTGCTGCCATGGTTAAAGAGGACGACAGTATTAGCAGCAGTGGTGCTATGGTGAAAGGCTTTTCCTGGGAAGAAATCCAACAAATTGGAGAAATCATACGAGGCAGTAACAGCAGACTGAGGCGTCAAGTATTTCTCAATTTTCAAGTAAACAACCTGCTCTTACAGTGAGTAAACTATGTTTTCTGGGAAAGGCTTTACAAACTAGAGATGGGTTTTCTGGAAAATGGGTTGTAGATACCGGTGCTACAGACCACTTGCCTTGGGTACAAAGTATATTTCTGAATTGGAAACATTTGAGGTTTAAACGTTCTGTTATACTACCGGATGGCAGACCACAAGAGGTTTCTATGGTAGGAGATGTTCGATTAGGAGAGCGTTTTTATACTGAAGGAAGTTATTCATACCAGGGTTCATGTTTAGTTTTATCTATGTTCAAAGATTGGCTAAATAGATCCAACAGTCTCTGATTTTTTGTGTTAACACTTGTGTTGTCCAGGACCCTATTACCGGGAAAGTTGAGGTGATAAGATTGGATCAAGACGGTCCTTATGTGTTAGATCAAAGGGTTTGGATTGATGGTGCGACAAGCCAGGCATGAAAGAAGCAAAAAAGTTACGTTAGTTTAATGAATTTTGTGACTAAAAGTGTCGAGGCTGTTCATGTAAAACTTGCTTCAAATGCAATTAATAAAACAGTCTGATTTTTCTCTAGATTATGCCTACAACATATGTTCTCAATCGCGTGCTAAGCGTCTTCCATTCGGTACTTCTGAAATCAAAACAGCCAAGGCATTTGACTTAATACACTTGGATGTGTGGGGTCCTTTTAAGGCCAACACATACAATGGTTATAGATACTTATGTTTCATAGATGATAACACTCGGATTACTTGGACACAATTGCTACAACACAAAGGACAAGCATGGTCTGCTATTGTGAATTTGTTAAAATGGTAGAAAGACAATTTAATACTAAAGTTAAGGTAATCCGGAGTGATAATGCTAATGAACTTGGCAGTTCAAATGAAGGGAAACAATTTTATGCCTAGGAGGGAATCATACATCAGACAACGTGTGCTCGCATGCACACCTCAGCAAAACACGGTCATAGAACGGAAACATAAGTACCTCCTTGAAACAGCGAGAGCGATATTTTTCAGTCACAAGTTCCTATTGAATATTAGGGAGAGTTTATACTTAATGCCACCTACCTTGTTAACAGATTACCCACAAAAATTTTAGGAAACAAAAATCCTTTCGAAGTATTTCATGGTGTAAAACCAGAATATGATAATATTAAGCCCTTCGGATGATTGAGTTATAAAACTATAGTGGGTAATAAAGGAAGCAAGTTCGATCCTAGAGCATAAACTTGCGTGTACTTAGGAGAAGAGCCGAGAAAGAAAGGGTACAAAGTTTTAAGCTTGTCTACGAGAAGGGTAGAAGCATGCAGAGTTGTAAAGTTTCACGTTGACATATACCCGTTCAAGAAATGTGTTCCTGACACCAGTGTTGAGAAACAAGAGGTAAGAGATGTGCCATCCAGGTAAGTTTTTGATGATACCTAAACCAACGTATCATATACCATTTCTTATACTAATAATTTCAACCATGAGTTAATACATGAGACAGATGAAGGAACAAAGACAGTGCGTATACCCATAGAGGTGCCACGTTGATCCAACAGAGAAACTCACAAGCCAAGTTACCTTCAGGATTACGTTTGTAATAATGTCTTCAATCATACTGGAGGAACGTGTTTTTGGTCATACTCACGAGACAAATAATCTCTTTCACAGTGATAGTCTTACAGACATGCGACCTAGTAGTTCTCTAGCCTTGTTAGCAACTCATGGTGCCAGTTTCAATAAGGATGAACCACAGACTTATCAAGAAACTTCTCAGCATGAAGAATGGAGTGAGGCCATGCAAAATGAATTATGGGCTTTTGAAACAAATGAAACTTGGCAGATTGTTGATTTACCCAAAGGCCAAAGATCTATAGGTTGTAAGTGGGTATACAAGATCAAACTCAAATCTGGTGGTACATTGGAAAGATATAAAGCTCGACTTGTTGCTAAAGGTTTTATGCAACGACATGGTTTCGATTATCACGAGACTTTTCCCTTGTGGTGAAAATGACTACTATACGAGCAGCTATTATAGTATCCCTTCACAAAGGTTGGATCATCAATCAGCTAGATGTGAATAATGCCTTTCTTCATGGGGAACTTGATAATGAGGTTTACATGAAGGTTCCTTTAGTTCTTCCAGTTTCAGGACATAACAAAGTTTGTCTTCTTAGGAAGTCGTTATACGGGCTGAAGTAGGCGTCACGACAATGGTTCACAAAGCTCGTAGAGTTTCTTAAGCTTCTTAGGTTTCACTAGTCTAAAAATGAATATTCCTTGTTTTGCAAGAAACAAACAATATCATCAGTTAGATCTTGCTATCTATGTCGATGATATGTTGTTAGTAGGAAGTCACCAAGAAGACATAGACAATATCAAACAAGCTCTCGATGCTAATTTCAAGATCAAAGACTTGGGAGCCTTACATTATTTTTTGGGGATATAATTCATCCCAACTGCACGGGGAGTTGTATTAATGCAACGCAAGTTCTACATGGATTTACTTAAGGAATATGGTTGTAACAAGCCGCACCACGGCGGCACCTATGATCATGGGAAACAAACTCCTTAGTACACAAGGTGTTCCTCTCGATGATCCGGCATCTTATAGGAGGTTGGTAGGAAAACTCAATTATCTTTCTAACACTCGTCCATATATTAGCTTTACAGTACAAGTTTTGAGCCAATTCATGCAGCATCCTTGTGATGTACACATGGAAGCAGCGTTGCATACATTGGGTTATATTAAAGGGACCATGTCCTACATTATTGTACTTCAGGCCCCAACATCTCATCCTCTTAATCTTGTTGCTTAATGTGACTCAGATTGAGCTGCTTGTCTAAACACACGAAGTTCTGTTTCAGGGCACTATATCTTCCTTGGTAGCAGTCCAATTTCTTGGAAAACCAAGAAGCAGACTACAGTTTCCCTCTCTAGTGCAGAAGCAGAGTATCGATCCTTACGTCGCATCACAACAGAGCTTACTTGGCTTAGCCGGTTGTTACATGACTTGATGTTTCCAATATTACCCCGACTCCTATTAAATGTGATAACCAATTCGCTATTCACATTGCCCGGAATTCAGCCTTCATGAGCGGACCAAGCACATTGAAATAGATTGTCACTTTGTTCGCGACAAAATTCAAGAAGGCTTAATGGACGTTGTCTACACACATACGTCGACTCAGCTAGCAGACATGATGACCATAGTGCTACCAGGAACCTCATACAAACAACATCTAACAAAGATGGGTATGGCTGGCAATACTGATGACTCAAGCCTTGATGATCAAGATCCCCTGTGACTTGCGTGGGTTGGGGGGGGGGGGGGGGGGGGGGGGGGGGGTTGGAGTAATGGGTTGTCCAGTGGAAAGCCCAAGTAATAACGTTGCCTAGCCCAATTTATCTAGTTTGTGTTTACTCTCTTTTATCGAGTTCGATTACTAATTAGTTGGAAAATCTTTATCTCCATTCCTTACCTTTCTGTCATTAAAGTATATATATACTACGCTAGTTTTAGGGTTGTAAGTAACTGAGGCTAATAAAATTACTCTTGAATTAGCCGCAACGTTCTTCAATTTTCTTCTCGATGCTCTCTTCGATTCATGACAATTTCATTTTAGCCATGCACTTCTGTTTCTAACGTATATTAGATTTTGAATGAATGTTGGAAAAAGTGTTCAATAAAAATCTACTAAATATGAATAAGGATAGAACAAACACCTACCTACATTTGCGCCAATTTTCTTCTCGATGCTCTTCGATTCATGACAATTTCATTTCCTTACCGTTTTCCTTGATGTTCTTCCTCAGAGTTACAGGTTGTTAACATGGGATTTTTTTTTTTGAAATAAACATGGGATTTTTGTGTATTAACGGAAGCTGGAAAAACCCCCCTTTCAGTTGGCGCAAATAGAAGTGTTAAAGCAAGCTTGGAAGCAGCATTTTCTTTTTGAAAAAAAACAGAGGAAAAGAACGTAACATTTTCCTGCACCTTCTCACTTTGTTGTTTGTTGTTCTCTCACTGATTATTGCAGGTGATAAATGATGATTGCTTCTGCTCAAGGAAAAGCTGGAAGTCACCCATGACTGGCACAAGGAGAAGGGAAGATAGGTGTTGAAGGTGGCATGTTTTCGGACAAAACAGAGGAAGAAAAATAGTCCATGTTCAGAGCTTCACGGTTGAATATGCAGGAGAATCATGGGGAGTTTTCTGGTGTAGAAGAATGGAGTTTAAACATGAACAGCAAGGATAAAGAAAGGGTAGAAGATGGACTTGTTGTTGCTGGGTATAGTTGTGGTTCTCGGTTGGGAAAAGAAAAGAATGAAGAGGTGTTGTTGTTCTCGGTTAAGAAAAGAAAAGAATGAAGGAGTGTTGTGGTGCTGTTGTTTCTGGTGGAAGAGAAAGAATAAGGATATGGTGCTGCTGTGAACCGACAGAGGAACAGAGGAGAAGAAATGAGGGTCTGAACGTGAGTATGGGCAGAGATTGCCTAACTTGGCCAGTATATGAGAGATTAGATTTAGCTAGTCTTGTTCCTTTATCCCTAGGTAGTTTTTTTTGTTTTCTTCTTCTTATCCAGCATGGTTCATCGGTAATGCTGGGGAATTTTGGGGCTTTGTCAGCCGAGACAGCAAGAAGGAAAAAGAAGTTTAAAAGCAAGGTACTAATGGTCATTGTCCTAAGGGTATAGTAGGTGTACTTGTTTATCTCTTTATGTCTAATTTAATTGCCTTGTTCCCTTTCCCCATGTACTTGCTGCTGAATTCTTCTTCTCTTTTCTTGTTTGCAGCCCGGCGAATTGATGGGGGATGGAGTTGTTTGCGGCCGATAGCAAGAGAAGGAAAGAAAGTGATGATCCCATCTCCTAGTTACATCATAGTTGTGCTTGTTAGTTTAGTCTAGTCTAGTTTAATCTCTTCTCTTTTTTACTTTTTATTTCTTCTTCTCTTGGCTGTACCCAAAAATATGCTTGTGGGATTGGAATATAATCAGCCGAAATTGAAGGAAAAGGGGGGAGAAAATAAGATGACTAGCCATTTCTTTGTTAGGTAGGTGTACTTATGTGTTATTTTTGTAACTTTTGTTTTTTTTTCTTTTCAACATTTCCTTCTTCTTCCTTACCATGTCGGGCTGTACACATATGGGGAGGGGAAATTCCTTGACTTTAGTATTTTAATATCTCACATTAATGGTGTTTATGAGTTATTAATGTGTTGGGTGATAGTATGTATTATCCCTTGTCTTAGTGTATATAAATGAGTGGTTTTTGTCTTGAAATCTTGGTTTGACTATGTAAGTCATTCCTTGTAATTTTTATCACTTTATTTGTGACCTTGATATATGTATTAAAAATATTCCATCTAGTATTAGTTTTAGGAGTTACTTCCTCCTTAATGTTGTTCCTTCTTTGATTAGAGGTTAAACGTATAACTTGGTGTTCGTTTTGAATGATGTATTTATATACTTTATTCATGACGAGTAGTGATCATTTAGCTACATTTTTTAATTCCTTATTAAGTAGGGTAATTAATGTTTGGGTATTTCATTTTAAGTATGCCCCAATATTAATACAAGACCCGAGCGCCGACAATTACAACTACAAGAGGAGATTAATGGAAGTGTGTTACACACGATAGTTTAAACAAGCCATGAGATAATATCGGCAACGTACAAGATGGTAGATAGATCCTTCACCCATACATACGAGATTCAAATATAAAAGCATACTAATGCACTATGGAACATGTCAGAGAATGCATAGATTCTTGGGGGCTATACCTCGTAAACGGACAGAAGTCCCGACAAGATCAACAATGACAACCAACGAAGCACATTTAAGACTATTCTAGAATGATTGGACATTACTTAATCAGAGTTGCGCAGCGGAAGCGTGGTGGTCCCATCAGTTAGAGTTATCTACTGAGCTCAAGAGGAATGCACAACGTATTTCACGTATCTTATCCAAAAATATGTGCCCTATCCACCTAAAGTCTTACAGCCGGGAGGCTATCTTTAAAACTAATCATAAGTAAAAAAAATGATGAAAGTGAAGATTCATTCACTATTAACCGACTAGTTATACTAGTCTAGGGTACGTGGGCGTAACCCTTTTTAAGGGGGGTAGAGCACCACATGCGACTTGCATAGCTGCAGTCTATACTGGTTTTGTATTTGGTTGATTGTGTTTGTTTGTTGCGCATGTGTGCAATTAGTTGAATGGTTATGGATGTGTTCTATGTAACACTTGGTTATTGATATGTCCTATGTGACACTTAGATGGTTATTGTTGTGTCCTATGTGACACTTGAATGGTTATGGTTGTGTTCTATGTAACACTTGGTATTGATGTGTCCTATGTGACACTTGGATGATTATTGTTGTGTTCTATGTAACACTTGGATGGTTAATAAAAGTACACTTATTTACTTTACAGTATATTCATTCTTATTGCAATCACACAAGAGATTTACTGCCAAGGGTTTACGCCTCTACACTCTGTATGACTGAGTGTTTTGGTATTGCACTTGTGCAGTGATGACCTAATGGGATAGCTAGGAAGTTGGGACACTTATTTACTTTACAGCATCTATCAAGTTACTTATGCTATGAATACATTGTTTGCCATGCCATGAGCAAGGTTAGGTGTATGTACGAATTGCATACACTCAGATTACTGATGGAATGTAGAAGTGTCAATATAGTATTGACACCTAGGAATGATAAAGCATACAGGGAATAGATACGAGGAACTTGATTCCATATGATAAGTAAGTATAAGTTATGACTTCGGGACGAAGTCCTTTTAAGGGGGGTGGACTGAAATACCCCTAACATTTAAATAATTAGATAATGGTAAATAAGTATTATTTAGGGGATTATTAAACCCTAAGAAAGCGTACAAGCAGTCAGGCGTTTAAAACGCACCTAAACTCCTTAAGGTCATAAACGAGCGTTAAAGCCCGGCCTTAAGCTAAGCAATTATATAAGCTATACAAATCACACCAAGTTAACTAAGGATCATTATATGATCTTTAAAACACAGGTCCTCAGTTAGAACTGAGTAGAGATACAAAATGCCTGGGAGTTCCCTTAGGGCCCTTAAAGCCCAAAAGTCCCGGAAATACCTTATAAAATAAAATAAAGTGTTACACTTAATTCCAAATGCACAATAACACTTTATTAAACATATGATGAATCAGGAAAGTGCTCAGAAGTTCCCGGGGTTTTGCCCCGGAGGAGTGCCGAAGTGGCACGAACTCCTACATAATTCATTCTTAGAGTTCATATCCTCAATATTCATCATTCTAAAGAGAGTACTCGAGCTACTTTTTCAAAAATAAGCAAAGTGCTCGGGGGAAATTCTTAACGCTCCTTTTTGATCCGAAGTGTCCCGGTAGCCCGGAAATTGTGTCTTGGGTTGATATAACCCCATATAACTCAATGTAACACCTTAACATATTATTATTGACTATAAAAAATGTTTATAAACCCTTGGAACTCATAGCGACTACTTATTTTCCAGAATATCCTTAAAGCACAAAAACGCACCTTCGGGTGTCATAAAAACGAGTTTTACGCAATTACCTTGAAGTTTTTGAGGAGCCACGAGTTGATAATCCTAAAAGGGGATAAATTGACCATCTAAATCAATTAAATCCAGTGCTAAACTCATAGCACAAACAGGGGCGATTTTTAGATCAAAAAGGTACCTAAAATCAGCATTTTTTCCTTAGAACTTTCATTTTTTTACCATAGTATAAGTGTACCAAACAAATGCTGAAACCTATTACATATATTAGTATGATCTTAGTACAATATATTGTAACAAAAATCAAATTAAAAATCAGTCCCATTTGGTCTCTATATTAGGCGCCATTTTAGGTATATTTTGACTAGTTTTGGCTTAGAAAATTGTCTTATGGATAATGACTCATCTTGCACATGCCTTGTAACATTATGTCAAATAAAATCATTCAAGGAGGCTCCTCCATTACCGATTTCCTGCAAGGAAACAACAAGGAATAAGTTAGGAGAAAGTCATGGAAATAAAAAAATGCAAAAGTAAGTTCCTAGATCTAGCTTTATACCATGTGCAAGTAGTCAAATAAAACAGCCCATGTGCTACCTTATGGCTGCCGATTTTGATCAAGAAAAAGGGGAGCTGATTGCTGATTATCTAGTCAAAAGAAAACATCACCTAACTAGCATGATCTTTTGCCTAACACAAACAAAAATCAATTGCATACAATAGCCCCTAATTACCGAATTCAAGCAAGAAAAAATGGGATTTGATTGCCTTATAAAATTCAAAGTAGAATACCTACCAACCTAGGCATGTTCTCTTGTCTTAAAACAAACAAAATCAGTTGGCATCTACAGCCCTATGCAGCCGAGAATCACAAGGAAAGAAGCAAAGGTGAGCATGGCAATTAGCTTAGAAAATTCAAAGAAGACAAACACCTACCTACATTTGTCTTTGTCCTCTTCTTTCAAGTTGTCAAACAAAGACTTCCTTACCTCCTTATCAATCAGCCGAAAGTGTGCTTAAAACATGGGCATTTATTGAGCCAATAATCAAGGAATAAACTAAGGAAAAGAATACCTAAATTTGACATTATTTTTGTCAAAAGAAAATCCCTCTCATTCTATTCTCTTAAGCCTACGTGAGTAACCCTTCTCATTTGCCTCATCCAACCGATTTTGGTAAGCTCCCTTCCCTCTCGTTTCTTCTTCCTTTGCTAGTTCATTTCTTAGAAGCCTCAAAGGTTCATTAATGGTGAATTAAGTTTAACACCATTTCCATGTAAATTCCTAGTTAAATCTCCTAAGTCTTGAAGCAAGAATCATCCTAGCATCTCTACAAATTTTCACCAAGGTTAGATACTCCAAGGGGGTTCCTAGATTCAACAACAACACAAGGAACAACAAGATCAAGTTAAGGTATATTTTCATGTTGAAAATCCTAAATAAATTCCTTAAGCTATTACCGAAAATTATAAGCCTCTAAATCTATATTCTCTTCATCATTTCATGAAGGAAACTTAGATCTACAATCATCCCAAGGTGTACCGAAAATTCCTTGAAAAAAATACCTAAGGTAAACTCTTGTAAAATTACTCCAAATCTTACTTATAAATCCTTGTTAGAAGTCTAATAGATGGATCTCCTAAATATATTCAAGGAGGCCGAAAGTTCTTCATCAAGATAGCATTTGGAGAGCTTGGAATTCAAGGAGAAATCAAGTACAAGAATTATCTTGATTTAAGGAGTAAGTTTCTATAATTAAGGTTTATTAAGTTTAAGTTTGATTTAAGCTTCAAAGTTTGGTATAAAAATTATGTAAGAGCCTTAGTAATATTAAGGCCAAAATATTGGGTTATAATGTCAAGAAAATAATTTATAACATATAAGGTAAGATTATTACCTTAAGTATAAAATTGTGTCACAAAAATTAAATATGATACACATATTATTAAACCGAATTGTCTAAGAGTTAAAATAACATTTCATAAAGTTTTGGGGCTATTTTGTAATTATTGAAAAGTTTTAGAAGTATAACCGGATTACAATTGATTTTATGGGTATATTAAAGTATTAATTATGAAATTAAGTCTTGGTCAAAGTGTTGACCAAAAACTTTGGATTGAAATGATTTATGACATAAAATATTAAGTTTATAAAAGTTATGGGGTGAAAATGTAATTTATGAAAGTTTATTTGAAAAACCGAATTGTACATGGGGCGAATTCATAATTAATAAAATTATAAGGGCATTTCGGTTATTTATGAAAATTAAGTATTAAAACTAAAGTTTATAAGTTAATATGTAACTTATATAAAGTTTTGGGGTTAAATTGTGAATAAAGGAAAGATATATATTTAAACCGAAAGTATTTGTGGCCATTTGGTAATTATAAAAATTAGATTGTAATTACCGAGAGTAATATGGATATTTAGTAAATTATAAAGTTATATGGTCATTTAGTAATTTATAAAAGTTGGAGTATTTGAATTGTAATTACCGAAAAGATACATGTGGTTATTTGGTAAATTACAAAAGTTAATGTGTCCAAAATATAAAATACCGAAATTATAGGGTTAGTTTGGTAATTTAATAAAGAAGGGAATTAAAGTTAAGTAATATGATATATTATGGAATATAATATAAAGTTTATAAAATAAATGTGGTTATAATAAAAATAACCAAAGGATATTGATATATGGAATAAGTGAAACTAATTATGGATATATGATTAATGGAATTAAGATATACAACACAATGGAAATTCATTTTCACATGTAGCCATTACATTAAATAAAGAACTGTTAAACTACCTTGACCACTGTAAATTAACAGGGGGAAATAAAGAATATACGGGGTTAATATACTACGAGTATTAGTTATGTAGTGATAGTACTGTAATAGTTAGTGAACAGTTGTATTAATATTACCCGGTATTGCATGTAAACATAACAACGTACGGGGAGAAACTGTTAAGGCGTGAACTGTCAAGCTTGCAAGTTACACGGTGAACGGTATGTTCATTGTGTGGTCTGAATGTCCTAAGGATTTTCCTAAGGTCCAGACGTTGTGTGTTTAATTGTTAAGAGCGATATTTGTGATTTATGTATATGATATTGTATACTGTATTGCTCGACACCACTACGTTTTATTTTACACGAACATCTTATGACTGGAAGTTTATACTTCTAAACTGGAACAAGACTAACTGACCATTAGGTATTATCGAACCTAACTGATGGTCAACTGTTATAGTCTTAACTCAAGGATTGGATATTGTATCACTGACTAAAGGGTTAACTTATAAAGAGAGGAATCCAGAATGTTTCGACTTTCTAGTTGCGCATCGTGATCACTATGAGAGACTTCAATGGGGAGTCACTCAAGGGAATCCATTGTCCACATTCAACAATGGCGGAGGGCACTACCGTTGGTGCATAGTACAGGTTCGACTGGATCGGTCAAAATAATTATCCAGGGCCATAAGGTCAGCTGGTAACGGTTCCATTGGAACCCAGGGGACTACTGTCCATTATTAAGTTATTAAGGGTTGTCTTAACATGACGCCTGAGGTGGTATTTAATTGGAAAGTTTAAGTGGTTGGTTTAAAGTACATTTAATCAATACACGTATCTTGTTTGGTTATTGTTATGGATTATTGGTGTTTGATTATCTGGTTGATGTTTACTATTATGTGATGTGATTTGCAGGTGAACTGTTATGTGTTTGTTTAGCATTTACAGTTATTACTGTTATTATTGTAAACCGGCATTTCATGTAAAGAATCTAATATCAAGATAGGTAATACGACTTAAGGAATCTAGATGACTTAGGACTACATTTAGCATACCAGCATTTCGATTGCAGAGTACTTCAATGGGCAAAACCTTTCAGGTTATTGACTGAAGACACAAGCCGGAGTGCGGGGAAACAGGGTAGCTGATGTGTTTTAATAAACACTTTGTAGTTTTATTATGTACTGTATTTTGGAGTTTGTTGTATTCAGTTAGTTGCTCATTTAGTTTGGATTTGGTTTGTAATATTAAGGGTGCTCAGTATCATGTTCATCACAGCGCGAGGAGTTGAAGTTGTTGGAAGAAGTAAGGATGTCTTGTTACTCACAAGGGTGAGTAACGGCGTGTAACACCAAGGATAGATAGTTTTATTTTCCGCTGCGAATGTTATTTATTATGCTACGACTTGCGACGTTAATACAGGTTTAGGATTAGGGGTGTTACAGTAATAACACCGATGTTGTGTCTGGATTGTGCGTGGATACTATTTCTTGACCCGCTGCAGGTTGGACATTCGAAAGACATCAAGATAAACTGCACCTTTACATGTGAGTACATTATGGACCACTGCTTTATACATTTCAACTCTTTCATTTAACTTAATTTTAATGTGCATATATATCATAATTTAATTCATGTATGTTTATGATACTAATTGTGCAGTGTATATCAAAGTGTTATGATGACACAGCTTGGGGTAAGGTTAAGAGGTGCCATCCTGTGGACTTTAGTAAAGGTACATACGTCATTACTTACTCATTTCTTATCATTGATAAGTTGTCATCACTAACAAACATCTTATTTAAGTGTTTGTTTGTTTTTTCCTGTGTTTAATTGTCCACGCCACCTGGGAGTTTGGAGTGTGGGTATTATGTCGTAAGGTATATGCTTGACATAATCACCCTATTTGGTCAGGTGGGGGATCCGTTAGAACATGTATGCCATATTTATATATAGTTTTTTACTACTAATGTAATTGTTTAATGTTTAACTAATTTTGTCTTGTTCTATTCTTCAAAGGTTTTCTCTAGTGTTGGAGAATATACCAAAGAAACCATCAACTGTATGCTAGAGGATTGGGCGGAGTTCCTCTACATGAATTTGGTTTGATGTTTCACTTTGTATTCTTGAATTGTTTATTTAGAACTTTGTGTAGACTTTTATGGTAAGATAGGTTGTGAAAGATGACCATTTTGAGTACCATGATGATCATTTGGATGTATAGTTATGTATGTATATGGTCATTGTGACCATTTGAAGTGTTATATATGGCCATTGCAACCATTTGATAATTATTTAGTTTTGTTGAATATTTTATTACAAAGAGTGATGACATCCTCTAACATTTGATGCAGAGAGAGTGTGGGTATATCTGATGCAATTTTTTTTACAGGTTTTGTGACATATGTGGGATTATAAACAAAAATGACAAAAACAAAAAAAATATTTTCAGCGGTTCCTACTACGAACCGCTGAAAATAGTAAAAACATGCTGTTTTCGGCGTTTCTAAAGCAACGACCGTCAAAAAGGCCTGATTTTACATATTTTTGTTGTTCTTAGTCGGAACCGCCGAAAATGTCACACTTTTCTCTCTATATACCGCCATCTGCTATCTTATATTTTTGGCGGTTTACTCATTAACCACCACCAAAAATCGTTCTTATTTTTGGCGGTTATTTAACCACTGAAAATAAGGACAAACTTATTTTCGGCTGTAGCATTTTCGGTGGTTTAAAACCGCCGAAAAAAGATACAAAAAAAAACCGCTAAAAATGTCCCTTTTGTACTAGTGTCAAATCTTTATCTATTTTCTTACATTGCTTGATTAATAAGCAGTTCCGTTTTTGGTACACTAAGTAAACTTTTCTTACATTGCGTTTGATACCTTGTAATTTGTGGATAATTCAACTCTTAGTTTGGCGTCTTAGAAGAAGATAGATCATCTACCAAAATCATAACAAAAAGAGTTTGCTAGGATTTATCCCAGCATATATTTAGTGGAAACGTGATTTTTTTTATAATAAATTAATTCCTTAAAGTGTTTACGAAAAAAAAAGTTCAATTCCAAAAAGAAAAAAAGAAATCATAGGCACTTGTAGGTTTTGTATCCATTAGTTTTATTTTTCTTCTCTTATCAAATTGTAACTTTTCTTCCGCAAACCCTTACCATAGTAGAAACTCTATGCTTTAAGCTGACTTGGTAAGTTTTTCCTCTCTTTTCCCTTCTTTTTCTCGCTTCTATTTTCTTTCGTTTTGATGAAGCTTCGATGAACAATTAATTATCTGCAATATCCGATTGGAAACTCGTCCGACATCAACATTAACCATTATCCAATGTATATTTAGTTTTTTTATACAATAAAGTAATGGTCATTAAGGAAGATACAATGGAACTAACGTGTATTTGATTTTGAATGAATGTTGGAAAAAGTGTTCAATAAAAATCTACTAAAAATGAATAAGAAATAGACGTCTCTTATATTAAGAGAATAAGAGTGAGTATAGTAGACCAGGTAGACCATATATACTTTTTTTCATTTCATTGTACGTCCTTATATAATATACAATATCAACCGTTATCTAACCTTTGAATGGAAGGAAAACAAAATATCAAAGGTTACGACAGTTACCCAGACAAAAGTTTTAAGGTAGACCAAAGAATACGTGGATATACATCTATTAATAAGGTTATTTATAGCAACATCAAAGTTGTAAACTTAAAAATGTATAAGAGTTTATAAAAAGTTAATTAAAGCTAACAGATAAATTTGTTTTCTTCAACAATACTTATTAGCACTATTTTTCTAATATATTGCACGTGCTTTGTCCCTCATCTACGGAGAATAGGTAAATTTTTAGCTACACCCATATGTAGTCTTGCAACATTTAATATACAATTAATAATTAAAATTTGTATATTAAATAACAAAAAATGTACCAATAGTCTAGTGAAAAATATAACTTTTGTGTACAATTAATTTGTATATATGTAATGTATATTTTGTTTTGTTATATGTATAATTATGTAGCCATTTTAGCTACATATGAGTGTTGACAAGACTTGCTACAAAGATTACATGACAATTTAGATTCATTAACAATATTATTTATTATTAAATATTTGTAAAAGAACACGTCAAGTTACATTCAGAAGTTCGATAAGAAACTTATGATTTATTTTTTAAGATTAAAAAGAGAGTACTTATTAATTATATTAACTTGGAAACATGATGTATACGAGCCCAGCAGCCTCAGGTGAGTGCATATGGAATTTCAGGGACAACTGGGGCCTGTGACGCCACATATAGTAACAAGTTGGGGAAGGCCGTTGATGAGGTTGCGGACATTTGAATCGAGTTGACAGAAACATTCGCGTGTAAGCAAGAGGAGATCACAGCATGGCGACGAGGGTGCCAATACTTGCAGCGTAGTAATGGCGGTGGTGCACTGCGTAGTGAGGCTCACAAGGTCGGCCTGGGTGACACAGTTGACTGGGTTATCTACATTTAACTGTGCATTTGCCATTATTGCAGATTGGAGAAGCATGGTTGACATCAACAACATTGCACAGAGTGCTACAGATCCCTTGATCATCGTCTTGGCCATTCTAAATTTCTAGCGTTTTGAGAAACAAAAGAGATGATTAGTGTAAGAAATAACTAAAGATGAATTAAGGATGGGATGTTACACGATTGATGCAGTGCAAGCCTTCTTTACATTTATATATATAGGCGAAAAATGGGGGAGATTTTTTTATAAAAAAATATAAGAATGAAAAGAAGTTAATTAAATGGGGGACATAATAGGTAAGGCAGTGCAATTTGCAATAAGGGGGATAAGCTAGCTAGATTTTCTTCTCATCCAAAATCTAGATTTAGAGTCCATAACGTATACGTGAGGTTAATTATAATAATATTCTATATATATCATGTTGTTGTCCGCGTATGTATGCTATTTTTTTTTTTATAAGTGGCTACATAAGTAGTTCAATAACCAGTACATGGTTTACATAGAGCCAGAGAAAAATAATCAAACTGCAAACTGTAAACTGCAAACGACACTGCAAGACACACAAATACAGACAGGACAACAAAACTGGACTAATCCAAGCATAAACCGACGCCTGGTTTTGCAGAATCAGAAATAGCCATACACCATATTACAACAGATTTTTGATGTTCTCTGATGCGAGTACCGCGTTATAAACTTGCGCGAAGTCATGTTGTCCGCGTATGTATGCTATCCTAGTTCTAGTAGATTTGATAGCTCTATCTTTGCAATCTCGTTATTAGTTTTGTGTCGAAGGTCGGGTGTGTATCTCTCTTTTGTTATCAGTACTTTATGTCTCTGTATGCTTCATAACGAAAAGTATAAGCGACTAAAAAAAAGGACGACCTCATAAATTCATGATCCATTCCTTAAAGTTCAAAGAAATTTAAGTTCCGTCAACTGAACTGGTTTTCTTTCGCAGTTCCGTCTATATTAGACTGGGCTTTTTATGTTAACCCGACACCATTAAGCATTCTTTCCATGGGTATCCCATACAAGCTGATTTTGAACGATTGATTCAATGATAATTAAAAGAGAAATTACTATTCTAAGCTTCCCTGAGGTTTAGTGATATTTAATTTAGCATCTTTAGGCTATCAATATCTAACAATCCCCTCGAGCTATGAGAGTTCTTGACAATGGTTCCCAAAACTATAAATTTGTTGTTTAATCATTAATTCTTTCCGACCTAGCAACCTCCCCACGTCATATTGTCACATCAAACAATACTTAATACAAAAAACACACCCACAATTTCTTTCTCCTTCTCTGTCTCTATTTTAAATCACCTTTATCTCCTTTACATCATCAAATCAAAGAAACATCACTCCAACTGAGCAACAAAAATGTACACAGGACCCTCATGGTTTTGTCAAACTATCTCGGTATAATAATCCACTCTACTCGTCTCTTCCCTGTAGTAGACCAATAATTACTCAATTGTTCATGACACTCCAACTGAGAACTTGAAATCCAAAACATGCTTATATACTTTGAAAATAAGAATGAAGAGAAATGAATGGAAGAATAACAATACGTAACTCTTGCAATACTGATAAAACACATATCCTTTTATAGGAATATCCCTAAACTAAATATTAAAAAATATCTCAACAACCCCGTAACTTACTAATACAAGAACTATTCTTTTATATATAACTAAATAATAAATAATTTCAAATCATCAAAATCAACACTTTACCTTGATTTGAAATTCTTTAAGAAAAACTATGGAAAAAATTAACAACATAAACAAAAATATTTGAAGCACATCTCCACAATTTTCAAATCTTCCACAGAGCACTTCTCTCCAAAATCCGGATGCACTCATCATCTTCGTCTGCAATCATGGTGCACATCTCACCAATAATCTATCCACGAAGCACATTTCCCCTTACTTCTAAAATAATTTTTCTTCTGTGGACTTAGCCATCTCAGTCTCTTTGCTACTCGTTTGAGCTTGTTCAGCACCAAACCTGCAATACTTTGCATGACCGACAAAAAGAACATACGACAATAAAGAGAAAAGCATACGACAACATTTTTTTTTTGTCTCAACTATTAGAAAGAAATTTTTTTTGATTTATTCCCTTCTCTTGGCTCTTAATACGCTCGTTAATTATATATATTAATAAACCCTTATTGTTCTCCCGATCTTATATTTGATGATACTATCGTGGACTGTCCTAACTAACAGTATTTCCTCAATATTTGAGTTAATATTCTACCTTTATTCCTTTCATTTCAAATATATATTTAAATCCCTGCTTAGAGATATTCATGCTCATCCTTATCTCTTGCAACAGACAAACCGTATTATTCTCTATTTATTTCAATTAATTATTTGAACTAATATTTATTTCCATACCTAAAAATCTATCTACGATTACTGGTACAACCACTTCCTTATTTCCATTCCACATAAATAAATTACATTCTTCCTCACTTTATTTCTTTTTTTGATCGCAAAAACGGAGGTATTACCTCAAACTTTTATTAAGTATCAAAGTTCCGATCCTCAGCAAGCTGAGGGCCAATACATGATGGTGGAGTATCTAAGATGTGTACTCCAAAATCTCTAAACAAACCTAACTTGGCAAGAGAATCAACTATGCCATTACTACTTCTTGGAGTATATCTAAAGTGAAAATCACAGTCCATACTTAACAGCAGTTTACATTCATTAATAATAGGCCGAATGGCGCAGGAATCTGGACAGTTGTGGAAGAAGTCCACCAATAAATCCGAATCTGAACAGATTATGATGCGGTTCAGATTTCTCTTCCTTGCTAACTTGATGGCACACACGCAACGCTTCAGCTTCGGCATGGAGAGCACTCTGTTCCCCAAAGGATGCAATGAACCCAGTCAACCAAGATCCATTATGATCTCTAAAAACGCCACCGGCAGCCCCTTTTCCTGCATTTTGAACAAAAGAGCCATCAATATTAATCTTCACATAGCCATCTGGTGGGGGATCCCACCTGTTCTGTCCCAAGTTATCGCCTGAAACCGATTGTAGCTGCAACTCAGGATCAGTGGCCTTTAAAGTATTCCATGATCTATAGTGATGGAAGCACTCCAGTATCACCTGCCTAAATGGGATAAACAAACGATATTCATTAGCAAACACTTTCCTATTTCTCCAAGTCCATAACTGATAACAAATAACCGAAAAGTTTACATTCCTCTTTCCTCTTAACATAAACTTTCCCTGTTTTGATAAGTTATCCTCCAACCAGGTTCTCCAATCCGAACTATAAAATGAAAACCGTTCTCGGGTAGGCAGAATTCTATCCCATAACCTCCTCGCAATCAAACAATTCCGCAAGATATGTATTGCTGTTTCATCACAGCCACAAAAATGACACGATTTATCTAGAGTAAAGCCCATAAAAGCACGCCTACAGTTTGTCATAAGTTTGTTATGACAAGTTTTCCAAAGAAAAATCTAGATTCTTTCCTGAATGGGGATGCTCCAAATACACTTAAAGACATTCTTACCAGCATTCGTCGGAACAGAATTTCCTTGTTTACCACTCCAATCATACCCAGACAGATGCCGGTACGTAGATTTGACACTATATTTTCCACTTGGTTCAAATTTCCAATGTATAAAATCATCCTCTGCATCAGTAAAAACAGTAAAACATCTAATATGATCAATAATATTAGCAGGCAGGTAATCCTCAAATTTATCCCATAACCATCCCGATTCATCCGACCAATAATCAGCCACCACCAGATCCTGCACATCCATCGGTACAGCACATATGGCACGGGATAATAAGGTGCAATTATCTAACCAGCAATCATTCCAGAAATTGATACGTTTACCGTTACTTAAAGTCCACCCTAACCCATCCTGAAGGAGATTAGCACATTTTTGAATGATTTTCCAATTAATAGACCCATGCCTCACACAGGGATTAGGATACTTACGTAACAAGACTTCCTTGCAAAAACTGTTATGTTTACTTACTAAATTCCAAACAATCTTTCCAAAACATGCTATATTCACAGACTTTGATTTACGAAGACCTAGGCCCCCCTCCACTTTGGGCTTACACAACACATCCCACCCAATATCATGGATTTTCCTACTGCCCTGATCTTGTCCCCAAATAAACTCCCGACATAAACGTCTATCTTCTCATTTATCTTAGACGGGAGAATTTGGCTTTGCATAACATAAATAGGAGTGGAAGCAATGCAACTTTTTACTAAGGTAACTCTACCAGCCATAGACAAAGTTTTACATTTCCAACCAGAAAGCTTATCTCTGATGAAACACCCCTGAACATTTAAACGCATAAAATCATAACGCGTTTCATAATTCGGACATATAATAATGTACGAACAATTAAATTTGATATATACAAGTCCGGACTCATGAATACGGTCACGTACTTATATATGTACGTTTATGAAAATACATATACGTAACGTTACAACATTACAACGTCGTATAATAAATAATAACGTCGCATAGTTACATATAACTAAAACGCGACAAAATAAAAGGGGCGTATATATACATATACATGTACGTATAAATAACTAATAACGTAACAAAATAAGGTAGTCGTGTATAAAATTAATAACGCGACGTGTTATATAGTCGCTCATATATATAAAGAAGCATTTAATAGCTTATACAAAAAAAAGGAGCAGATACGCTCCCACCGAGGTTCGAACCCCGTACCTCTCGCACCTCTCCTAAACACTTAACCGATTGAGCTGGTGCTCTTCCTCATTAATAAACTGCACCTCTAGACATAAAAGCTATTAAGTGGCTACAAAAAATATTACAACACTTATATATATGACAATTAGAATGACCGTTAATCAGCCCCACCCCTGTGTTGTCCGAAAATGCACTCCCATTATACAACAACAAATCAAAGTTCAAACTACATCTTACCTATGCCATTATGTTGGTATACCTTGCTGTAGTACTAACTTTCACGTGTCCCCCGCATGCTAGACAGATTCTGCATGTCTTGGAAATTTTCACATCACATACATACCAACCCTATTCTTTCTTCCTCGCGCGTGTATGTATGGGTGTGATAGCCACTCAACTTCTTCCCCAAAGCCATATGCTTCATGGTCTGTACAAGTCCAGACTGCTGGCACATAATTTAGGGACCTGCAAGTCTTCTCCTGCATGCCTCGATCAAGAAGTAGGCAGCTCCTTTCCCACTTCCCCAGCTGTCTGATGTTTTGTGCCAGTCCAGAGTATGCCCTTTTTGCTAACTCTCACGTAATGCCCTCCCCACAATATTAACCATCTTTCTGTATGCATATTTTTTTTGTTACAGTTACTGCATTCTGCCCAGGACTTTGCCTCCACCCTCGCAGGCACTCAGCTTCTTTTCTCGCCTCGCCAGTTGTTTCACATGTTACACTAGTCCAGAGCAAGACCGCCTTATTAACACTATCCCATACTCTCTTGAAATACCTGGCCGTGAGATCCTATTCTACCACTGATCTTTATCACATTTTTGGGCATCACTCTCCTAGGATATCCCCTCAACGGATACACCAAACCCCTGCAGAATTAGTAGCACTCTGGTTGAAATCAGTGCAAGGTGAGCCATGTAACATTCCTTCTTTTTTCTTGTGTTAATCGCTCCTCTGTTGGTTCTGTCCGATACAACACAGAATAACCACCTAATTCCCTCTTGTTCCTTTCATGCATGAACCTTCCATGCAGTCCTCTGGACCTGTCCAAAACAATCGCTTGGGTAGAAACTGCCAATACTTCTCTGAAACGCAGCTAAGAGGTAACAACTTCAAAGCAGCTTCCTGATTTCTCCAGCCACTACTTTCTTGGTCTGGTTTGTCAAGTCTAAGCCTGGGTATTCTCTTCAGTTGAGGCCGAGAGTTCAAGTTCCTGAGAGTTTTGCATTTGTTACTAACAGTGGATCAGGAAGAACCGACTGTAGAAAAGAGAAAGAAAAGAACGCAAGGTAGTAAGCTGATCCAAATAATTTGTACTGTTCTCTTTTCGAATGCAGTTCTGATAAGTCCCTTGCGTGTGTAGTGTTCTGAGAAAGAAAGATGTTACTTAAGGAACTAGTTGGGAACTAGTAGTTTCTGTGGCCATGTATAACCAATGTGCCTATGTATAAGAGTTAAACCACAAGCTAAATCAGTTCAGATAACCTCTATAGGAATCCACTAATGAAACTAAAGCAGGAATGTGTCTGTAGTCTACAATCTATACCTCGGTATAAGTATTTTTTTTTAGCCTTAACAATGCTGCTCTGGGTCTGTTCTTGAGTTTAACACCATGGTAAATCACTTAAATAAATGGGTAGACATGTTGGGGAAATTAGTAGACAGAGGAAGTGACAGAAAAAGAGAGAAGTAGGAGTCAGGTTATTAAACTGAACACACACAACAAAAGGAAACACATAGTCCAGAATCTCTGGTTCTCAGCTTTCAGATTTTGTGAAAATAATCTTTCGAAGGTGTTGCTCATGTCGTGTGGGTCTGTTTTGAAGTTAACACTAAGATAAAACACTTAACTAAACTGAGTCAGCATTTTGTAAAGGATTGAGGGTCAGATTCGTGAACAAACAAGAAAGAAGATAATAGAGAAGTGGTTAGTTACTGTCAGTTTCAGTTTTCTTACTTACCAGTGAGTACTAGATTGTTTCAGTAGTTGTATAACGTTGCCTTAGGTCTATTCTTGAACTTAGAATTGTGCTAAAACGCTTATCTAATGGGAAAACAACTTGGGGGAAACCAGACTCAGATTAAAGCTCAGGAAGAAAACAAAAGACAAGGAGGCATCAGTTCATACCTTTAGCTTCCGTTTTAGTTTCTTTTCAGGGTTGCAGTTTTTGGAATTTTCATGTCTTAGTACAAGCAGTTTTTTTGGTAAGATTAATGAGTTGCCTTGGGGGTTTAGTGGAGGTGAAGATTAAATCTAACACGTAACTAGAAACTAAAGCCAATCAGGAACCTGAAAACCAACCTGTAAACAAGAGAGAACAACATGAGAGTACGTACCGGTTTTGAGTTCAGAGTTCTGCTTTGCTGTGTAAAGAACTTGCAGGGTGGTGATCTATGTCATTTCGAGTCTGTTGTAACTTAAAAACAATCACACCCTAAACTACTTGGGGTGGTAATGAGGGAACTGAAAGTCGGGTGGTAAACAAACAGAAAAGGAAAAGATTGAAGTGAAGATATGGGATTTTTCATTTCAGATTTTCAGTCATTCTTTCTTGAAAAACGTGAGTCCTGTATAACTGGGTTACAGAGGGTTTATAAGTGGTTGCATTGGGGATGATTAACGAACTTAAAACATTACCAATACACTTAATTGAGTTGTAAACCCTTTGAGAAGGATAGAAGGCAATGTAATGCGAGAGAGGTGAAGTATACTGAAGTGTGATTTCAGTTTCTGTTATGATCAAGGTTTCTGTCTAGGAGAGTTCCAAGAGTGTTACCAGCTTTGTGCCAATTTGGCTATGGATATTAAACTTGCGGTAATGCTTGGCTAACATAAGATATTCCAGAACGTTGGAATCTGTTGTAAACCAACAGTGAGAACTTGCTGAGATAGTGGACGAGTTTTTCTGTTCTATGTATTTACTTCACTAGAAACTTGAAACAGAATGGTAAAAGGGTGGTGAACTAGTAAGTTAAGTGTTGCTGCATGACGGATGTATTAACTCGCTAAGCGTAGAAACAACAAGTTTTAACAGCCTGAAATCAGGTATGATGAGCACGAAAACCTGTGAGTAAACCTATAGTTCTGTGAACTGGTGTTGATTGCAGGAAAAAAAACTCGGTATAAGCTAGTTAAGGGAACCGGTGAGGAGAAGTGTAGTACACCGGGTTGTTGAGTTGAAGCCCGGTACTAATGAATGTCGAGAGTTCATGTTATGGTTCTGTAAATGTTGAGTGAACGTGTTAGGTAAATAATGTCACAAGATTTTTTTTAAACTAAATAGCTAAGATATAACCAATTAGTAGTTATGTCGTGAGTGCTGAAAACTCTACTAAAGGGAGTGCAGAAACTCAGCTATGTATCTGGAGAGTTTGTGCAGGAAATTAATATAGGATTGTAGGTTTAACTGGTCACATTTCAGTGCTTAAACATTAACTAAGGTTAGGACCATGTAGTTAGCAACCAGTAAGGTGAATGTCCTAGGATGCTTCAAAAAACTAGAGTCTAAAACACTTACGGAAATAAAGGGAAGTTAGGGGGACTAGTGCTTTAAAATATATATATATATAAAACAAAAAAAATAAGAATTCAACATTTGTGTCTAAGATAGTATTAGGACTTAGGAAAATCGGCTTGGTGAAATGTAAACTTAACCACATAAAATTCACTTTGGTATTAGTTAGCAATTTCTGAAAGATGGATGTCGATTATGTTATAAAGGAACCAGGAGAAAAATAGGTTAAGTTGGGACAACTTAGACAAGACTAAGGTATTAACCAAGATGGGGAAATAAAATCAACATTCCGAAAAGGGTAGGAATCTATTTAAGGGAAAGGATTAAAGAGCTAGGGAAAATGCTGCAAACATTATCACATCAAATAGTAAAACTAACTCGTTCATGTAACGAATATTGGAGCGTAGCGAGGGGCGGCAGGAAACCCTAGGGCATCAGAGGATTTCTTCTACACCAGGTATGGACATGTGTGGTTCGTATGTTGCCGTATTACACGGCTTGTGTGCTGTGTGTCTTGTTTGATAATGACCATAAGACTAGCATGAAATTGGACTGCTTGTTGTGACTTGTTTATATGCTTGTTACATATATCATTGCTGCATATTACTTGCGTGCGCACAGTAGTGTAGTCCCTTCTCGTTGATGAAACCTTGAGATGAAACACAACGAGTTATGTAAACAAACAAGGAACTATATAAAAGGAACACTCCTCTTAAGTTATAGAGGGCTTCTAACGACACCCACTATGGTGTCGAACTTATAACGATAATGAATGGTAAAATACCAGTTGGTGGAACCCATACTGGGGTTCTGAGGTGACCCCGCTTTCTCGACGCATGACCGGAAATGGAGGATTAGCCATGGAGAAGACGCTCTTCAATATGTGGTGATAAGAGAATTCACAAATAAACCTTAAAGAATCAAGGAAAGATTGGCACCTACATGATATGGTCACGGGACTTAACTATATCCCCAGACCTGGTGCAAGAGCAGAGAAAGAGGAGACACTTTATGAGAAGAGGAGAAAAGGAATGAAAATACACAACGCTCGAATGATCCCATAGTGACGATCATTGGTATAAAATACCTATGCGCACGTTTTATTAGTTACACGATTGCTGTTGCTATACTAGCAACTTGTTGTGCTTGGTTGCGTGTTTGATGTTGCTATGATGCCAGCATGTTATGTTTGGTTGTTTGTTTCTAATGCCTTGCTACCTTGAAGGGTGTATGATATTATGATGTGTTGTGGTGTGCTTTACTGCTTATTTATAGCATGTAATTTGACTTAATAATATTCGACCAAGTAGTCGTGTATCCCGGCAACATACGGGCTACACATATTCATACTCAGCATAGTTGTGATGAGTCCTTTATTTTTACAGGTGATCAGCTGGAACGTGTCGGAGCGTAGGTGAAGGACTATCATGGGGGTAGTCTATCTGGGCAAGACTTTTAAGTAGAATGTTTAAATGTATAGGTTGTGACTATGTAGCACTAAACTCTGGATGTACGTTTCAGTTTTAATTAAGTACTTATGCTGTAGACTCTCGGTACTTGGTTGTATTTCATGTCGTACTTGGATTTGGTTAGGGTTTTTAATTCTAGTCATTCAGACCGTAACTTGGTGTTGGTAGTGTGATTATGTCAACCATGTGGGTGGTTGACGTCTGTGGCACCCGGATGGAGTTGCGAATCCGCTGCATATACTTATCGTGATATCGTCAGGCATTGTTTGTACCACTGTTGAGTTTATTCGGGGTGTTACAAAGTGGTATCAGAGCGTAGTTACGCTCTGATGACTGGAACAGAGAAGTACCGAGAATAGGAAAACCTGAATTTGGGAAAAGGGGATAAGGGTTAGCAATGTGAGGCACGACTTTACCAGTTAGACCGCTAGCAAGGGCGATAATAACTTGCAGTAAGATTCTTGTGTATGTTCTAAACTAACAAACGACATTCTTAGATGGCTGGGCGACGAGATCAAGGATGAGACCGTGATGCCACGACCTAGGACTACTACCATGTAGCGTTCCAAGTCGAGATCACCGTTCAGATGCGGGACAAGGAATTCGCCAAGAAAAGGAAGGCGGAAGGTGGTGACTCAGAGGACCGTAAACGGAAGAGTGCGGGCAGGAAAAAGAAGTACTACCCAAGCAAGAGGCGAGCGAAATTCCATGGGAGCAAGTCTACAGAGACACTCCAGCTAGGCCACCCGGCTATTGCGGCTAAGCCGCTACGCTCCTGCCCATCCAAGGGTAAATGAACTAAACGCTAATGCCTGAATACCTATACTGTTGGCGTGACCTAGTATTGGCTTACCAAATGATTTGTTCAGGGTCTGGAGCCGGCCCAAGCAAAAAGACCGAGCGCCGCTTTAACTGCAGGCGCTGCTCGAAGAACCACCCCGGAGTTAATTGCCAGGGCGAACCGGTACAGTGCTTTCACTGCATGAAGCGCGGGCACAGGGCCTTTGAGTGCTTCACAAATCCCGAGAGCAAGAGCTATAAGCCCAGTTATGGTGCGAGAGGTGACCAAGGAGTGGGATCCCGAGACCCCCAGAAGGCATCTACTCCGAGGCCAGGGAAGGCGGCCTTAAACATCATGGACCGCACCGAAGGACCAGACACCCCTTCAGCTACAGGTAAAACCTAAAACCTCAAATGACTGTAAAGCATGACCAAATCTTTGTGTGCCAAGTTGTATGACCATGCATGAAATCTGGTAGGTCACTAGTACCACAAAAAAAAAACTATACTATATAATAGCCCAGACTCGAAGCTCTGACTAGAGCGTGAAGTTCAAAGACGACGCTAAAGGAATAATACCCATCGAGGGACCAATTTTAGAGGCAACTTGGGTCGACATGCTTAGCAGTCGACGTGACCCTACCTTACAAGCGAAAAGGGCCGAAACACCCAAAAATTTAGGAAATAAATAAAGCTTACGTAAGCAATTAAATAAGCCAAGGATGGGATTGAGATAAATTCTTCAATTCGTACATTTGAGAGATTAATTTTAGTAAACCCCTCGTAAACCATGAAATGAGAGGATATAGTTCGAGATGAAATTACACCATAAAATTGGTACAATCTATAATGCTTAATAAAGCATGACACAATTTTACACACTAAAGTATAATATTACGGAATTCAATTAATTCCCTACTCCCTCTCATGTTTCTCCTATTTCCCTGACATAACGAATGTTCTTAGACAATAATTACGGTCCCTGAGAAAAACACATTGGTATAGGGATCGTAAAAGGAACTCTCGAACCTTGTAATTAGTCATTATCATGAGGCACTGGTTACCCACCCCAACACAAAGCAAACAGATAAGACAAAGGCAGTGAATTTCCACTATGTTCAAACATCTATCGAATATTTTGTTCAAGGAGACCAAATAAAGAGGAGTTGTGTACAACAGAGAATTAAATTCCAATCATAGAGGAACAAATTCCGAAAGAGGAACTGGTAAAACACCCGCAAGCAATGCGACGGGTAACTATGGAATTCGATGTTATAAAGAGATAAACCCTTTGGATCATGTGTATATCATTAACTATGGTTATGAAGAAAATTATCACTCATGCAACGTTATTTCGCATAGCATTTAATGCTCATGCACTAACGTTATATGATAATATTATTTAACCATTGGTATTGTACCATATATTACATATCACATTATTCATTTAATAAAAACTATACTTTAATTCACATTGCATGACTTATAGTATATATATATATAGGGAAAATTACATCGCCCACCCATGACGTTTGATGAAATTACACAGCCCACCCACGAGGTTTTAAAAATTACTTTGCCCACCCATGTGGTTTCCACAATTTTACATCCAGCAACTTTTCTAATATTTGATCAACTTAAAAGATGGTTAAATGATATCCAAATTTGATGAAACTTTACATGGACGATGCTAAGGTGTTATATTTTGTTCAATGCCAAATTCAAAGTTTTTTAAGGTCATATATGCCGTGTGGGACTGCCAATGAACATCACGTTCATCGGGTCCCACAGATCATATATGAGCTTAAAAAACGTTGGGTTTCACATTTTACCAAAATATAACACTTTAATATCGTCCATGTAAAGTTTCATCAAATTTGGATATCATTTAACCATTTTAAGTAGATCAAATATTAGAAAAGTTGCTGGATGTAAAATTGTGGAAACCACATGGGTGGGCTGTGTAATTTCGCCAAACGTCATGGGTGGGTGATGTAATTTTCCCATATATTTATACCAATGTCATAACACTGGTCATTTATCATTTCATGACATTAAAACCATATTATATACTTATGTATATACATATATTCTCGGTTTTACATATATATTTATATATGTAGTTTTTATTTAATTTAATCATGTAATATGTAGTTGCATGTATTGTGACAATATTATTTCTTAAACTCCCATTCTAGGTATAAGTTGGTCAACTTGACCTCTTGGTCAGATTAATTGACTTAGTCAAGCATGTTGACTTGACTAGTTTATCCAAGTATTTTATTTTACAAAATTCATCATAATACATGGTATTATATAATTCATGTACTTTGCAATATGCTACTCTTGATTGTATAATTTACAGTTTATCAACTTTATTCATTTATAACACCCATTATTAAATATATATGGTTCTCAACCCTATGTTATACGCATTTCCTACATATACTAGTCACGCCTTTATGCACATACAAATATACATAAATTATAAAACTCCTTTCATTAAATGTTACATTTCATTATTTTATGTAAGGTGATTATTCTTACTAGTTTGTAATATATTATACAAACTTATATTAAGATACCTACCTTAATATCATGTAACATTTGTATAATACCATAACAAACTTTTGAAGTTTATTCATTATACTCATTATTTTGTAAGTTCATTTAGTCATTATTACCACATTCGTTTTATGTGAATATTCTTACGTATACACGTATTATATCCAATTTGAATACCAATTGTATATATAGAAGTATATATATATATACATCTTCTTACTTCAAATGTTTGTCAAGGTTAATATTACTTAGCCAAGCAAATTTCGACCTTATGATTCAAATTCAATTATACAACATCGCATAATTTAATTTCTCCTATTTAGTATAACAACCATGACAAAGAAAAAGGGGCAATTACCGAATATAAATCTTGGATTAAGACATAAGTAGCGATAAGAAAATATCACTCATAAAAAGGACAATGACGTGGGCTTTACTATCCTAAGTAACGGTAATACGGTTTTCCAATACAAATATATTCGAACACGCGATGTCCTAGATAAATTCTAGGCATACACTAGGACCTAAAAGGCTTATATACACTTGACAAATTATTCACCATAACACCTAGGGTTGAACCTCAGGCAAGAAGATTAAGAGAACCTAGTCATATGGGGAGACATTAAAAAAGCGGTGCGGATGGATCACCTATATCCATACTATATCTATGAATACGGTGCGGATGGATCACCTATATCCATACTATATCTATGAATACGGTGCGGATGGATCACCTATATCCATACTATATCTATGAATACGGTGTGGATGGATCACCTATATCCATACTATATCTATGAATACGGTGCGGATGGATCACCTATATCCATACTATATCTATGAATACGGTGCGGATGGATCACCTATATCCATACTATATCTCCCTATATGAGAACTTGGAATGAAAAGAACTCATAATATCAGAAGGATACGAATGTATGTACCAATATACCATTTATTTAATGGAAACAACCATATGTGCATATGTAAGACAAAAGGGTATTATAATTCAAATACGACCTTGGAAATTATAACACATAAGTATACATATATTATGGATACAAGAATGAGTGAATGTATATATGTACACATTTAGATATATACATAGTTGGAAAAATTTAAGGGATTAATTCAAGAATTGATGGCCAGATGGCTAGAAGCATGAAGGGTAATAATTAAATTGGTTGATTGTTTGTTGGACGTGCGAGGTTGAACTTAACCCTGGTCAGGTCAAGTATTACTGAGCATAAATTGGGGTGGAAGGATAGTTCAACACTTACGCTGACCACGTAAGGGTTGAATAACTCTCAAAACCTCTTACAAGTGGACACATGAACTACAAAATACGAAGGATGCGATATCGATGTAGATGATACGAGCGGGTAGAATACATTGATACATGATTCGAAATTTAGAGGCTACAACCACAGAAACTTCTAACATACATAATTTGGCAACCTTTTGACTGAAACCAATCGAAGTCAACAAACAGGGTCAAGGCCATAATTGGACTAAAAAAATAAAGATACGTAGAGACGAAAGACTTCTAGTTTGGTTGTACACATTAAAGGGTAAAAGATAGTAGTAATGCTAGGAGAGTGAACCAGCTAGCTACACATAAATATGAGCAGTAATAAAAACTAAACCAATCGTGGTAACAATGACACGTCGATAACATTCAAATACCAAGAACTAAATCATTAATGCCAAGAGGGCCAGCCAGAAACAAAAATCTAGACGCTTAAAAGTGCACCAAAAGCATGAATATCCAACCCCCAAAGGAACTGAATAGACAAAGTACAATCCACAGAGACCATGTATAAATTAAATTACCCCATGTTAGCCAAGAGACTAGGTGGAAGAAACAATTAAACCATCCATTACCTTGGAAGATATAGTAAGGGAAAGCTAAACCCGAAGGTAATCAAAGTCGCACAGCAGAAGCTGGTGGACCATATCGCACATCTTCTAGTTGAGTAACAAGTGACCTATCGGCCAATACCTTAAACCTAGAGAGGCTAAACCCGAATCCGTTTCTAGATCGGTACGACCACCGATAAGAGTCTTTTGGATACAGAAACTAAACCCTTAACATGATCAAGGCCTTTGATGAGAGTATAATGTAAGCTACATTGCATAGGAACTAGAATGCTCCATGAGAGTTAAAACATCTTGAACCAAGGTTCTAGGATGGTATAAAAAGGATTACGTGGGCGTAATCCATTCTTAAGGGGGGTAGGCGTGTTTCGCTTTTGCTATGTTGTTGCTCATTTGATGTGTTATGTTTGATTGCTATGTGTGTGAACTGTGTTCGAATTGTTTTGGATGCACTGTGGTTATGAATGAATGACTTGTCCTCTTGATTATTATGAAATACAGTAGATGAATATTAGTGGTACATCGAAATATTATTGATAATCTGGTGAAACCACAGATGTGGTATGGTGCTTATAAGCACAAATGGTGAAATAAAACTGTTGAATTTACGGGACTTGATCCCAAGATTACCAGGAGTGGAAAATATAAGTTAAGGAAGTAAGACTTCAGGACGAAGTCTCTTTTAAGGGGGGTAAGTTGAAACACCCCTGAACATTTAAACGCATAAAATCATAACACGTTTCATAATTCGGACATATAATAATGTACGAACAATTAAATTTGATATATACAAGTCCAGACTCATGAATGCGGTCACGTACTTATATATGTACGTTTATGAAAATACATATACATAACGTTACAACATTACAACGTCGTATATAATAAATAATAACGTCGCATAGTTACATATAACTAAAACGCGACAAAATAAAAGGGGCGTATATATACATATACATGTACGTATAAATAACTAATAACTTAAAAAAATAAGGTAGTCGTGTATAAACTTAATAACGACGATAGTCGTATTATATATATATATATATATATATATATATATAAAAAAGCATTTAATAGCTTATACAAAAAAAGGAGCAGATACTCTCCCGCCGAGGTTCAAACCCGTACCTCTCGCACCTCTCCTGAACGCTTAACCGATTGAGCTGGTGCTCTTCCTCATTAATAAACTGCACCTCTAGACATAAAAGCTATTAAGTGGCTACAAAAAAATATTACAGCACTTATATATATGACAATTGGAATGACCGTTAATCAGCCCCACCCCTGTGTTGTCCGAAAATTCACTCCCATTATACAACAAAAAATCAAATTCAAACTACATCTTACCTATGCCATTATGTCGGTATACCTTGCTGTAGTACTAACTTTCACGTGTCCCCCGCATGCTAGACAGATTCTGCATGTCTTGGAAATTTTCACATCACACACACACCAACCCTATTCTTTCTTCCTCGCGCGTGAATGTCTGGGTGTGATAGCCACTCAACTTCTTCACCAAAGCCATATGCTTCACGGTCTGTACAAGTCCAGACTACTGGCACATAATTTAGGGACCTGCAAGTCTTCTCCTGCATGCCTCGATCAGGAAGTAGGCAGCTCCTTTCCCACTTCCCCAGCTGCCTGATATTGTTGCCAGTCCAGAGTATGCCCTTTTTGCTAACTCTCATGTAATGCCCTCCCCACAATATTAACCATCTTTTTGTATGCATATTTTTTTGTTACAGTTACTGCATTCAGCCCAGGACCTTGCCTCCACCCTCGCAGGCACTCAGCTTCTTTTCTCGCCTCGCCAGTTGTTTCACATGTTACACTAGTCCAGAGCAAGACCACCTTATTAACACTGTCCCATACTCTCCTGAAATACCTGGCTGTGAGATCCTATTCTGCCACTGATCTTTATCACATTTTTGGGCATCACTCTCCTAGGATATCCCCTCAACGGATACACCAAAAACCCCTGCAGAATCAGTAGCACTCTGGTTGAAAATCAGTGCAAGGTGAGCCATGTAACATTCCTTCTTTTTTCTTATGTTAAATCGCTCCTCTTGGTTCTGTCCGATACAACACAGAATAACCACCTAATTCCCTCATGTTCCTTTCATGCATGAACCTTCCATGCAGTCCTCTTGGACCTGTCCAAAACAATCGCTTGGGTAGAAACTGCCAATATTTCTCTGAAACGCAGCTAAGAGGTAACAACTTCAAAGCAGCTTCCTGATTTCTCCATCCACTACTTTCTTGGTCTGGTTTGTCAAGTCTAAGCCTGGGTATTCTCTTCAGTTGAGGCCGAGAGTTCAAGTTCCTGAGAGTTTTGCATTTGTTACTAACAGTGGATCAGGAAGAACCGACTGCAGAAAAAGAGAAAGAAAAGAACGCAAGGTAGTAAGCTGATCCAAATAATCTGTACTGTTCTCTTTTCGAATGCAGTTCTGATAAGTCCCTTGCGTGTGTAGTGTTCTGAGAAAGAAAGATGTTACTTAAGGAACTAGTTGGGAACTAGTAGTTTCTGTGGCCATGTATAACCAATGTGCCTACGTATAAGAGTTAAACCACAAACTAAATCAGTTCAGGTAACCTCTGTAGGAATCCACTAATGAAACTAAAGCAGGAATGTGTCTGTAGTCTACAATCTATACCTCGGTATAATTATTTTTTTAGCCTTAACAATGCTGCTCTGGGTCTGTTCTTGAGTTTAACACCATGGTAAATCACTTAAATAAATGGGTAGACAGGTTGGGGAAATTAGTAGACAGAGGAAGTGACAGAAAAAGAGAGAAGTATGAGTCAGGTTGTTAAACTGAACACACCAACAGAAAGGAAACACAATAGTCCAGAATCTCTGGTTCTCAGCTTTCAGATTTTGTGAAAATAATCTTTCGGAGGTGTTGCTCATGTCGTGTGGATCTGTTTTGAAGTTAACACTAAGATAAAACACTTAACTAAACTGAGTCAGCATTTTGTGAAGGATTGAGGGTCAGATTCGTGAACAAACAAGAAAGAAGATAATAGAGAAGTGGTTAGTTACATGTCAGTTTCAGTTTTCTTACCAGTGAGTACTAGATTGTTTCAGTAGTTGTATAACGTTGCCTTGGGTCTATTCTTGAACTTAGAATCGTGCTAAAACACTTATCTAATGTGAAAACAACTTGGGGGAAACCAGACATCAGATTAAAGCTCAGGAAGAAAACAAAAGACAAGGAGGCATCAGTTCATACCTTCAGCTTCCGTTTCAGTTTCTTTTCAAGGTTGCAGTTTTTGGAATTTTCGTGTCTCAGTACAAGCAGTTTTTTTTGTAAGATTAATGAGTTGCCTTGGGGTTTAGTGGAGGTGAAGATTAAATCAAACATGTAACTAGAAACTAAAGCCAATCGGGGAAAACTGAAAACCAACCTGTAAACAGAGAACAACATGAGAGTACGTATCGGTTTTGAGTTCAAAGTTCTGCTTTGCTGTGTAAAGAACTTGCAGGGTGGTGATCTATGTCATTTCGAGTCTGTTGCACTAGTACAAAAAGGGCCTATTTCGGCAGTTGTAAAAGGTCTATTTCGGCGGTTCTAGAACCGCCGAAATGGAGACCGCCGAAATAGGGATGAGACCCTATCTCGGCGGTTGTACAACCGCCGAGATAGAACACCTATGGTGGCGGTTCCTAGCTACAACCGCCGCCATAGGTGGTTGTTTTTTTTTTGAAAAAAACATACCTATGGCGGCGGTTGTTAGCTAGGAACCGCCGCCATAGGTGGTTTTCAAAAAAAAAAAACACACCTATGGCGGCGGTTCCTACCTAACAACCGCCGCCATAGGTATTTTTTAAAAAAAATAAAAAAATTAGCTGCATCGTCTTCTTTCTCGGGAGCGAGATGCAACAGTTTTGCATCTCTGTAGAGGCGCAAACGCAAGAGAATGAACAGTGGCACAGAGCATGTAAGCTTCTTGTTCGCCTTGCAAAATCACCGTGAGTGTGAAGAGATTGTAGTGGCGCAGACACTAGAAGAGAAAAGAGACACAACACAAAGAAGCGCGGGATACACGACTACTTGGTCGAATATTATTAAGTCAAATTACATGCTATAAATAAGCAGTAAAGCACACCACAACACATCATAATATCATACACCCTTCAAGGTAGCAAGGCATTAGAAACAAACAACCAAACATAACATGCTGGCATCATAGCAACATCAAACACGCAACCAAGCACAACAAGTTGCTAGTATAGCAACAGCAATCGTGTAACTAATAAAACGTGCGCATAGGTATTTTATACCAATGATCGTCACTATGGGATCATTCGAGCGTTGTGTATTTTCATTCCTTTTCTCCTCTTCTCATAAAGTGTCTCCTCTTTCTCTGCTCTTGCACCAGGTCTGGGGATATAGTTAAGTCCCGTGACCATATCATGTAGGTGCCAATCTTTCCTTGATTCTTTAAGGTTTATTTGTGAATTCTCTTATCACCACATATTGAAGAGCGTCTTCTCCATGGCTAATCCTCCATTTCCGGCGTCATGCGTCGAGAAAGCGGGGTCACCTCAGAACCCCAGTATGGGTTCCACCAACTGGTATTTTACCATTCATTATCGTTATAAGTTCGACACCATAGTGGGTGTCGTTAGAAGCCCTCTATAACTTAAGAGGAGTGTTCCTTTATATAGTTCCTTGTTTGTTTACATAACTCGTTGTGTTTCATCTCAAGGTTTCATCAACGAGAAGGGACTACACTACTGTGCGCACGCAAGTAATATGCAGCAATGATATATGTAACAAGCATATAAACAAGTCACAACAAGCAGTCCAATTTCATGCTAGTCTTATGGTCATTATCAAACAAGACACACAGCACACAAGCCGTGTAATACGGCAACATACGAACCACACATGTCCATACCTGGTGTAGAAGAAATCCTCTGATGCCCTAGGGTTTCCTGCCGCCCGCTCGCTACGCTCCAATATTCGTTACATGAACGAGTTAGTTTACTATTTGATGTGTGATAATGTTTGCAGCATTTTCCCTAGCTCTTTAATCCTTTCCCTTAAATAGATTCCTACCCTTTTCGGAATGTTGATTTTATTTCCCATCTTGGTTAATACCTTAGTCTTGTCTAAGTTGTCCCAACTTAACCTATTTTTCTCCTGGTTCCTTTATAACATAATCGACATCCATCTTTCAGAAATTGCTAACTAATACCAAAGTGAATTTTATGTGGTTAAGTTTACATTTCACCAAGCCGATTTTCCTAAGTCCTAATACTATCTTAGACACAAATGTTGAATTCTTATTTTTTTTGTTTTATATATATATATATTTTAAAGCACTAGTCCCCCTAACTTCCCTTTATTTCCGTAAGTGTTTTAGACTCTAGTTTTTGAAGCATCCTAGGACATTCACCTTACTGGTTGCTAACTACATGGTCCTAACCTTAGTTAATGTTTAAGCACTGAAATGTGACCAGTTAAACCTACAATCCTATATTAATTTCCTGCACAAACTCTCCAGATACATAGCTGAGTTTCTGCACTCCCTTTAGTAGAGTTTTCAGCACTCACGACATAACTACTAATTGGTTATATCTTAGCTATTTAGTTTAAAAAAAATCTTGTGACATTATTTACCTAACACGTTCACTCAACATTTACAGAACCATAACATGAACTCTCGACATTCATTAGTACCGGGCTTCAACTCAACAACCGGTGTACTACACTTCTCCTCACCGGTTCCCTTAACTAGCTTATACCGAGTTTTTTTTTCCTGCAATCAACACCAGTTCACAGAACTATAGGTTTACTCACAGGTTTTCGTGCTCATCATACCTGATTTCAGGCTGTTAAAACTTGTTGTTTCTACGCTTAGCGAGTTAATACATCCGTCATGCAGCAACACTTAACTTACTAGTTCACCACCCTTTTACCATTCTGTTTCAAGTTTCTAGTGAAGTAAATACATAGAACAGAAAAACTCGTCCACTATCTCAGCAAGTTCTCACTGTTGGTTTACAACAGATTCCAACGTTCTGGAATATCTTATGTTAGCCAAGCATTACCGCAAGTTTAATATCCATAGCCAAATTGGCACAAAGCTGGTAACACTCTTGGAACTCTCCTAGACAGAAACCTTGATCATAACAGAAACTGAAATCACACTTCAGTATACTTCACCTCTCTCGCATTACATTGCCTTCTATCCTTCTCAAAGGGTTTACAACTCAATTAAGTGTATTGGTAATGTTTTAAGTTCGTTAATCATCCCCAATGCAACCACTTATAAACCCTCTGTAACCCAGTTATACAGGACTCACGTTTTTCAAGAAAGAATGACTGAAAATCTGAAATGAAAAATCCCATATCTTCACTTCAATCTTTTCCTTTTCTGTTTGTTTACCACCCGACTTTCAGTTCCCTCATTACCACCCCAAGTAGTTTAGGGTGTGATTGTTTTTAAGTTACAACAGACTCGAAATGACATAGATCACCACCCTGCAAGTTCTTTACACAGCAAAGCAGAACTCTGAACTCAAAACCGGTACGTACTCTCATGTTGTTCTCTGTTTACAGGTTGGTTTTCAGTTTTCCCTGATTGGCTTTAGTTTCTAGTTACGTGTTAGATTTTCTTCACCTCCACTAAACCCAAGGCAACTCATTAATCTTACCAAAAAAACTGCTTGTACTAAGACATGAAAATTCCAAAACTGCAACCCTGAAAAGAAACTAAAACGGAAGCTAAAGGTATGAACTGATGCCTCCTTGTCTTTTGTTTTCTTCCTGAGCTTTAATCTGATGTCTGGTTTCCCCCAAGTTGTTTTCCCATTAGATAAGCGTTTTAGCACAATTCTAAGTTCAAGAATAGACCTAAGGCAACGTTATACAACTACTGAAACAATCTAGTACTCACTGGTAAGAAACTGAAACTGACATGTAACTAACCACTTCTCTATTATCTTCTTTCTTGTTTGTTCACGAATCTGACCCTCAATCCTTTACAAAATGCTGACTCAGTTTAGTTAAGTGTTTTATCTTAGTGTTAACTTCAAAACAGATCACACGACATGAGCAACACCTTCGAAAGATTATTTTCACAAAATCTGAAAGCTGAGAACCAGAGATTCTGGACTATTGTGTTTCCTTTCTGTTGTGTGTGTTCAGTTTAATAACCTGACTCCTACTTCTCTCTTTTTCTGTCACTTCCTCTGTCTACTAATTTCCCCAACATGTCTACCCATTTATTTAAGTGATTTACCATGGTGTTAAACTCAAGAACAGACCCAGAGCAGCATTGTTAAGGCTAAAAAAAAAATACTTATACCGAGGTATAGATTGTAGACTACAGACACATTCCTGCTTTAGTTTCATTAGTGGATTCCTATAGAGGTTATCTGAACTGATTTAGCTTGTGGTTTAACTCTTATACATAGGCACATTGGTTATACATGGCCACAGAAACTACTAGTTCCCAACTAGTTCCTTAAGTAACATCTTTCTTTCTCAGAACACTACACACGCAAGGGACTTATCAGAACTGCATTCGAAAAGAGAACAGTACAAATTATTTGGATCAGCTTACTACCTTGCGTTCTTTTCTTTCTCTTTTCTACAGTCGGTTCTTCCTGATCCACTGTTAGTAACAAATGCAAAACTCTCAGGAACTTGAACTCTCGGCCTCAACTGAAGAGAATACCCAGGCTTAGACTTGACAAACCAGACCAAGAAAGTAGTGGCTGGAGAAATCAGGAAGAGCTGCTTTGAAGTTGTTACTCTTAGCTGCGTTTCAGAGAAAGTATTGGCAGTTTCTACCCAAGCGATTGTTTTGGACAGGTCCAAGAGGACTGCATGGAAGGTTCATGCATGAAAGGAACAAGAGGGAATTAGGTGGTTATTCTGTGTTGTATCGGACAGAACCAACAGAGGAGCGAATTTAACACAGAAAGAAAAAGAAGGAATGTTACATGGCTCACCTTGCACTGATTTTCAACCAGAGTGCTACTAATTCTGCAGGGGTTTTTGGTGTATCCGTTGAGGGGATATCCTAGGAGAGTGATGCCCAAAAATGTGATAAAGATCAGTGGTAGAATAGGATCTCACGGCCAGGTATTTCAAGAGAGTATGGGATAGTGTTAATAAGGCGGTCTTGCTCTGGACTAGTGTAACATGTGAAACAACTGGCGAGGCGAGAAAAGAAGCTGAGTGCCTGCGAGGGTGGAGGCAAAGTCCTGGGCAGAATGCAGTAACTGTAACAAAAAAAATATGCATACAGAAAGATGGTTAATATTGTGGGGAGGGCATTACGTGAGAGTTAGCAAAAAGGGCATACTCTGGACTGGCACAAAACATCAGACAGCTGGGGAAGTGGGAAAGGAGCTGCCTACTTCTTGATCGAGGCATGCAGGAGAAGACTTGCAGGTCCCTAAATTATGTGCCAGCAGTCTGGACTTGTACAGACCATGAAGCATATGGCTTTGGGGAAGAAGTTGAGTGGCTATCACACCCATACATACACGCGCGAGGAAGAAAGAATAGGGTTGGTATGTATGTGATGTGAAAATTTCCAAGACATGCAGAATCTGTCTAGCATGCGGGGGACACGTGAAAGTTAGTACTACAGCAAGGTATACCAACATAATGGCATAGGTAAGATGTAGTTTGAACTTTGATTTGTTGTTGTATAATGGGAGTGCATTTTCGGACAACACAGGGGTGGGGCTGATTAACGGTCATTCTAATTGTCATATATATAAGTGTTGTAATATTTTTTGTAGCCACTTAATAGCTTTTATGTCTAGAGGTGCAGTTTATTAATGAGGAAGAGCACCAGCTCAATCGGTTAAGTGTTTAGGAGAGGTGCGAGAGGTACGGGGTTCGAACCTCGGTGGGAGCGTATCTGCTCTTTTTTTTTTGTATAAGCTATTAAATGCTTCTTTATATATATGAGCGACTATATAACACGTCGCGTTATTAATTTTATACACGACTACCTTATTTTTGTTACGTTATTAGTTATTTATACGTACATGTATATGTATATATACGCCCCTTTTATTTTGTCGCGTTTTAGTTATATGTAACTATGCGACGTTATTATTTATTATATACGACGTTGTAATGTTGTAACGTTACGTATATGTATTTTCATAAACGTACATATATAAGTACGTGACCGTATTCATGAGTCCGGACTTGTATATATCAAATTTAATTGTTCGTACATTATTATATGTCCGAATTATGAAACGCGTTATGATTTTATGCGTTTAAATGTTCAGGGGTGTTTCATCAAAGATAAGCTTTCTGGTTGGAAATGTAAAACTTTGTCTATGGCTGGTAGAGTTACCTTAGTAAAAAGTTGCATTGCTTCCACTCCTATTTATGTTATGCAAAGCCAAATTCTCCCGTCTAAGATAAATGAGAAGATAGACAGTTTATGTCGGGAGTTTATTTGGGGACAAGATCAGGGCAGTAGGAAAATCCATGATATTGGGTGGGATGTGTTGTGTAAGCCCAAAGTGGAGGGGGGCCTAGGTCTTCGTAAATCAAAGTCTGTGAATATAGCATGTTTGGAAAGATTGTTTGGAATTAGTAAGTAAACATAACAGTTTTTGCAAGGAAGTCTTGTTACGTAAGTATCCTAATCCCTGTGTGAGGCATGGGTCTATTAATTGGAAAATCATTCAAAAATGTGCTAATCTCCTTCAGGATGGGTTAGGGTGGACTTTAAGTAACGGTAAACGTATCAATTTCTGGAATGATTGCTGGTTAGATAATTGCACCTTATTATCCCGTGCCATATGTGCTGTACCGATGGATGTGCAGGATCTGGTGGTGGCTGATTATTGGTCGGATGAATCGGGATGGTTATGGGATAAATTTGAGGATTACCTGCCTGCTAATATTATTGATCATATTAGATGTTTTACTGTTTTTACTGATGCAGAGGATGATTTTATACATTGGAAATTTGAACCAAGTGGAAAATATAGTGTCAAATCTACGTACCGGCATCTGTCTGGGTATGATTGGAGTGGTAAACAAGGAAATTCTGTTCCGACGAATGCTGGTAAGAATGTCTTTAAGTGTATTTGGAGCATCCCCATTCAGGAAAGAATCTAGATTTTTCTTTGGAAAACTTGTCATAACAAACTTATGACAAACTGTAGGCGTGCTTTTATGGGCTTTACTCTAGATAAATCGTGTCATTTTTGTGGCTGTGATGAAACAGCAATACATATCTTGCGGAATTGTTTGATTGCGAGGAGGTTATGGGATAGAATTCTGCCTACCCGAGAACGGTTTTCATTTTATAGTTCGGATTGGAGAACCTGGTTGGAGGATAACTTATCAAAACAGGGAAAGTTTATGTTAAGAGGAAAGAGGAATGTAAACTTTTCGGTTATTTGTTATCAGTTATGGACTTGGAGAAATAGGAAAGTGTTTGCTAATGAATATCGTTTGTTTATCCCATTTAGGCAGGTGATACTGGAGTGCTTCCATCACTATAGATCATGGAATACTTTAAAGGCCATGATCCTGAGGTTGCAGCTACAATCGGTTTCAGGCGATAAATTGGGACAGAACAGGTGGGAGCCCCCACCAGATGGCTATTGTGAAGATTAATATTGATGATGGCTCTTTTGTTCAAAATGCAGGAAAAGGGGCTGCTGGTGGCGTTTTAGAGATCATAATGGATCTTGGTTGACTGGGTTCATTGCATCCTTTGGGGAACAGAGTGCTCTCCATGCCGAAGCTGAAGCGTTGCGGTGTGCCATCAAGTTAGCAAGGAAGAGAAATCTGAACCGCATCATAATCTATTCAGATTCGGATTTATTGGTGGACTTCTTCCACAACTGTCCAGATTCCTGCGCCATTCGGCCTATTATTAATGAATGTAAACTGCTGTTAAGTATGGACTGTGATTTTCACTTTAGATATACTCCAAGAAGTAATGGCATAGTTGATTCTCTTGCCAAGTTAGGTTTGTTTAGAGATTTGGAGTACACATCTTAGATACTCCACCATCATGTATTGGCCCTCAGCTTGCTGAGGATCGGAACTTTGATACTTAATAAAAGTTTGAGGTAATACCTCCGTTTTTGCGATCAAAAAGAAATAAAGTGAGGAAGAATGTAATTTATTTATGTGGAATGGAAATAAGGAAGTGGTTGTACCAGTAATCGTAGATAGATTTTTAGGTATGGAAATAAATATTAGTTCAAATAATTAATTGAAATAATAGAGAATAATAGTTTGTCTGTTGCAAGAGATAAGGATGAGCATGAATATCTCTAAGCAGGGATTTAAAATATATATTGAATGAAAGGAATAAGGTAGAATATTAACTCAAATATTGAAAATACTGTTAGTTAGGAACAGTCCACGATAGTATCATCAAATATATCGGGAGAAGAAATAAGGGTTTATTAATATATATAATTAACGAGCGTATTAAGAGCCAAGAGAAGGGAATAAATCAAAAAAAATTTCTTTCTAATAGTTGAGACCAAAAAAAAATGTTGTCGTATGCTTTCTCTTATTGTCGTATGTTCTTTTTGTCGGTCATGCAAAGTATTGCAGGTTTGGTGCTGAACAAGCTCAAACGAGTAGCAAAGAGACTGAGATGGCTAAGTCCACAGAAGAAAAATTATTTTAGAAGTAAGGGGAAATGTGCTTCGTGGATAGATTATTGGTGAGATGTGCACCATGATTGCAGACGAAGATGATGAGTGCATCCGGATTTTGGAGAGAAGTGCTCTGTGGAAGATTTGAAAATTGTGGAGATGTGCTTCAAATATTTTTGTTTATGTTGTTAATATTTTTTCCATAGTTTTTCTTAAAGAATTTCAAATCAAGGTAAAGTGTTGATTTTGATGATTTGAAATTATTTATTATTTAGTTATATAAAAGAATAGTTCTTGTATTAGTAAGTTACGGGGTTGTTGAGATATTTTTTAATATTTAGTTTAGGGATATTCCTATAAAAGGATATGTGTTTTATCAGTATTGCAAGAGTTACGTATTGTTATTCTTCCATTCATTCTCTTCATTCTTATTTTTCAAGTATATAAGCATGTTTTGGATTTCAAGTTCTCAGTTGGAGTGTCATGAACAATTGAGTAATTATTGGTCTACTACAGGGAAGAGACGAGTAGAGTGGATTATTATACCGAGATAGTTTGACAAAACCATGAGGGTCCTGTGTACATTTTTGTTGCTCAGTTGGAGTGATGTTTCTTTGATTTGATGATGTAAAGGAGATAAAGGTGATTTAAAATAGAGACAGAGAAGGAGAAAGAAATTGTGGGTGTGTTTTTTGTATTAAGTATTGTTTGATGTGACAATATGACGTGGGGAGGTTGCTAGGTCAGAAAGAATTAATGATTAAACAACAAATTTATAGTTTTGGGAACCATTGTCAAGAACTCTCATAGCTCGAGGGGATTGTTAGATATATTGATAGCCTAAAGATGCTAAATTAAATATCACTAAACCTCAGGGAAGCTTAGAATAGTAATTTCTCTTTTAATTATCATTGAATCAATCGTTCAAAATCAGCTTGTATGGGATACCCATGGAAAGAATGCTTAATGGTGTCGGGTTAACATAAAAAGCCCAGTCTAATATAGACGGAACTGCGAAAGAAAACCAGTTCAGTTGACGGAACTTAAATTTCTTTGAACTTTAAGGAATGGATCATGAATTTATGAGGTCGTCCTTTTTTTTAGTCGCTTATACTTTTCGTTATGAAGCATACAGAGACATAAAGTACTGATAACAAAAGAGAGATACACACCCGACCTTCGACAAAAACTAATAACGAGATTGCAAAGATAGAGCTATCAAATCTACTAGAACTAGGATAGCATACATACGCGGACAACATGACTTCGCGCAAGTTTATAACGCGGTACTCGCATCAGAGAACATCAAAAATCTGTTGTAATATGGTGTGTATGGCTATTTCTGATTCTGCAAAACCAGGCGTCGGTTTATGCTTGGATTAGTCCAGTTTTGTTGTCCTGTCTGTATTTGTGTGTCTTGCAGTGTCGTTTGCAGTTTACAGTTTGCAGTTTGATTATTTTTCTCTGGCTCTATGTAAACCATGTACTGGTTATTGAACTACTTATGTAGCCACTTATAAAAAAAAAAAAATAGCATACATACGCGGACAACAACATGATAATATATAGAATATTATTATAATTAACCTCACGTATACGTTATGGACTCTAAATCTAGATTTTGGATGAGAAGAAAATCTAGCTAGCTTATCCCCCTTAATTGCAAATTGCACTGCCTTACCTATTATGTCCCCCATTTAATTAACTTCTTTTCATTCTTATATTTTTTTATAAAAAAATCCCCCATTTTTCGCCTATATATATAAATGTAAAGAAGGCTTGCACTGCATCAATCGTGTAACATCCCATCCTTAATTCATCTTTAGTTATTTCTTACACTATAATCATCTCTTTTGTTTCTCAAAACGCTAGAAATTTAGAATGGCCAAGACGATGATCAAGGGATCTGTAGCACTCTGTGCAATGTTGTTGATGTCAACCATGCTTCTCCAATCTGCAATAATGGCAAATGCACAGTTAAATGTAGATAACCCAGTCAACTGTGTCACCCAGGCCGACCTTGTGAGCCTCACTACGCAGTGCACCACCGCCATTACTACGCTGCAAGTATTGGCACCCTCGTCGCCATGCTGTGATCTCCTCTTGCTTACACGCGAATGTTTCTGTCAACTCGATTCAAATGTCCGCAACCTCATCAACGGCCTTCCCCAACTTGTTACTATATGGCGTCACAGGCCCCAGTTGTCCCTGAAATTCCATATGCACTCACCTGAGGCTGCTGGGCTCGTATACATCATGTTTCCAAGTTAATATAATTAATAAGTACTCTCTTTTAATCTTAAAAAATAAATCATAAGTTTCTTATCGAACTTCTGAATGTAACTTGACGTGTTCTTTTACAAATATTAATAATAAATATATTGTTAATGAATCTAAATTGTCATGTAATCTTTGTAGCAAGTCTTGTCAACACTCATATGTAGCTAAAATGGCTACATAATTATACATATAACAAACAAAATATACATTACATATATACAAATTAATTGTACACAAAAGTTATATTTTCACTAGACTATTGGTACATTTTTTGTTATTTAATATACAAATTTTAATTATTAATTGTATATTAAATGTTGCAAGACTACATATGGGTGTAGCTAAAAATTTACCTATTCTCCGTAGATGAGGGACAAAGCACGTGCAATATATTAGAAAAATAGTGCTAATAAGTATTGTTGAAGAAAACAATTTATCTGTTAGCTTTAATTAACTTTTTATAAACTCTTATACATTTTTAAGTTTACAACTTTGATGTTGCTATAAATAACCTTATTAATAGATGTATATCCACGTATTCTTTGGTCTACCTAAGAACTTTTGTCTGGGTAACTGTCGTAACCTCCTCAAATTCTTCGTTAGAAGACCTTTGATATTTGTTTTCCTTCCACTCAAAGGTTAGATAATCAACTTATATACGTACAATGAAATGAAAAAAGTATATATGTCTACTATGGTCTACCTTGCCTACTATACTCACTCTTATTCTCTTAATATAAGAGACGTCTATTCCTTATTCATATTTAGTAGATTTTTATTGAACACTTTTCCAACATTCATTCAAAATCTAATATACGTTAGAAACGGAAGTGCATGGCTAAAATGAAATTGTCATGAATCGAAGAGAGCATCGAGAAGAAAATTGAAGAAGGTTGCGGCTAATTCATGTGTAATTTTATTAGCCTCAGTAAATTACAACCCTAAAACTAGCATAGTATATATATACTTTAATGACAGAAAGGTAAGGAATGGAGAATGGAGATAAATATTTTCCAACTAATTAGTAATCTATCTAATGAACTCGATAAAAGAGAGTAAACAAAAACTAGATAAATTGGGCTAGGCAACGTTATTACTTGGGCTTTCCACTGGACAACCCATTACTCCACACACCCCCCCCCCCCCCCCCCCCCCCCCACGCAAGCCATAGGGGATCTTGATCATCAAGGCTTGAGTCATCAGTATTGCCAGCCATACCCATCTTTGTTAGATGTTGTTTGTATGAGGTTCCTGGTAGCACTATGGTCATCATGTCTGCTAGCTGAGTCGACGTATGTGTGTAGACAACATCCATTAAGCCTTCTTGAATTTTGTCGCGAACAAAGTGACAATCTATTTCAATGTGCTTGGTCCGCTCATGAAGGCTGAATTCCTGGCAATGTGAATAGCGAATTGGTTATCACATTTAATAGGAATCGGGGTAATATTGGAAACATCAAGTCATGTAACAACGGCTAAGCCAAGTAAGCTCTGTTGTGACGCGACGTAAGGATCGATACTCTGCTTCTGCACTAGAGAGGGAAACTGTAGTCTGTTTCTTGGTTTTCCAAGAAATTGGATTGCTACCAAGGAAGATATAGTGCCCTGAAACAGAACTTCGTGTGTTTAGACAAGCAGCCCAATCTGAGTCACATTAAGCAACAAGATTAAGAGGATGAGCCGTTGGGGCCTGAAGTACAATAATGTAGGACATGGTCCCTTTAATATAACCCAATGTATGCAACGCTGCTTCCATGTGTACATCACAAGGATGCTGCATGAATTGGCTCAAAACTTGTACTGTAAAGCTAATATATGGACGAGTGTTAGAAAGATAATTGAGTTTTCCTACCAACCTCCTATAAGATGCCGGATCATCGAGAGGAACACCTTGTGTACTAAGGAGTTTGTTTCCCATGATCATAGGTGCCGCCGTGGTGCGGCTTGTTACACAACCATATTCCTTAAGTAAATCCATGCAGAACTTGCATTGCATTAATACAACTCCCCGTGCAGTTGGGACAAATTATATCCCCAAAAAATAATGTAAGGCTCCCAAGTCTTTGATCTTGAAATTAGCATCGAGAGCTTGTTTGACATTGTCTATGTCTTCTTGGTGACTTCCTACTAACAACATATCATCGACATAGATAGCAAGATCTAACCGATGATTGTATTTTTTCTTGCAAAACAAGGAATATTCATTTTTAGACTAGTGAAACCCAAAAAGCTTAAGAAACTCTACGAGCTTTGTGAACCATTGTCGTGACGCCTGCTTCAGCCCGTATAACGACTTCCTAAGAAGACAAACTTTGTTATGTCTTGAAACTGGAAGAACTAAAGGAACCTTCATGTAAACCTCATTATCAAGTTCCCCATGAAGAAAGGCATTATTCACATCTAGCTGATTGATGATCCAACCTTTGTGAAGGGCTACTATAATGGCTGCTCGTATAGTAGTCATTTTCACCACAGGGGAAAAAGTCTCATGATAATCGAAACCATGTCGTTGCATAAAACCTTTAGCAACAAGTCGAGCTTTATATCTTTCCAATGTACCATCATATTTGAGTTTGATCTTGTATACCCACTTACAACCTATAGATCTTTGGCCTTTGGGTAAATCAACAATCTGCCAAGTTTCATTTGTTTCAAAAGCCCATAATTCATTTTGCATGGCCTCACTCCATTCTTCATGCTGAGAAGCTTCTTGATAAGTTTGTGGTTCATCCTTATTGAAACTTTCACCATGAGTTGCTAACAAGGCTAGAGAACTACTAGGTCGCATGTCTGTAAGACTATCACTATGAAAGAAATTATTTGTCTCGTGAGTATGACCAAAAACACGTTCCTCCAGTATGATTGAAGACATTATTACAAACGTAATCCTGAAGGTAACTTGGCTTGTGAGTTTCTTTGTTGGATCAACGTGGCACCTCTATGGGTATACACACTGTCTTTGTTCCTTCATCTGTCTCATGTATTAACTCATGGTTGAAATTCTTAGTATAAGAAACGGTATATGATACGTTGGTTTAGGTATCATCAAAAACTTACCTGGATGGCACATCTCTTACCTCTTGTTTCTCAACACTGGTGTCAGGAACACATTGCTTGAACGGGTATATGTCAACGTGAAACTTTACAACTCTACATGCTTCTACCCTTCTCGTAGACAAGCTTAAAACTTTGTACCCTTTTTTCTCGGCTCTTCTCCTAAGTACACGCAAGTTTATGCTCTAGGATCGAACTTGCTTCCTTTATTACCCACTATAGTTTTTGAAACGGTATGATTCGGTACTCTCCAATGCGAACTCGAACACCGAGGATTATAGTGGTTCGGCCAATAATCCGGCCTACGTCCACTTCTAGACAAAGCTATTATTCATCTTTCAGTCTACAACACTAGAGAGCCCTCTTGGGAGAGCCCTCTCTTTTCAAACTTGAGTCCCTTACAAATGAGCCCCTCTACTCCTATTTATAGACTTTTTATCACTAGGTTCACCCTTTTGCCCCTATACATGATAGTTTTACATAAAATATAGCTATCAGTCCTTTTACGGGTCTCCGGACTGAAATACTGCTTCCGCATTGGACTAACTCTTCCGGACCGTCACTTTAACAATAATCCTTCCGGTAGTTACTCTATCGGTAGCGATCCTTTAGATAACAGCTCTTCTGGTAGCGGGTCCTCGGTAGTAGGGCTTCCAACGATAGGCCTTCCGACAATTGGTCTCCGGTAGACTCTCTTGGTAGATCCTTCCGCATCGGGGCCTTTCGGTAGCAGGCCTTCCGACAATTGGCCTTCCGACAATTGGTCTTCCGACAATTGGTCTCCGGTAGTAGTCCTTTCGCTAGCAGGCCTTCAGTAGACGCTTTGACCTTCCGCATGGTATATTTCATACCATTACATCAGTCCCACAAGTTCTACTTTTTAGCACTAAAAAGTGGAACTTATAAAAAGAAGATGAAATTTACACTTTGTACTCTTTTCTTTTCTACTATATATCTCCTAGTCCCACAAGTTCTTTTTCTTTTGCCTAAAAAGGAAATGAACTTAAAAACTTTAGTCTTCCGGAACAAAGAAGCCCCACGGGTTCCGGGGGTGATGAAGTCCCACTTGTACTCCTGAGAAAAGGTCTCCGTTCCTTGACCGTGCCATAATAAGAAATCCAAAGATCTGGAATTCCGAAGGGCCATAATAATCCCGGAAGACCATAATAATTCCAGAAGACCATAATAATTCCAGAAGACCATAATACTCTCAAGAAGTCCGAGATAATAATAATAATGGAATATTACTTCATAATCAGATTCCTGCTTGAATCACTTTATTTCCTTGGACCTGCATACCTAAATTTAACAGATTAAAAGATATTTGCCTTTTGGGCTGCCCGGAGCGACCGGACTTCCCAAAAGTTTTTGTTGTTAGAGCATATTAATCACGAGGATAAAAAAAAAAAAATATACAGCCTATAGGTTGTTTAGAGCAGCCTTTCTAAGTACATGGATAGCACAAGTCTGAGTTGAACAAAAAGGAATTCCTAAAAATTCTATTGCTTCCCAAAAGTTGGAGATTCTTATAATGAAGAATTTTAGACTGCTCTTTTGTTTTTTTTTTGCCAAGATCTCTTTTGGTAACCCCTTAGTTACACTTTTATGCTTTCACACTCTACCACTGTACACATGGTGAGATCGTCTGTTTAACACTCTACCGACTTCGAGCCGGTGAGATCGTCGGATTAACACTCTACTGGCAGTAAGACAGCGAGATCGTCGGATGAATTACACTACCATCGTTGATGGTAGATCGTCGGATACAAAACACTCTACCATGGCCAATGGTGAGATCGTCGGATACATTCTTTGTTTTTCTTTTCTTTTCTCAAGACTCGCTGGTCTTGGTTTTAAGTAAATCAGAATTTGTTTTAAAATATTTCTTTTTTTGAAAACTAGAGGGTGATCAATCCTCTAGAGGAAGTTTCGTAAGCTCCCAGTGACAGAAGAATATTCTCAATGAAATATCAAAAGTTTGGTACCTCTTTTTTACCGGTTGAATGATATCACCGGTAGATTGACTTTACCGACGTATTTGCTGGAAGCTTATGTCTGCCCAAAACATGGTTTCCTCCGGTATTCCTTTTATGCAGATGGTTTCTATCGGAGAGGATATCAAATTTCTTGAATGCTGCCCGGTGTTGGAGAAGTGAAGTGTAACAAACTGTTACCAGTAGCGGTGGGAAATGGCTACTGGTGGAGATGAGGAATTGCCACTGGAGAAGGAATCAAGTTTGCTATTGGTGGAGACCTCAAACTGTTACCGGTGGTGACCTACCGGGAGGGTATCCAATTGTTATCGGAGTAGAAAAAAGACTTTCACACTGCCCCAAAACCCGGACTTTTGCCATCGCCTTGGTCGTGACTTATCGTGCGTTGCTTCATTTTACTGCTATTGAAGTTGAGTTCCTCGGGCGTATACCATGCGCACCGGAAAAATGGAATACACATCTTATTTTTGTTTCTCATCCGAAATCTCTTCCGGAGAGGATATCCAACATTTCTACCCATTGTTTCACATCCATTCTCTGTGTCCAAGCTTCTACCGGACTGCTGCAAAACTCTGCGGTGCATTCCTTAGTGATACCCCTCCGTAGGACTCTTTCGGTAGCCGATTTGAGTGACAACGGTAGCCTGATATTACCGGTAGGACTTCAATTTGTTACTGGTGGAGATTCTACTGGTGGAGGCTTTGAAGTTGCTACCGACTGAGATCACGAGCTTTCTCCACTGAAGACATGGTACTTCTACTAGCGGAGATGGCAGATTCATAGTTCATGGTTTTGAAAATTTAAACATAAATAATACTTAACTAAGTTTTTTATATGATGCCACAAAAGGATGTAAAAGCTGAAGCGGTTTTTAGCAGTAATAATGCTCAGATCAGAAGCCAAACGTTTTGACAACGTAATAGCAAATAATATTTAAATATAGAGAAGCAAACGGTAGCATGAGTGATTGTGTAGAGAGTTTTTCAGATTTCAGATAAGAAGCAGCAAAAAACAAAGAGCGTGTGCAGCATTTTTTTTTAGTATACCGCAGCTATCTATATGCACATAACAAAAGTTCAATAACAAGAACAGTAAGGAAGCAAAATTGATTTTTAAATCAGTATGTTTTTTACACAGCTACCGTTAGTGCAAAAGTGACTCCGTAATGGTTAACAAGTTCAAAGGTATACTAGATTATGTGAAGTTTTGTATTCAGTCGTAACTTTTTTTTTTTTTGAAAACCTTGATACTGCCACTTGTATGCAATGACAGCAATATGCTTGCTTAATAACTTAAAAGCGTAAGTACCTTTATAGTAATAAAGATCAGATGCGAAATTGCAAACAGAGAGTGTTGTTTCAAACAGACCTTTGCTTTTTGCCATATTTTGACCTAAATCTGATTTTCAGCAAGGAAAGTTCCCTTGGGTGGGAAGTACAAAAGTAATAGCTGAATTAGTTTAATACGGATCTTTCAACACATAATGCAACTAACAAATGCACCAAATGTTCTGCCAAAAAGATGATTTTTGAATAGTAGTAAAACAGATAGCATAGACTGGTAAAAAATCTGTTTGAACAGATTGATATCGAATACCTGTAATCAGCAAAGACTGAAGCAGCAAAAGAATTTGAGCAAGAACTTGAGTTTAATCCATGTTTCTCATTCTCATCTAACAGTTTGTGCATCACTGGAATAGTAACTACTTATAACAGTATGAATTTGAGGTAAAGTAATACCCAAGCTAACACCAAGTAGAACGCAGGTTCGATTTTTGATCAACACACCAATAGTCCAGGGGGCATTGAAACAGACATATAATTCTAACTGAATTTGTAGACAAGCGTGACTCAGATAAAAACCAGCTTTCTCAGTAAAATGTGACGGAAGTTGTACTGCCTAGTAAAGAAAATTTGAAGTCGGCATTCATGAACTTATTGAAAGCTGAGGCCAGACATTATATCACTCTCAGTTTGCAATATAGAGAACATATTTTCTAAATTATCCAAGCCGCTTAGTCAAACAATAGCAACTTTCACTTTTCATAGCAGTTTGCTAAATTATAAAAACATGATTACCTTTAAATGTTGCCTTTTAGATCAGTCAATTACCTCTGAAAAGAGACACTGTCATTCTATAAATGTCTCCCTTGTTTTCCATCTTCTCTATCGAACGTAAACTGGTTACAGGATGGCAATGGCTTCCGGACGATAATGACTTCCGAGAGACGACGATCTTGGGAGATGATGGCTTCCGGGCGAAAAATGTCAACACCCGCGCCCGACTAATCTCTTTTCTTCGGTCTTTGTAATTTCGTCGCCCGGGGCTGAATGTAGGTGTTACCCGAGTTTGAACGAAGACATCACCCAGTTCCAACTCTTCCTTCGCGTAATATACTTAATTGATTATGAAATGAACATGCTACTCCGGTAACATTCTTCCAGTAACCTTTGGAGACCAAATTTCTTCACCGGTAGCATTCTTTATTTAATAATCTTCCGGTAACATTCTTCCGGTAATTGAATCGGTCTTCTTGATTCCTGATGGATACGTCTCCGCTGAGGATCCCTCTACCCGATTAAAAATGTTCCTGCGAGGATCTGAGGACAACTTGCCTTTGACTGGCTTCGATATTAATATCGAGATCGGAATATCGATGTCGGTTACGCGCATAGGCAGGCTCGAGCCTTTCTTCTTGACCGCGACTCGTCATGAATCTCGGAAACTCTGTAGGTGAGCCTGTCAATCCTCTTGATCTTTCCATTTGATTTTCCACGTCGATTCTCTTATTGTGATGCAAAAAAGACTCAGTATCCTTGATCTCCTTTTATCCTGACTTGCTTCGAAATTCTCATTCTCCGACTTGGACGGGAGAATTTATCCAATCGAAATAAGTTCTCACGCTTGGTTAGTCCTAGGTCGTTCGTTCGATTGCCATCCTCAAGTTGTGTTGCTTTCTTCATCGATCTATCTTCATACGATATTTTACTCTTCACAAAGTGAGATTGCTTCTCTCACGACTTCTTGAATTGTCGGAGGGGAAAAGTTACCGGTATGATTCACCGGTTCCTCTCGATCAAAGCTTGACGTGAATCCCCTTTCTTGAATGTGTTCATCCTGTGTTCTCTCATGCAAAATTGATATTCGTGGATGAATCCCTCAATTTCTTCGATCTGATTCGCTTTTTGTGGTGTTTTCTGATCTCGATGAGAGAAAATGTAAGCTGAAATCAGACTTCCTTTGTGAATGCGAGAATGCAAGATCGAGAGGGGTGATGTCTTTGGACCATTTTGTCGATCGTGAGATAACTGTATCTGATGATTTTGGTGACCACAACGTTCTCGGTCAGATTACCGGTTGCGACTTCATGAATTGGACAAAGGCGATGCGAGCGCTAAAATGACGGACATCAGATTTTCGCCAATAACGATATGTGGTTTGAATCGTGGTTGCACTTGGCTGTTCATTTCCCACAGACGGCGCCAAATGAAACGGTATGATTCGGTACGAACTCCAACATCACGGATTATAGTGGTTCGGCCAATAATCCGGCCTACGTCCACTTCTAGACAGAGCTATTATTCACTCTTTGGTTTACAACTCTAGAGAGCCTTTTGGGGTGAACTCTCTCTTTTCTAACTTGAGTCTCTTACAAATGAGCCCCTCTACTCCTATTTATAGACTTTCTATCACTAGGTTCACCCTTTTGCCCCTATACATGTGATAGTTTTACATAAAATATAGCTATCAGTCCTTTTACGGGTCTCCGGACTGAAATACTGCTTCCGCATTGGACTAACTCTTCCGGACCGTCACTTTAACAATAATCCTTCCGGTAGTTACTCTATTGGTAGCGATCCTTTAGATAGCAGCTCTTCTGGTAGCGGGTCCTCCGGTAGTAGGGCTTCCAACGATAGGCCTTCCGACAATTGGTCTCCGGTAGACTCTCTTGGTAGATCCTTCCGCATCGGGGCCTTTCGGTAGCAGGCCTTCCGACAATTGGCCTTCCGACAATTGGTCTTCCGACAATTGGTCTCCGTAGTAGTCCTTTCGCTAGCAGGCCTTCGGTAGACGCTTTGACCTTCCGCATGGTATATTTCATACCATTACACCCCGTAATTAAAAATAGTGATTAATTAGGCTAATAAGTAATTTATAAGCTTAATTAAGTGTAAATAATCATGAGGGAACAAATCCCGAAGAAAACGGATCCTTAAAATGGATTAAAATCTCTAACGAACCTTAAAGCACGTTTTTCGAGGTAACCGGGAAAACGTGTCTTTAGGCGGGCAAATAGACTCGCAACAATTTTGGTCAACTAAATAATCACTAATAAGTATTAGTGAAGTTTTAGAACCAATAAAATCAATAAAACGAGGAAATAGTAAAACTGTCAAAAACGGGAAGTTGTGGGGTAGAAACATAAATAACCAAAACTTGTGTGTCCACTTTTGAAATAAAATGAAAACTGTTTGTGTGTGTGGGCTGTGTCAGCCGATGGGCTTCCCCTCTCTCACACTCCCTCACACTCTCTTCTTATTTACAAAACAACAAAAGTAATAAAGTAGCCCACTCTCACTTTTACTCTCTCTCCTCCATTTCATTCTCTTCACTCACGTAGAGCTCCCCCTCCTCCTCTCTATTTTTCTTCCTCTCAACTGATGGCCATGGAAGAATAAGCAAACCCACACAAAACTCTACTTCTCTCCTCTTGTAACCCCCTTAACCCTCCTCCAAAAATTATAAAAATTACACCATTGTCATCCTCTCCTCAAGAGCAACATTTCTATCTTTTCAAAACTCGAAAAGGAGAACTTTCATCTCCATGGGTATGGAGCATTTGGAGCTTCAAGACCATCACTAAAACCACCTTCTTCTCCTTGTTCTTTTGAGGTAAAAATCTTCTTGAAGCTCCATTGTTTTTCTAGCCTTAAGGGCAAAACGAAATTTGAAGCTAAACCCTTGTTTGCTTCTTTGAATGCTAGCCGATTTTGGCATTGTTGGAGAGTGGGAAATATTGTCCTCGAGCCACTCCAAACACTACTTACACCCTTGGAAGGTAATATGTTTTCTAAACCCTAAAACCTACACTAAAAGCTTAAATAATGTTAGGGTTAGTTTTTAGAATTAAAGTATGTATATGTATGGGTTGTAGTGTTAGAGAATTTGAAGTACTATAACCGGTAGAGAGAGAGAGAAAGAAGGAAGGAGGAAGAAGCAAGAAGAAGGGAAGAAAACTAGAAGGGAGAACAAGGTAATTATACTCACCTTTGTATAGCTTTGTATAGCTTTGTAAATGCTATTGTAACAGATTTTTTAGAAATGAAAATATGTATTGTAAGATGGTAATGTATTGGTAGTGTAATGTGTAGAAGGAAACAAATGTTTTAAACCTATAAAAGACATGTAAAACTTGTTGAAACCTAAACGGTTATTGAATGTAATGTGCAGAAATTTTTAAGAGTGTTTTAGTATTGGTATTGTGTATGGGAGCTTGTATATATATGGTTGTTGAAAACAGGTGGGATAAGTGATAATGTGTGTGAAAACAATGTGGTGAGAGTGTGAAAATATAGGGGAGGTTATGTCAAAATTTACCTAGGAATAGAACACTTAGTGGGCTAGAAACTAGGTGGAAAATGTATGTTGTAACAGATTTTGTTTGAGTTAGGTAATGGGTAGATGGGGAGAGATAGTTAATGTATTGTGAGGTGTTAGAAACTCTAGAAATGGCATTAGAAGAGGGAACTTGTAACACACATACTACGCACATAACACTAAATGAAATCGCAGCGGAAATAAATAACTAAACAGTAACTAACGCTTCGGTGCTACAACGCCGTCAACCACCCACGTGGTTGACAAGGCAGATTAAATACAAGAGTACCGGTCTGATGATCAGACTCCCGAGCATAAAACTAAACCATAAATACATCATATACAATACCGAGTATTACATACATCCTTCGCTGTTAAACATCACTGTAAAACTGCAACAACCAGATATGTAACGCCACGGGAGCATAGGCGCATCCCGGGCCATCATCCTAAAAGTACTCAAAAGTAAATCACATCCTAGGATCTAGAGCCACTCCGCTTCTTCGATCCTCATCCAGTATAAGAAATATGGATCCCCCGAGGGGGTCAGCAACCCTTGGCTGGTATGGTTAACGCGCAGCCCATCGGCTACCGGGATACGCGCAACTAATTGTCATGATAACATGGCATTCATTTATATACATAACATAACATAACATGGGGCATAGCATCAATAGTGCACAGCTCATCATCACATACACGGTGGATCTTCGTTCCACAATAACAAACCACAAGGGTCAAATAACACAAGAGCCTAGAGAGTGATTCACTCTCATGTTAAGCTCGTTAAACACACTCATTACCGTTCTGTTAGACGAACGAGTAACTTAAGTCACAGATGGTTTGGATTTAGTGACCCGAACACACCACACAACACATGTTCCCACTAAACCGATCATAAGTCAGAATAGGTAAGCTTTGGAAGAAGCTAGCGGGAGATCGATCGCCAAATTAAGGAGAACAATCTTAACAACATAAGAGTCGAATCTGATTCAGATATCTACTCTTAACTTACATGCATGACCGGACAACCGGATTCCTCACTTCCCAGTTAACACTCGTTAGAAGTTCATAGTGGAACTTAACAACCAATACACAATAGGTGGTAAGTCATGTTAGACACACACAAGGGAAATGAGTCACAACATAACATCACAATAATATGAATAACTGTAAACTCATTACATGTTTAAATCTTATAACGTCATAAACACACAGAAAAACATACAACACACAAGCCGGTGTAAACCGGTAGACAATAGACTGCAAGAAAACCATACCTTGGTCCTTGCCTTGATTTGTTTCCACCGTAGGTCACTCCTATACATGATTCAAGAATGTCGGTTAATTAACTTACTTAACCTCCAAATTTACTAAGTGTTTAACATGATTATTCGACATGTTTGAATGTCTAACTTACCCTAGGTTACCTTCATTATACACCCTAGGGTTAACTACATAAGTCACATTCTTTTCTGTTTTTTTTTTTAAAGTTTTTGGTATGTCCGACCCACCGTCCGACCCACAACTGGGTCGGACCCTTCCAGTGGTTTTCGGGTCTGAAGAACCTTACCATGTCCGGCCCATGTCCGACCCAACCTTCTGGGTCGGACCATTCCAGAGACATGTCCGACCCACGTCCGACTCACTCGACTGGGTCGGACCATTACAGAGAACTTCATCGACCTCAGAACATACATGTCCGACCCATGTCTGACCCACCCTTCTGGGTCGGACCATTACAGAACATTTTACCGCCTTATAAACATGCCCGTCCGACCCACGTCCGACTCACTCGACTGGGTCGGACCATTCCAGAAACATTTTCCCTCCTCTGAAATATGACCGTCCGACCCATGTCCGACCCACCCTTTTGGGTCGGACCATTACAGAACATTTTCCTAACGTCTAACAGAGGCTGTCCGACCCACAACTGGGTCGGACCCCTGGGTCGGACGTCCTCTAAACTTACCCAAACTTTGTCAAATCTTCACCAAACTTCTCCTTAAGCCTCTTAATGATTCCTAACAACATTTGGTAACCTTATATCCACATACAACATCTATGAAACTCATTTTCTAATTCCTTAAGCCTTTACTTATTTCCTTGTAAAATTCCTTAACACTTACAACATTTTATACTAGGTTTCTAAATGGTGTTTCTCACCTATGATAGCTACTATCCCCAAAATGCTTTCTCCTCATCTTAACATCATCTCTTAAGCATTATTTCCCACAACTAACTCCTTATGTCATTCATGAAGTTCTTTTCCAAGTTTACACTTTCTCCTTATTTACCAAAGTTTGCCTAAGTCTTTACCTAAGTCCAAAATGATTTTGGTACATACTAAAACCTCAAGATCATGCCTAAGTCCTTCTCACATCTTAAATCACCTTAATGCATGTTTCTTACACAAGAACAACACTTAACCAATCTAAACACCTCTTAACTTATCAAACTCATTTTAACTCTTAGACTTCTCATTTATTACCTAAATTTCGACATAGGTTCTCCTAGAACATTACTAAACCAAAACACATTGTTTTTACCAACAAACAACCAAGAACACTAAAAATCCATCAAGCACTTATTATACACAAACTCCACTCACAAAGCACTACATCACAATATAGTGCATAATTTAAATTGCATGGCACTTAGGCCCTTAAATGACATGGCTCTTAGGCCCTTAAGATGCATAAATCATAAACACTGAATTTCCACAATATATATTTGCCTTTGACCTGCAAATACACTCAACAACACATATGCCTTTTACTAAGCTCTTGAGAACACTTACTAAGTCATTCACCATTTGCTCTTTAGGTAGTTTTAACAAGCATTATAAGCTCATTTCTCCTAAGGCATTAAACAACATTAGGTTAGTAGATTTACCTCTCTTCCAAACAACTTCTTTCTTGTTTCCTTTAAAAACCGGTAATGGTATTTGATTCTTTGACAAGTTCTAAACAATATACAACCATTATAATGAGTATTCAAGCTATAAGCTTCATCTCATTGTAAACCCTAATTTTACATTGTTTCAAAAACATTAATGTAATTGTTTTACCTTGCTCTTTGAAGAGAGTTTGAATATCTAACAAGAGAGGACTCCACCTAGTCCATGAAGAGTTGGAATGAAGCTAGAACAAGGTCACACAAAGAGCTCCTTCAATATGTATTTTCGGTTACAACAAAAACATGAAGGAAATGAAGTTTTTATTTGAGATTCCTTACCTAGAAGCAAAGGAGAGTAACCATATGTAAAAATACAAGCTCAAGCTCCTTCAATGGTGGAACTCCTTGGCACCGAAATGGTGGTCTTGGAATTTTAAGAAGATAGAAATGAAGAGCTTGATGAGAGAAAGAGATTGGTGGTGTTTGTTTTTGATTTGAACAAGTGAGCTAGATTTTACAAGAGATCAAAGAAGAGGTTTAATGGAGGTGGTGTGGTATTACCGTGGAAGAGAAGGAAGAAGAGGGGTTGAAGAGAGTGTGGAGCCGTGTGAACAAGGAAGGAAATGGAGAATGAGATAGAATTACTTTTTGAAGATATTTGTAGTTAAAGTAAAAAGTAGTTTATTTACTTATCATTACTTACTTAATACATTAATAAGAGAGTGGTGAGTCACCACACTTAAGAAAACCGGCCCCCATTTATACTTAGGGGTAATATAGTCTTTATTTGTCAATTTAATTACTTATACAAACATATGTTACAAAATAGCTTATAAAAATCACTATTCATGAAAACAAGGCACATAGAAGTGAAATTTTTGATTTCCCATTAATATAGACATCCAAATGTGATATTATATAGTACACATATATATTTAAGAGTAATGATGGACATCTAGCCACTCAAAACTCATTTACAAGACAATTTTTCAAAAATGTGCTTTAATACTCCTTAAAGCACATTTTGTGTTTAAACTTGCTTTCAAGCTTGGTTTTCTTTGGTAATTGGTTTAATATGTTCATTAGTATATAAATGAGGTCTTGGTAAGTTCATTAGGTCTTAACCAAGTTTATCCCAAGCTTAGAGCACATTTTGGCTCTTATTGACTTTAAAGCACATTTTGTGTTTTCTTTTGTTTAAATTTGTTTACTAATGTTCCTAAGATTCTTTTTAGTCTTAATACACCATATTTAAGTGTTTAAACAATATATTAAGGTTTGGGGTATTTCAGAACTATAGATGGAGAGAGTTAGAACTAAAATCTGTAGCAAATGCAACTAGGAAAGACCTAGTGTAAGTGCTGAAATGAATTTAGAAACAAGTGTGTAAATTAGTGTAGGAATGAGTGGTGAATTAATGAATGAACTAAGGTGTATTAGGAGGTTTATTTAGTGGTAAAACATGTGGGATTAAGTGTAGGAACAATGGGGAAGTAATGGGTAAAAGATAGGAACTGAAAACAGATTTTTAAACTGAAGTACTGGGCCGGACCGGACTTGCAAGTTCGGTCGAGCCCAGAATCGCCAAGACGGGAGTCTTCTGGAATGGACCGAACTTGCGACCGGACTTGCAAGTTCGGTCGGACCAGAAAATTCTCCCGTCTGAAACCTTCTGGAATGGACCGAACTTGCGACCGGACTTGCAAGTTCGGTCGGACCAGAAACTTTTCCTGTTCGAAACCTTCTGGAATGGACCGAACTTGCGACCGGACTTGCAAGTTCGGTCGGGCCAGAAAAATTTCCGTAATGAAAGCTACTGGAATGGACCGGACTTGCGTCTGGACTTGCAAGTCCGGTCGAGTCAAAAAAAAAGAAAAGAAATTTTTAATTAAATAATAATAACATACATAATATATATATATATATATATATATATATATATATATATATATATATATATGTATACCCACATATATAAATGTACATATGTCAATGTACCAATGTTAAGTAAGGAAAGGAACTTAAAGTAATGAAGAGTAAATAAATAATGTATAAGTATAAGAAGTGTAAGGACATAGTAAGTAAGAGTTAGGAAACGTAAGAGTAATCAAATTAAGTTAATGATAGTTAAATTAATCACCCGAACATATGTATGTTATAGGACTTGATTTGTGAGCACCGAAGGAACGTTGGGATACAAGTACAACGGTGAACGGTATGAATTCCTCATGCCCCGTATGCTATCTTGGTTACTCTGATTTGTGTGTTGTGTGCTAATTGATCACCAAATAAGATAAATGCACGAATCGGAGTTACTATGCATACTTGTGGATATGTAGTGTTGTATGTTGGGAATATTTTTCTTAAATCTTAGTTTGTATAATTCATGAAATGTATGGATGATAATGAGTGTGTGTATGTATGATATACTGTATTGTGACCGCATATGTTTGTGATTGGACTTCTAACTGATTCCTAACAAGCTAACCAATCTAACTTAAATTGGTAATTAAATTGGAATGAGTAGAAGTCCGATATAGTTTCGGTCACGCGTGAGGATGCGGAGTCACGAGAGGTTGGCTCCAATTCCTGACTCTTAAACTGGTCCGCGACCCAAATCCCTTAAGTGGGTAGCATCCCGGATTGGTGAGTCAAGTAAATCCCGGTGGTGGGACGGTGTAGTCCCCGGGCCGGAGGTCATACCGACTTAACTTGAGTATAAGTAAGTAAGTAAGAACGAGTAAGTAAAGTAAATGAAAGTAAGTAAGTGCAAGTAAGAGAAAGTAAAGCGAAATGAGTAAAAGAGTAAATAGCATTCCGATTAACCCGGATGCGTAATTTGGCTAACGATGTGAAGGTAAGTATTGTGTGCATTATTGTATTGATGCCTTGAATTGTATAATGTATTGTATATGCATGAATGTTGAATGTAAAGCATGTATTTATGAAATTAATGAACCGTATGTTTAGTGGACGTCAAATAGTCGGCGTGCCCTAGCTAGCACGCGGTATATGTGGAGTTCATGCGCAGCTTTTACTGAGCCCCTTGGGGTGATGTTTTTACTACACGCAGGTACAAGAGAAGGATGAAGACTGTAAAGAGATGTAGCTTGTTCTTTTGTCTTCTTTTTTATTGTAAACATTGAATTATGAATGGTGTACTAAGTAGTACACGGCTGTAACCTTTTGATAGCCGGTGTACCATGGGGTACACCTTTTTGGATATAGAAAGGATGGCGAATTGGTATAGATGAGTAGCCGGTAGAAACTCATTATTTTGGTAGATGGAGAAAGGGAATGTAATTGAATATACTTTAAATACTCGGTGATCCTGGAATGTAAGAAGGTTATCTTTTGTATTCAGTAAACAAAGTTTAGTAGCTCGGTATACTATGATCATCAGACCGTTACTGTAAGTAGGGTAAGCCTAGCTAGCCGTATGGGCGGTTAGCGGCGTTGTATCACCCGCCGTAGTAATAGTAGTAATTCCACTGCGAACTGATAGGATTAACAGGACGACTAGACGGTAAGCATACAATTAATGGTAGGGGTGTTACAAACTTCAAAGCCCCTCGGAGGATCCCGATAAGACTTCTTCTCAACACCAACATCTTATCTCTGCTTCCCATGACAAAGGAAAAGCCAAAATGTACCCTGAGCATCTTCTTCGTGCTTCATACCCCGACAAATTCAAACACAAAAAAGAAAGCTTGCGATCCTCAGTCCACTTATGATCAAACCCTCTATCAACATGGAGGAGTGGGAGGAGTCTGATTATCACGAGCTTTTCTATTCTAAGGCAGACCCTGAGGATGATCAGGGCTGCCAATCCAAATGAGTTGCATCTCCTTTAACTGCCGAGGGCTGGGTCACCCTTGTGCAGTGGTCTGGGTCACTGGTTTGCTCAGGAAACACAAACCCGACCTTGTCTTTCTAATGGAGACCCATAGATCCATTCCTGAGATGGATAGTATTAAAGGTCGATGGAGAGACTATGATGGTATTTCTGTTCCTAGTAAGGGTAGAAGCAGTGGTCTTGCTCTTCTCTGGAGAAAGGATCTGTGTGTGTCTTTCATCAACTTCTCTCATCATCACGTGACAGCAGAGGTTACTTTCTCAGGTATGAACCCTTTCACCCTTACTGGTTTTTATGGGTGGCCCAATTGGGAAAAAAATACCTCTCATGGGAACTTCTTAATAATCTTGGTAGGACTGTCCAGCAACCCTGGGTGGTAGTAGGTGATTTTAATCAAATCTTGTTCGAAAGAGATAAAATAGGAGGGAAAACCAGAGAAGAAAAACATATAAGACCTTTTCGAGATATCATTCACTCTCTAGAGTTAATTGATATTGGCTTTAGGGGATATCCCTTCACTTACACAAATTGTCAAGATCCTCCTTATACCTCTGAGAGTAGATTAGATAGAGCTTTTTTCTCAAAAAATGCCTTGAACTTATTTCCCTCCTCTTCAGTTCTTCATCTCCCTAGGGATAGGTCGGATCATTGTCCTATCCTTATTAGATTCTTAGGTAATCACATGAAAAAAGAGGGATTTTTAGATTCGAGAATGGTTGGCTTTTGGATGATAAATGTAGAGAGATTGTTATTAAAGTGTGGGGTGACAAAGATAATTGCCTCAGTTCCAACATTCAGAATTGCAAACTGAAATTGTTACAGTGGAAAGGTTGGTCCATCTCCAGCATCCTGCATAAGATTAAGCTTAAAAAAGAGAGTTGGACAAGATTACGAGGGATAATTTCTCAGTTTGGGCGGGATCCAACAGAAAACGGTTACTGACTGAGATAGAGCTTTTGTGTTTTAAAGAAGAAATCTATTGGAAACAAAGATCTCGAGACAAATGGTTAGCAGAAGGGATAAAAATACTGCATACTTCCACCTCAAGGCTAGCTCTAATAGAAGGAGGAATGAAATTTTGCCTTCAATCTGAAGATGGTTCAATCAAGTATGAGTGGAGTGATATCGAAAAAATTTCCACAGAATATTTCCAAACTCTCTTCTCTGCGGGTAATGTTGCTAATCCTGATATTTTTACCAAGGAAGTGTCGGGCCTTCTTTCTCAGGAACAGAGAGATGACCTGGAAATCCCCTATACTATCAGTGAGATTTCGATAGCCCTAAACCAGCTAAGTCCTAAGAAGGCCCCAGGTCCAGATGGTTTCAATGGAGTTTTCTTTAAAACCTTTTGGTCAACAGTAGGAGATCAAGTTATATCCACAGTTCTTAACATCCTGAATGGTCATCCTATTCCCCCTTGCTTCAATAAGTATTACATTGCCCTGATTCCTAAGGAGAAAGGGGCGAATTCTATTGATAAATTTAGACCAATTGCTCTGTGCAATTTTGTGTATAAAATAGCTACCAAGGTTTTAGCCAATAGAATTCAACCCATTCTGCCCTTGATTATTTCTGAAAACCAGTCTGGTTTTGTGAAAGGCAGACTAATCACAGACAATGTCATTTTAGCGGGTGAGCTTCACCACAAAATTGCCAAGTCTAAAGCCAGAGTCAGAGGGTACTTTTCTTGTAAGCTGGATCTCAGTAAGGCTTATGATAGGTTGGAGTGGCCTTTCATCAATTCACTGTTGATTTCCATGGGGTTCCCTGATAAATGGAGGATTCCAACTATGAATTGCATATCTTCTACTACAGGGGTTGTAATCATCAATGGTTCTCCTGGCAGATTTTTCACACAATCTAGAGGTATTAGGCAAGGGGATCCTCTCTCACCTTTCCTGTTTATACTAGCCCAAGAAGCTTTCTCTCGGACTCTGAATGCAGCCACTGATAGAAAACAATACCTTGGTTTAGCCCTCTCAAAAAATTCTCCTCAAATCTCGCATTTAGCCTTTGCTGATGACACAATCCTCTATGGCCAAGCAACCATCTCCAATATCCTTTTTCTGAAAAATCTGTTACATCAATTTCTAGCCTGTTCAGGCCATGCAATCAACTATCACAAATTGGAAATCATTTTTAGTCCCAAACTTCATCAGCAAACCAAGATTTCTTTAGCCAACCTCCTGAATGTGCAAGTTGTTCCTCATTTTGCCAAATACCTAGGCTTACCTACCAAGGTTGGCAGGAACAAAAAGGAGACTTTCAACTATCTCATCGAATCCCTAAGGAAAAAAGTCTCTAGTTGGAAAATTCCGTTGGCCCAATCAGCTAGATCAATCCTTCTGTCGAGTGTTCTTCAGGCCCTTCCTACATTCGCCATGTCCCTATTCAAGTTACCTCAGGGTGTCATTACCAAGTTGAACTCTATCTTGGCTCATTTTTTGTGGGGAGGCAATTCTGATAAAAAACCAATGTACTGGAAAAGCTGGGACAAAGTTTGTTCTGCTAAAGAAGCAGGGGGAATGGGTTTTAAACATATTGAAACCTTCAACTCTGCCCTTCTAGCTAAGCATTTGGAAGATCATGACTAATCCGGATTCTCTAGTAGCCAGATCTCTCAAAGCTACCTATTTCTCCAATCAAAGTATCTTGGATACCAAGCCTTCCCCTCGAGACAGCCCCATCTGGAAATCTCTTATGGAAGGTATTAAGATTGTTAAACTAGGGAGTCTCAAGGAAATTAGGAATGGGCATGATACCGATATCTGGCATGCCCCGTGGATCAAAAGAAACCAACCAGGGGGCCCTTATAGCAGGAAACCAACAAACCGTGTTCTAAACAAAGTGAGTCAACTCATTTGTCCTATCAGTAATGAGTGGGATAATTCTATAATCTCTAACAACTTTCAGTTGTCTGATCAAATCTCCATCTTGAAGATTAAAGTAAAGCCATCCCAATCTGATTCATGGAGTTGGATTCACGAAGGGTCTGGAGAGTACACAGTTAAATCGGGCTATAATGCAGCTTTCAGTGTTCCCACAAAAGCCTCTGGTTCTCGCCAAGTTACAAATCAGTGGGAGATCCTGAAAAGTTTAGATAGGAGATGGATCTCTCCCAGAGCTAAACTGTTTTCTAGAAATTTCTCAACCTAATTGTTCCCTCTAATTCTAATCTTGCGAAAAGACTGGGGGGAGATGGATTATGTAATCTTTGTGGCAAAGTTGATCCCACCCAACATCTCATCTTTGAGTGTTGGTCTGTTCAAGATACCTGGATTAATACCATTGATCGAGATAAGTTGCCTGCTAATCAAGATGGTTCTATTCAAGACTGGTTCACTAATAATTTCAGGAACTGGAACAAGGAAAAACGCTACAAAATTGTTAACTGCATGTGGGCAGTATACGATGCAAAAAACAAAGTCAAACACAACAGAGACCTGTCCATCCTTGATTGCATTGACAACAATGTAGCTTTCATCAACGCATATCAAATTTCAATGAGCAAATCAGAAAACAGATGTGACTCTGTTATCGGTTATCAGATGTACAATGAAGCCACAATCTACACCAACTGCTATAGGAAAAAAGATGCTCCATTAATTTGTAGTGCAGTAATTATTTCTTACACTGGTGATGTTTTGGTTGCTTGTAACAGGAAGATCAGGAGTAAATTGGATGAGGTATCTCTGGAGATCCTCAACATCATCCATGTTCTCCGGGTGGCGAAAGAAATGAAGATTGAGAGAGTTGCAATTAGAGCAAACAATCCAGCTTCTTGGAAGATTTTGGGAAAATGCAAAATGCAGGATCGCACAACTACAAAGGCTTATGGCTCTTTATCTTATGTTTTGAACCGTTTTAGTTCAGTTAGTATTTTATTATGTAATACAGAGATGTCTAATTTCCCAGCTGTTTTAGCATGTTTGTCTTTTGCCCCATCAATGGATTGGGGAGTATGAAAACTTTGTAAACCTTCTACTTCACTGTTGTATGCTTCGGCCATGCAAGGTGACAAGCTAGAATTGTGTAATACGATCCTTAATATATATATAAAGGAAATGCAGTTTATCAAAAAAAAATGCAGATTTTGGATAATACAAAAATCTAGCTTTTTTTTCCTTTTTTTGTTTTTGAGTTGAGCGTTGATGTTTCTTTTTCTTTTTTTCTTTTTTACCACAAAATCTTTAAATTATTGTACATTTAAATATATAGGTCTAAAATAAAAAAAATTATATCATTGTTCATATAAATTCAACCTCTTCAAAACAAGACCAATCACGGATATATTTTGACAACTTTTAAAAAAAATTTTTACATGTATATGATGGTACACTAAAATGATATATAATTAATTAATTTTGTATTATGATTTATTAAAATTGATATTATGATTCATTAAGTAATAAGTGGTGAATTAGATGTTTTTATACTATAATGTGATGATGTACATATTTTAATGTGAGAATGTACATGTTTTAATGTGACAATGTACATGTTCAAATGTGAGAATGTACATGTTCTTTAATGAACATCTTTACATGTTTGTATGTCTATTTGTACATGTTTGTATGACCGTCTGTACAAGTGTTCTTCCTTATATGTATAGGTTTTAATCTAAGGATGTACATATTTAATAATTCATACATATTTATATGAGTATCTATATATTTTTAATGCGAGGATGTACATGTTTTTACGTGAGGATGTACATGTTTTAGTGAACATTTGTACAGGTTTGTATGACCATCTGTACAAGTTTTCTTTTACGTTTTATGCTCTATACATGTAAAAACAAATTTTTTTAAGTTGTCAAAATATATCCATGACTGGTCTTGTTTTGAAGAGCTTGAATTTAGATGAACAATAATATATTTTTTTTCATTTTGGACTTATATATTAAAAATTATTACAATTTGAAGTTTTTATGATAAAAAAATAAAAAGAATAAAAAACCTTAAAAAAGAAAAACAAAACCAGAAGCGCATTGAAAGCGCGCAAGAAAAAAAAACACTAACCGTACAGGATGTAGCCAATTTGGCTACAGCAGGCTGTAGGCAAGACAGGCCGCCAATCTATCTCTCTCATACCTAAAAAGGATATTAAAAGTGGCCAAGAATGTTGGATTGCAAAGAAATGAAAGATAGAAGAAGATGCGGAAGCTACTACGGGAGGATGGCGAGCGAATGATAATTAGAGAAGCGTGAGTGAGAGAAAGAAGCCGTATTTGAAAATAGAATTGAATTCATGTATATTAGTGAGTAACAAGGAAGGGTATTTATACAAGAGGAGTTTCCTAATAGGAAACACCTAATAAAGACTTTGACTAAACTAATAAAGACACTAATAAAGACTTAGCCTTAATGACTAAACTAATGAAGATGTGAAGATAATACAGAAAATGATAGAAAAATGATTATACTAGATATATATAATCCTAACACCCCCCCCCCCCCCCGGGGCAAACCTAGGAAAAATGGGTTTTTCCACGGTTTGTAAAAATGTCAAGCATCCTCATAGACTGAAGTTGACTTCGATAGTTTTTGCCCGGTAAGGCCTTGGCGAGCATATCATCTTTTTGATAAGTATTTGAGATATGAGAGACTTCGATGAGACTGGCTTTTATCTGGTCATGGACATAATGTACGTCGATTTCGATGTGCTTCGTATGTTCGTGAAGAACGGGGTTGTGGGCAATGAAAACAGTAGATTGATTGTCACATTTCAGTGGTATAGGTGTGACGTGATGTATCCCGAGTTCATGAAAAAGATGAGAGAGCCAAGACAACTCCGTGGTGATGCATCGAAGGGCACGATACTCTGCCTCGGCGGAAGAAAGGGAAACACAAGTTTGCTTCTTGGATTTCCAAGAGATGGGAGCACCTCCGAAAAGAATGTAATACCCACTGACGGACCTGCAAAATAGGACAGGAAGCCCAATCAGAATCACAGTAAGCAAGGAGGGAATAGTCGTTAGAATTATTTAAGAAAATGCCATAACCAAGAGTTCCTTTTATGTATTGAAGGACGCAGATGGCAGCATCCCAATGCTTTTGACAAGGTTGCTGGTTGAATTGACTTAAGAGTTAGACGCTAAAGTTGAGATTAGGACGGATATTAATAAGGTAGTTGAGCTTCCCGATGAGACGACAATATTCAGTGGCATCGGGCAAGAGAGGCCCATGATGAAGAAGAAGTTTGGTGCCTGGAGTAAGGGGACTAGCAACCGAACTTTTAGAGGTGACATGATAATCTGTGAGTAGATCAGTGGCAAACTTTGTTTGAGTGATCGCAACCCCATCAGGGATGTGATGAAATTCCATGCCGAGAAAGTAACTGAGGGTGCCAAGGTCCTTAATTTTGAACAGATGATGAAGGGTTTCTTTGACACAAGTGATCTTGTTGTCATCATTTCCACAAAGGATGATGTCTTCCACGTAGACTCCGAGAAAGAGGATGGATTTGTTATGACTCCATTTGAAAAGAGAGTGATCATTATCGGACATGATGAAGCCCAGACTTGTGAGGGAGGTGGATAGCTTGGCATACCATTGGCGAGAAGCTTGTTTGAGGCCGTATAAAGATTTTTGAAGTTTGCAAACTAATCCACTTGTGTTGGTGGTGAGGCCATCAGGAATTTCCATGTAGATTTCCTCATATAAGTCACCGTGGATGAAGGCGTTATTCATGTCGATTTGATGGATTTTCCAACGACGTTTTGTAGCCACGAAAATTAAAGCATGGATAGTGGTCATTTTAACTACGGGAGAGAAGGTCTCATGAAAATCCTCGCCTTCCTTTTGTGTGAAGCCCCAAACAACTAAACATGCCTTATAGCGTTCTTTGTCTCCATCAGCTTTGTATTTAACTTGATAAACCCATCTACATGTAATACATCGCTTTCCCTTGGGAAGTTTAACCAAGCTCCAAGTCTGATTCGCCTCTAAGGTATTGAGTTCAGTGGCCATTGCGTCACGCCATTCAGAGTATTACAAAGCAATGCGATAGGAGGAGGGCTCAGATGGACAATAACGTATGGCTTGGGAACACATAATGCGAGATGGAGCAATGTCAGTTAAAGTGTGTATATCCGGCATAGGATTTGGACGAGAACTTTCAAGTCTCATAGATAAGAGATGAGTAAAGGGATCAGATAGAGCGTGATTGCACTCGTAGTCACGTAATTTTACTGGAAGTTGCCTAACACGAGTTGATCGTCCAGGTCCATCAACAATAGAGTCATTGGGAGTCTCAGTGATGGATGAATCGTCAGTGGTCAGGCCTTTATCCTCACGAATTAGATTTCCCGCAAGATTGTCCTGAGTTGGATAGGAAGTGGGCTGGGCTCCATTAGAACCGTCTTCGCGAGTTATGTCTAGCCCAAGAACCGAGCTGTTGTCCTCACGCATATCCACATCATTAATAGAATCAGAAAGTTGTTGGACCAGTGGGTTTTGTCCTTGTTGATTGCTATGCTGGATGATATCATGGTCATTTTCAACAACAATAGGAAAACCGAAAGGTGCAGAATGATCGTGGATGCTTTCGGTGGATTGAGCTTGCAAGGGAAAGATATGTTCGTAGAACGTTAAGTCCCTGCTTGTTATAACCTTTTTTCTCATTAAGAAGAAGGACTCGATGGCCCTTTTAGCATAAACTTGGGCCCAACTAAACACCACGATGTCCGCGATCGTTGAATTTGGATTGGGAAATAGTTGGGCCGGTATGATAAACTAAGGAACCAAAGGTTTTAACGTTGTCAAGTTGAGGTTTTAGCCCATACTAATATTCATGAGGAGACATCCCATTAAAGGTTGAAGATGGCAATCTATTTATGAGGAATGTGGCCATCAAAACGTTTTTGCCCTAATAGCTTAAATCAAGACCGGATTGAAAGAAAAGAGCACGAGCTGTTTCAAGGAGGTAACGATGTTTGCGCTCGACCACGCCGTTTTGTTGCGATGTGTAGACGCACGTGGTTTGATGAAGAATTCCTTTAACGTGAAACAATTGTCGCAATGTTTTACACGATCCTAACTCGTAGGCGTTGTTGGATCGGACGATTTTTACAAGCTTGTCAAATTGACGTTCAGTCATGAGAATGAAATTTTGGATGTGTTGTGGTGCTTCGGATTTGGTCTTCATGAGAATGACCCATGTCCTCATGCTAGCATCATCTACTATGGTAAGGAAGAAACGGCACCCATCATGGTTGATGGTGGAGCATGGGCCCCAAATATCAATGTGGATAAGTTGAAAACAATGCTTAGACCTGTTACTAGAACGGGGAAAAGACAAGCGATGTCCTTTAGCCCTAAAGCAAATATCGCACACGAAATCAACAGGAACATCACATTTATTAATGAGTTCCATGCTAAGTATTTTGTTAACAAGAGGATGCCCCATTTTCTTGTGCCAAAACATCAGTTTAGAAGAATTTCTAGGAAAAGCATACGCATTATTACAGACATCAAAATCTTTTAAAAGATCAACGCCAAAAAAATAGAGGCCATCTTCTCTGTAGCCGATCTTCTTCTTACTCGTCCAAGTAGGGGCCTGCAGAAAACAACTGTTAGCATCAAAGACAACAGTGCAGCCCATCTGAGAGATCAACCTGCTTACAGAAATGAGTGCCAAACTGAAACTGTGAACATAAAGAACATTTTCCAGCTTAAAATCTTTGGTCAGTTGAACGGTACCGACGGTGTCGATCATTTCATTATTTCCATTTGGTAAAGTCACGTAGTGAATCTCACCCAGTTTCCTTTTTATCATTCAGTAGCGTCTCATTACCAATTAAATGGTCGCTAGCGCCCGAATCAAGAAGCCAACGGTGTTTATGATACTTATGAGGAGCGGTAAAAGATTGAATGCAAGCGATACCTGAGAAATTAGAGAAATCATTTGTTCCAGAAGTGTTGCTACTGCCAATAACCTTTTCTGGTACACGGCCTGATTTCTCAAGATACTCACACAGCTTGTTTACCTTTCAACATTCAGGCCAGGGACGCTAGTGTTTTCTTTAGATCGTTGTTCAACAATGTCAGCAATGTCATTTAGGTATCCCGTTTTGCCGTAATGTCCGCAAGTACCAATTCAATTCCTACCGGCGACATCCTTGTCACGATGACCTTTGGATTTGTCATCACGATTTCGCTAAGCCCTGCCTGCGTTGTTTGCAAAAGAGGTATCGCTGTCCTTCATAGCTTTGGCAGTAGATCATTGTCGTTCCTCTTGCAGCACAATGGCATATCCAGCATCGACGCAAGGAAGAGGTTTCCCCTTATATTGATGAATTCTTCGCGTAACCCAAGTAGAAACTCAAAGAGTCTTTTATTTTCAACATGCTTAGCCTTTTTTTTTGCTGTAACCACAACAACAGGGAGGGATATTCATCTTTCCAGAGATGTCGTCCCAGAGACTTGTCAACTTGTTGAAATACTCAGTCACAGTGGAGTTCCATTGTTGAATTTGAGACTATTCATGAGTTAGCTCAAACGTTCTGGTTCCATCAACTTGATCGTACCTTTGTGTGAGTCTTTTCCACATTTGGCGAGAGGTAGCGCTGGAAACGACGTTGTCTGTAATGGAAGGTTCGAGGCTAGCCAGGATCCACGATCGGATGAGCCCATTACATCTGTCCCAGGCGTCTCGTCGATTCTTGGCGACATTGGATCTTCTCAAGGTGCCATCGACAAGCTTTATTTTGTTCTTCGCTAAGAGACAGATCTCGACCTTTTTCTTCCAGATTTGGAATCTAGCCCCGTTGAATTTGGTTGATGTGAGTTGCACGCTTGGAACTTCTGAATTCGAAACATTGAGGGGATCAGCATCTATACGTTTTCTTCTCTTTGGATCTTCATCGTTATCTTCTTCAGTTCCGGAAGAATCGCCGCCTTCCCCTTCAATTCAGCTTTCTTCATATTCGGATGACATTCTGGATTTCGAGAATGTTCAGGTCCAAATCTGCCGTTCTGATACCATGTTGGATTGCAGAGAAATGAAAGATAGAAGAAGATGCGGAAGCTACTACGGGAGGATAGCGAGCGAACGATGAACAGAGAAGCATGAGTGAGAGAGAGAAGCCGTATTTGAAAAAAGAATTGAATTCATGTATATTAGCGAGTAACAAGGAAGGGTATTTATACAAGAGAAGTTTCCTAATAGGAAACACCTAATAAAGACTTTGACTAAACTAATAAATACACTAATAAAGACTTAGTCTTAATGACTAAACTAATAAATACACTAATAAAGACTTAGCCTTAATGACTAAACTAATGAGGATATGAAGATAATATAGAAAAGGATAGAAAAAGGATTATACTAGATATATATAATCCTAACAAAGAACTCCCTAGTACTGTGTGCAATGTTGTTGATGGCAACTGTGCTCCTGCTCAACCAATCTGCAATAATGGTAAATGGCCAGTTAGATTTAGTTAACACACTTAACTGCATCACCCAGAGTAACCCTTTAAGCCTTGCTATACAGTGCGTTGACTCCATTACTGCTAACCAGGAACTGTTGACGTCTGACTCGCCGTGTTTCTCCTTCTTGGTGCTTCCTCGCCCCTGTGTCTGTGGACTTGATTCAACTGTTCGTGACCTCATCCCCGAACTTCTTACCATCTGCAACGTTACAACCTTCAGTTGTCCCTGAACCATATGCATGAGATAGAAGATTGCATTGCATATTCCTGTTGATGTCGCCCTCCCTAATTATAAATTGTTCAGTACTTTCTAGCAACCATTGGAAAATAAATCATAAGTTCTGAGAAGAACTTCTGAATGTAACTTCGACTGTTAATGAGTCAATCAATAAGAATCAGTAAAACTTTTCACATGTGAATAAGATACTTCTCCTTTTGATTGTATTGCATGTATATTGGTTCTATTGAGAACTTAACATATAGGACAAGGATGATAATCATAGATCTTACTCACGAGTCACGGCCACGATTCCGACTCCATAGCCAGCTCCTGTTAGAGGTAAAAGTCAGAGAGTCAATGTAATGCACCTTAATTGATAAACCCAAATGGGCCCTCTCAGAGAGAGACGTAACCAACTACCTTTTCAGGCAAGTTACCAATTCAATATATGTAAAATCGCATACCCTCAGATAATACTCCACTCCCTATTTATAACCCTGCTAATTACCAATATTAACCCCGCTAATTACCAGTATTAACGCCACCGACCACCCCCTTCTTACGCTGATACACAATCCACTTATTACTAACCCGGTCATCACCGCTAACACACCTTCCCCCCTTAAACAAGCCTTGTCCACAAGGCTGCAATAGGAAACTGGGCACGAAAATCAGCACAGGATAACCAGGAGGAATCTTCTGCGGGTCGGCCAACCCACCGCACTAGCAGATGGTGACAAGGATAGCCACGCGGACGCTCCTGGACAGCAACTATCTCCTCTGGCTCATACAAAGGAGCTTCAGCCAATAATCCCTCTGGCAATCCGGGTTCAGCAGTGTGCTGGCCAATTGCTTTCTTAAGTTGGGACACATGGAACACCGGGTGGACTCTACTCGAAGAAGGCAATTCAAGTTTATATGACACCGAGCTGTACTTGGCCAGAACACGAAAAGGTCCATAATACCTTGGTGAGAGCTTAGGATGAACACGGACCTGCACAGAAAGCTGACGGTGAGGCCGTAGTTTCAGAAAGACCAAGTCCCCAACTTCAAATTCAACCGCCCTGCGCCGTCGATTGGCTGCAGCCACCATCCGCTGCTGAGCTCGCTCGAGGTTGTACTGCAATTGGCGCAGAATTTCATTTCGGTCCTGATGCTGCTCAGCCACTTCAGCCACGCGGAATTCCCCGGGTAAGAACTGACTCAAGCAGGAGGAAGCCGGCCATAAACTGCCTGAAAGGGAGTCATCCCCGCAGCCACATGAAAATTGGTATTATACCAATATTCTGCCCAATGCAACCACTTTCCCCACTGCTTGGGTTGTTCGGAGGCAAAACAACGCAAATAAGTTCCCAAACACCGATTAACCACCTCCGTTTGCCCATCCGTCTCTGGATGGTAAGAACTACTCATTCTGAGTTTAGTCCCCTGTGCTGCAAAAAATTCCTGCCAAAAACAACTCAGAAACACCGGATCCCGATCACTTACAATAGAGCGGGGAACTCCATGAAGACGAACAACCTCCTTGGCAAACAATTCTGCTACAGCCTTAGCAGTATAAGGATGCCGAAGCCCAATAAAATGAGCTTGCTTGCTCAGCCTATCAACCACCACAAACACACAGTCAAAGCCATGAGAACGCGGAAGTCCTCCAACAAAATCCAACGAAATGTCTTCCCAAACTGCCTTGGGAAGAGGCAGAGGTTGAAACAAACCCGCTGGAGACAAAGCTTCATACTTGTGCCTCTGACAAACTAAACAAGCAGCAACATACTTCTGAACAGTTTTCATCATCCCTGGCCAGAAGAGGCTGGCAGCCAACCTACGATAGGTGCGATAGGCACCAGAATGCCCCCCACTGGAGTAGAATGGAATTCATCCAACAACTTAGGAATCCAAGCCGACTGTGGGCTAACAACCAGTCTCCCCTTTCTGTAGAGGCAGCCCTGGATGAGCTGATAAGGGGGTCGACTGTCCGGATCCTTGCGCAATTCCTGGAAGATCTGCTGAAATACCGGCTCTTCCTGTGTCTCCTTAATCAACTGAGCTGCCTCTGGCCAGCAGGGAATAGAGATTGCATTCAACTCCGTCCCTTCTCCCCGACGGGACAAGGCATCAGCAGCCCTATTCAAATTCCCCGACTTATATTCGACCGTAAAATCATACCCCAACAATTTGGCTATCCAATTCTGTTGGGTAGGAGTCAAGACCGGTTGCCGAAGCAGATGCCTCAAACTACTATGGTCAGTGCGCACGATAAACTGCCGGCCAATCAGATATGGTCTCCAGTGCTGGATGGCCAGAACCAAGGCCATAAGTTCCTTCTCATAAGTGGACTTTGATAAAGCCCGTCCCTGGAGTCCCTTACTAAAATAAGCTAAGGGGTGACCCTCTTGCATCAAGACTGCACCTAGACCGGTACCCGAAGCGTCACACTCCAGAGTAAATGGCTGTGAAAAATCAGGAAGAGCTAACACAGGAGCAACTACCATAGCCCGCTGCAAACTCTCAAAGGCTTCCTGCGCTTCAGCAGTCCACTCGAATTTCGACAGACTCTCTTTCTTTAACAGAGACGTCAACGGCCTGGCCATTTCCCCATAACCCTTGATAAACCTCCGGTAATAACCGGTCAACCCAAGAAATCCTCGTAGTGCCTTGACCGAACGGGGAATCGGCCACTGCAGAATGCTAGCAACTTTAGATGGGTCCATGGAAACACCCTGGGCAGAAATAATGTGGCCCAAGTAATCTACTGATCGCCTTGCGAACATGCACTTCTTCCTGTTTGCAAAAAACCCAGCAGCAACCAAAGTGGCCAAGACAGTCTCAAGGTGACCCAAATGTGCAGACCCAGTCCGACTGTAAACCAGAATATCATCGAAGAAAACGAGCACAAATCTGCGCAAAAAGGGGCGAAACAAATCATTCATCGCAGCCTGAAAGGTGGAAGGTGCATTAGTTAAGCCGAAAGGCATAACTAAGAACTCATAATGCTCCGAATGTGTGCGAAAAGCAGTTTTGCCAACATCGTCCTTGGCCACTCGAATTTGATGATAGCCCGAGCGCAAGTCAATCTTCGAATAAAACTGTGCTCCTCTCAGCTCATCCAGCAACTCCTGAATTACCGGAATAGGATATCTATCTGGAACAGTAGCCTTGTTAAGTGCTCTATAATCAACACAAAAGCGCCAACTCCCATCCTTCTTCTTCACCAAAAGAACCGGGCTCGAAAAAGGACTCGTACTAGGCCGAATTATTCCAGCAGCTAACATCTCAGCCACCAACGACTCGATCTCGTTCTTCTGGTCATGACTGTACCGATAAGGGCGCACATTAATGCCCCCTGTCCCGGCAAACAAGGGAATTCGATGGTCCACAGCCCTTTCTGGTGGCAGCTCTGTTGGAACCTGGAAAACTTGCTCAAACTTATCCAGCAATTGAGTTAATTCTACCGGAACTACATCAACTGACTGCTGAGTTTCCAGCGCCCACAGGATGAAAACAAGATCTGTTTGCTGCTGCGAAACCAACTTCTGGACGGAATGAACAGATATTGAAGTCTTACATAACGAAGAATCCCCCTTCAAACATAACTGCTTGCCCTGCCATTGAAACTTCATCGTCATCTTGGACCAATTCGTCACCACATCTCCCAAGGTCCGCAGCCAAGACATTCCCAGAATGATATCAACTCCTCCCAAAGGAAAACGATAACAGTCCATCGACATTGATACGTCACCCAAATTCACCATCAGATTCTTACAAACCCCACTTGAAACCTTCCGGCTACCATTGCCCAGCCGGACCCCAAACTGCGGGGTTGGAACCCAATCCAGCTGCAGCTCCGATACTAGACGAGTAGCCACAAAATTGTGACTAGCCCCGCTGTCAATCATCAGAATAACCTCTCTATCACCGATATAACCTTTCAACTTCATGGTTTCGGGGTGATCGAAACCTTCAGAGGAAAACAACGGCAAGTCCAACATCATCAATTGTGTCTCCGATTCCTCTCGCCCCTGCTGTTCCACATCGATGTTCAGCCCCTCCAGGGCATAAATCTCAGGAGAAAGTTCTTCATCCTCAGCTAAGATCAACATGCGCAAGCCGCGATTTGGACACAGATGAGTGGGAGAATAAGGTTGCTTACATTTGAAACACAAACCCTTCGCTCGCAGTTCTGCGTACTCCTGATAAGTGCTGGGACGGGCTGTTTTGATAATTCTCCCAGAGGTAGAGCGATTTCCAGAAAATCCCCCCGAGGGTACTGTAGACCAAGGTACGGACTGAGAAGATGATCCCTCAGAATTTGTCGATCTTGGAGTCGTTCTTGGGGTCGACTGTACTCCTGAAGCCATCGACTGAGATTGGATCACTGGAGAAGAAACCACTGCGCCAGACTTGGATCCGCTCAACGACACTCCCGATCCACTCAACTTCACAGTAGTGGGCCGGTCTTCAAGCCCAAACCGTGGCGCCTGTGACTTCTCTTTCTCGTCAAACTTTCCCCACTCATCCACTGCTTCTAACTCGCGCTCAATTTCACGAGCAAGATTCATAGTCCGGTAGATATCAGAAATCTCGTGCGATCGTATTCGGATTCGGATTTCTTCCCGCAATCCATTCAAGAAACAACCAACATAGTGAGAATCGGCAAGATCAGGAACACAGGAGGACCGAGCAATAAACTCGTCGATGTAAGAAGAAACAGAACTCCATTGTTTAACAGCGGCCAGGGCTTCATAGGGGTTCACCGCGACCTGAGAAGCAAATCGCTGCAACAACTCCACCTTCAGTTCTTTCCACGACAACGTCGGCTTTCTCTGCTGCAACCAACGGCTCCAATGTAAGGCTGGCCCCTCCATACATATAAGAGCCCAACGAATCTTCATTGCATCTGCAGTATTCTGAATCGCAAAATACAGTTCCGCCTTCGCCAACCACGACAAGGGATCCACTCCACTAAAGCTTGGAAGTTCCACCTTCCTGGTCGAGATGAAGGACCGGTTGCCGCCGTGACCATCACCGCCTCCGCCAGTCTCGCCGGTAGACACCTGTGGACTTTGCCGATCAGAATTAAGCGTCAACAGGCGCTCAATCCTCTCCATCTGCGTCTGCAACTGCTGTTGCATCTGTTCAACCTTCTGTCCAGTAATGGCGATCTGCTCTTGGAACTGATCGACCTTGCGGCCAGTCAGTGCGATCTGCTCCCGCATCTCCGCGCTCGCGCGATCGCCTCTCTCCAGACTTTTCTCCAACACCTCGATTCGCGACTCCATGCGAGTATTAGCCATCGCCTCTCGTTTCCACCCTCACCGCACCAAAGTTGTTAGAGGTAAAAGTCAGAGAGTCAATGTAATGCACTTTTATTGATAAACCCAAATGGGCCCTCTCAGAGAGAGACGTAACCAACTACCTTTTCAGGCAAGTTACCAATTCAGTACATGTAAAATCGCATACCCTCAGATAATACTCCACTCCCTATTTATAACCCCGCTAATTACCAGTATTAACCCCGCTAATTACCAGTACTAATGCCACCGACCACCCCCTTCTTACGCTGATACACAATCCACTTATTATTAACCCGGTCATCACCGCTAACAAATCCCTTCCACTCTACAATCCATCTCCCTTGGCCGTGCTTCTCCATGGTTTTTACTTGTATGTGACTGTTAGGCAGTTGTGCATCTTTCCAAGCTCATCTCCTGATGGAGGAACTAGTGAATAGGAGCAAAAGTTTGAAACTTGATCCTCCTGGGCAATCAGCTGACAATCTCTGCAGCTGCTCCTGAAGTACTTCATTCACTATTGAGATGTTGCAAGCTGAGAAACCTACTTTCTTTCAACATGTCTGGGACATGGGTATTAATAGGTTCTTGTTCCGGTTGTCTCTGGAACAAGATCTTCAGCATGTTCTAGCGCCTTGGCACGTACAAGATAGATTGCTAGTTCTAGAACAGGTAGATTATTCTTGGCCCATGGCAAAGCACAACAGCTAAATGGCAAAATTTTAGGTTGGAATCCACAATTTACCTGTGCTTATCAACTGCTCGTCTGCTCTAGAACCAGCTGATAGGACAGGGACACTTGTCAAATGACGGACTGGGATAGATGCTTTACAATCTCTTTGTCTTTAAATCTGTGTGAATCTTGGAATCTTTCTTCCTCTATGCCAATTTTTTACGGTAGAATTTCAAGGAAGGGGTGTTCGTACTCTCTTATGTAATGAGAAATTACCATATTGCTACTACCAGTGAGAGTAACTGGATCATATGAATAAAGAGTGTTGGGAGGATGCCAGAACTTTATATGTTGTGATTCCTAAAGGCTATTCAATCACCATGTAAGTTCTTTGTTAGATGAAGCTAGATCTTCTTTTGGTAACTTATCAGCAGTTAAAGTTTCTCAAGTGCCTAGGATCGCTAATACATTAGCACTCTTGTTAGCTCATTTTTAACCATCAATTGAATGATTCTGTCTTAGTAAGACGCTTTTTGGACTAGTATTGTTATGCCCCATAATTTTTTTATTTAGTTTTTTCTTTCTGATTCGCAAAGGGAGTTAAATAATATCCTTATCTTATTTTAATATGTTTATGTCATCTATGGCATAATACTCTTTGTTGGATGGAGAGAGGGTCACATTTATCTTTTGTTTTATTACTTAATTAAGGATTTAGGAAATTATATATTTTTTTCCTTTTATTATTCCTAACTCCCTTTCCTTATTTTGTATTCACGATCAATTGTTTCTCCTTCCTCAATTATATTCACGATTATTCTCTCTTTACTTCGTAACTTCTCCCGATTTGCTTCCTCTTTCAACCTTCCTCCCTTTGCTCATCCTTTTCTTCAATCTCTCATTCCTACAATTCAATGGTGTTGTTGTTTCGTTATTCGAGTCCATGAGATCTCTAATTGAGGGTTTCGAGTTCTGATTGATGTTTCTTCGTTTCCCTCTCTGTCGTTGATCTTCTCCCAATTTCGATCGAGTGTTTGTGGATCGAGTAGAGATTCGAGTGGAGATTCAAGAAGAGTGTTTCGTAGAGTCCGCAGAGATTGCTTTGCTTCGGATGTGAGGCAGGTGGTAGATGAATTCGGTCGTGTACGTTCAACCACGGGGATTTCTGGTTTCGTTTTGTTTTCCGTAAATGTTTATGTGCTCCTCTGATTGTGATGTTTCTGGATTGATTTTGGTTGCTTTTGGATGTGTTAAAACCCCGTGGAAATGTGTTTCGATTGGCTATTTTGCTACTATAAGTTATGTATGTTTTGTGGGGGATTTGTGGCTTGGTTCTGGCTGATTTCTGCAATTGATTTTGCAGTTTTCGCTGTGTCCGAACATGTGTCCGAACATTGAAGTTCGGACATCATGCGGGCAGATTTTCAGACTCTCGGCTTACGTCCGAACATGCAAGGTCGGACGCAAGTTCGGACAGGCCTTTGTTTTTGCATAACTTCTTCGTTTGAGCTCCGTTTTGAGTGTTGTTTGCGGCGTTGGATTCCTCTTTTCGAGTACTATCTGTTTTGACATGTTTTGGTATGTGTTTAAGTATATTTTTATTTGAAAGTCACCGATTCTTTTGAACTCTGTTTTGCTCTGAAGTGTGCTTCGGCCTCTGATTTCAGTTTGACTTTGGTTAGTTCTGGTTAAGACTTTTGTGTCAGCTATGATTCAGTTTTCGTTGTGTTAAGGCCTTGTGCTTTGGTATGTGTTCTCTGCAACACCTTATGAACTGGTTTGTTAAGCTTCTGTTTGTTCAGCTTCTGTTTTGGGACCTAGTTACTCTGCTTCTGAGTCGTGAATGGTTGGGTCGAACTATTCCGTGGTATACCATGTTGTCATTCTGAGTGTGAGTCATGCCCTATCTGTTCTGTGGGTTGACAAACCCTATGGCCTTCGGGTCATTTCAGCGTTGTCGAGGGATCTATTAGATCCATGGGTCTCCGACCCTTTCTAAGTGTTTGTGCTTGGTGCTAGAGTCCCACTTCTGATTATTAAGTGTTATGTTTTCCGTTTGCTCTGACTATTTTGATTTCTGACAGACTGCTTTGTGCTTTCTATTTTTTAAGAGCCTCTGGTTTATTAAGTGATCTGTTTCCATCTGCTCTATCTGTATTTGATTTGAGACGGTCTGCTGTGTGCTTTCCGTCTTCTGAGAAGTCTCTGGTTTGCAAAGCTTCGACTTTCTGGTTTATCTTCTGCTGCTCATTCTGATTTGACAACACTTAGCTCTCTCTGTTTTAGACCTCTGTCTGTTGGAAGGTCTTCTGCTTCGATCTCTGCTTTTGAATTTACAAAGCTTCTGATTTCATTCAGCTTTTGATGTGGTTAAACTTCTGATTTTGTTGAGCTTCTGTTTTGGTTGAGCTTCTGGATTATCAAGTTTCTGTTTCTGCCTTCTTCCTCAAAGGCCTCTATTTCTGATTTTGCTATGCTTTCGTAAGTATAAATGTATGTTCAGATTATGTTTTGAGCGTGCTCAGCTGATGAGTTTATCACCTGCTGAGCAATAGTTGTGCTCACCCTATATCCGTCTGATTTGCAGGTCTTAGTTCGTGTTTGAAGATTCGGCCTTCGCTTTTAGTTTTAGATTTGGTTTTGTATTTAGATGTTTGGCTTTGAGGACCTTTTTGTATTTACTAGCTTCTGCTATTGTAAACTATGTAAACGATTGTAATTGCTACTTGTTAAATAAAGGGTATTTTGTTCAGTTTTGGGGTTCGCTAGTGTAGCCTTGCGTGTCTTAGGTAATAAGCATGCGGCGTGTAACGTTCTCTCAACCAGGATGGTTTTGGGGTCGTTACAAGTATTGTAAACAGATGTAACTGATCATAGAAAGAATTATATTCAAGCGAACCACTAGACTATGAAATTGCTACTACGTTTATCAGGAATGTTTTTTAAGAAAAAAAATGAATGTCAAATGCATCACGACCAGAATAAGACATCATTGCCTTCTTCATTTCAAGTTTGACGCAATCTCAGGAAATGATATAGCTCAAGACATCAAGTTATCTAAACCAGTGATTCGGATCAGTTATGGAATGAATGACTCAAGGTAATCATAGTAACACATTACTTCCTTTTCATTTTTTAGTTCGACTCAAATTGCAAGGACTGATACAACTCCCAGTCAACCGGTGATACTGAACAGCCAAGAAAATGGCAGACCAATCCAGAACCAGACGACACCACGCAGGCAAAGAAACATGAATAGTGGCAGGCAGAAAATCAATCGAAACAGCACCTTGAAGCAGTTGGTTCATGCTGGTTCCATTATGCAAGCTCCAAGTCTGATGCAATCACTCATTCCTCACACTCTCACTAGTCCATAAATAATCCCAATAAACCGCCAAAAAACGAACGAGATCAAGCCCGATCAGATCACAACTCCAGCAGCAGATATAATCGGGAAAATTAGTCATTTAAACCTAAATCAACAACCGGGAACAAAAACAAAAGCTCTAGGGCTGTGGGCAACAAGTCATCTCTGAGAGCTTACCCCCATTGAACAGCGAGCGATTCGTAATCCCAGTACTCCTTGGGGCGAAGAACATTGACATCGGAATAAACACGAGCCTTGGACATGACAGATTCGTGGAGCGAACGCTCAGTGATCTCTAAGAGGACCCCGCTCTTATCCTCCGCCCCGCAGGCCGCCGCGGCAAAGGATTCTGTGCGATTGCTGTCCGGACTATCTTGAAAGGGAAGACAGCAGAAACGGTTTAGGAGCTGAGCCAAGGGAGAAGGGTGGAGGAGAGCAATGAGAGCACAGGCGAGGGATACGCGGAAGAGGAGCAAGTGGGACGAAGAATGGTACTGAGCTAGCTGCGGAAGGCGAGAGGGATATTTCATTCCTCGTGGGGCTTTAGGCTTTTGCATTGGCATGTGCCGCCACCGTGACCCGCCCGTTCGTGCTCAGATAGGAAGAGAATATAATCGCTTTGTTTAGTGGACTCGTTAGTCGATTTTATTTTCTTAGGTCCACAATGGTGTGGATTCCACCCATAATGTTAAAAGAGAAAAAAGAAAATGATGAGGTGGATGAGAGAAGATGTGAGAGGGATTCTTAACTAAGACACCTTCTTTTTAGAGAACCTAGGTAAGTAAGAGAGAGATTGTGAGAGGAGATAATAAAATAATATTTGTTAGTGGGTGGAATCCACTTTTACCATTGTGGATGCCCTTAATGTCGTTGTTTTACTCTTTTGTATTATTTTTCCCAAACCTTTCTTTGTGACTTGTCCTCTATTGCCTAAAGTTGCAATTGTAGTACCTATTTAGACTCTTAAAAAAACAAGGTGGAACTTGGGAGAATCCTTAATAGTATTGGCCAACGTTTTCTAGTGCTTTGAATTAAGCATTTTCGTCATTCAGTGTTTATACATTGTTAGATGTTCACAAATAGAAAAGTGTATCTTTCTAATAAACATTGTGTTATTATATTTTTTATGATAATTATTTGTCTAAATTATTTAGTTAGAGAAATTTATTTAAAAACTCTCTAAATGTAGCAAATTTTATTTTATTATCTTTTTCACATTGTTTTACACCATTTCATTTTTTTCTTAAACTATTAAGAACTTAATTAACTTCTGTTATTGAATACTTATTCTCTACCTAGATATTTTTTAATTATTAAGAATTGAATCAACTATAATATTATAAATTTTTTTGATGATGATTAACTGACAATGTAGATAATATTATAGATATATGTTAGTTGAGTAGTGAAAGACCAAGGTGTCGGTGCCTTGCCAAGGTGTCACTGGACCTTCTTTGGAATTATATCTATGAATTAATTAGTGAATTAAGGATAATAATTTTGTCATTGGGTGCGGATCCATATTAATTGTGAGGTACACAATGGGAATTGGGAATAGAGTTATCAAAAACGGGTTTTGGTGGGTTAAGCGCAACCTGAACCCGACCCGAATGTATTCACTCAACCCGAACACGATTCAAACCCGTTACAGGTTATGTTTTATCAACTTGAACCCACCCCGGGTCAAAACAAAGCAAACTGAACCAAACCCGCTAACCCAGCCTACGTGACCCGAGGACTCAACCTTCGAACCCGACCTACTGACCTGTTTCAAACTAAAAACAACATGAAAATGTTTAAAACTAAGAAAATAACAATAACCTATTATACAAAGAAAACGACACTTCGAGGATGAGGGTTTAAAAACAAATCATGCCGCGAACTAAAAAAACTAATCCAAAAACAAAATATACTGCTTCCTTATGTTATACCGAGTTATGGGTTCAACCAAACACACTCAGGTTCAACCCGCCCCACTATGGGTTATATCTAAGCCAACCCAACCTGACCCGAAAATCAATTTCGGGTTAAATTTCTCAATCCGAACCCTGAATTTACGTGCGGGTTTCGTGTCTGATTTCGGTTTCGGGTCAAGATTGACATCCTTAAATTGGACCATATTGGATGTCATTGTCATTTCATCAGTCATCCGCTCCAATGTCCAAGTATGTATTTAAATTGCACTGGTACCATTTTAATTAAACAAAGGTATATGTATAAATAGACATTACCATTCCCCTAAGTAGAACAATAGTATGACACTTCTTATTAAGATACCTAGTAGTTCTATTATTTTCAAATTATAACCACTCCCCCATCATGGTAATATATCTTTTAACGTTTTTGAAAGAAAAAGTTCATAAACATAGGATATTAATAAGCTAACATTACATACCTAAAAGACAACTAAGCAAAGATAAATCAAGTATCAAAGCCCTATTTTTGAAAGATAGAAGACCTGCCACCTTCACAAAAAAAAATCTTATCAACTAAATGTTTGAACCCCTTGAAGGAGTTAGCGCTTGCTGATTAGGAATACGATAATGCTCAAGCATAATCGTTTCCAACAAAATCTCATATATCACAAGCAAAATCATCACATAATTCGGTGGCAGGCAATTTCATAAATAGCAAACCAAGAACTTTCAAAAGTTTAAAGCAAAAGATAAAGCTAGATCTAGAGACCACCAAACAGGACGTATAACTGCAATTACTAGCTACCTGAGCTAGTCCATACCCAAGTAGCTAGCAAGAACATCCTTACTCCCCAAGATGATTCTGAGTTGAACCCATAATTACCCGAGCTGGATAGGTCTCCTCCGCACTCCGCCCCTCGTTAGTTTTTACCAGCCCCATGATGAGCTCCCTAGTGGTGATATACCACAACAAATCAATCTCATGCTTCCACATTGAACCACCCTTTGCCAACTTCATAGACACCGAATCGTTGCTCCCATTTATGCACATATCTTCTTCCTCACACATGGGTAAGATTTTACCACCAACACCCATCTCATCTCCATGTGCCTGTTCCTTGAAAACCTCGCACATGGTTAAGTTTTCTCCACGTGTCTGCTCATTGGAAACAAGTGACATGCAACATATTTTTCCACTTTGTTTTTTATTCACCTCTAGCAAAGACACATGCAAGTGGATATTTGTGTAGGATTCTACCGATTCAGACGGTAACACACCTCACTTGGGGAAATCCATTGACAATTGTCAACCGTGAACTCTTGTAGAGCACCATGGGCTTGGTCATATGGGAAATTAGCTGCGGACACCTAATTGATCAAGGATAATTGTCGGGTAGAACCGAACTTTGCATAAACTTTTTTCTTACAAAACGCTGCCAAAACAAAAGGAACAAAACAGAGTTTTTCCCTTCTACAGTACTAAACATAACTAAGAAGAAAACAGGACATGCAAAGAGAAAATTACTGATAAACACAAAGTGAAGGGAAGAAGAAACAAGAAAAGGGAAAAACACACTGACCGCAACATGCAAAGAAGCAAAAAAAAAGTAAGAGGAGAGAAAGAGTAAACCGTCGGAGAAAGAACCCGATCCTGACAAGATGTAAACTGCTTCAAACTGAAAAATTAAATCTTCATTGAAGGCAACGGGGTTCTAGATCACAATGGAAACAGAGGAAGAGAAATGGAACTGGAAAATGAAACTTTCGCCTAAGAGAGAACTACTCTCGCCGAGAGATAACTTTTTAGTATGTTTTTATGTTGATTTTCAAAGAGCAAAACATTGTTACCTACAAATGAAACATTGTGTCATGTGAACACTAACATTTTCAAAAACAAAGTTGTATCAGCAATGATCAATTTGATAACCAACTTTCCAAACCTAGTACACAACCTGAAACAGCCACACGTCTGAGCTTATGCATGAGCTTGTATTATAATCTTGAAAAAAGTAAAAACCCACATCATGCAGTTGTCTAAAGAAATGGGTAGAGCCAAAACTCAACATTTAGGGAGGCAAAAACTTATTAAAAAAATTTCTCACAACATATAGTACACATTTTGATCCTATATTGAGTATACAATATTATGTGTTTGTTATACAAAAAAAGAACTCACATAATTGATATTTTTTTTGGTTGAAGCATGGAGGGGAGCCCTCATTTTATTAAATATTTATAGTTACATAGCAGCATTCCCACAGATGGGTACAACCCACCCAGGAGGGTTATAAAAAATGGCATGCCTAATGTTTCTGTGGAGACCGAATTTGCCATGGCGTCTGCTAAAACATTTTAAGATCGGGGAGTATGCCTAATCTTGAAATTCACCCCCCCCCCCCATTGAGCAACTCTCTACATTTAAGGATCAAAGGCCTTAGAGGGTGGCATTTTGGGCACTCTTGAACTAGCGAAACCACCGAGAGGGAATCCGAAAGAAAACAAACATTTCTCAGGTTTCGACTCTTCAAAATCTCAAGGCAAGCAAAAAGGCCTTTGCTTCTACAGTAATCACTTTGGAGCATCCCAAGGCCACCGCAAAACCAATCAACCAGTGTCCCTCTAAGTCTCTACATACCCCTCCAATTCCAGCTTTGCTAGATGTGGAGTTGACAGCCCCATCAATGTAGAAACAGTTGTAGTCTGTCGGTGAAGATGATTGTGGTGCTGAGATCCCCTCGATGCTGTCAGACCCTTGGTTATGTATCAGCTCTGCTTCGTAGTGTAGCAGTTCAGAGTCTTTCCATGCTCTTCGATTATAGATAAGTGCTTTAATGATTACCTGAAACGGTAACAAAGTAATATTATTTGTAAAGATTCTCCTGTTTCTCCACTTCCAGCGGTGAAAGCATACAATTAAGAACACAACTACACGATTATAATTAATGTTTAGTGTGAAGTGCTGAATTAGATTCAAGTGTATCCATTCATGAACACATGAGTTAAAAAACCGGTGTTGATCAGCTGCTATCACAATTCTTTTCCAAGTTTTTCTTGCAACCACACAATCTCTAAGTATATGAATCAAGGATTCCTCCTGTCCACAGAAGTTACAAGTATAGCTTTCAGAGAAACCCCTTCTCCACCGACTTAAATTAGTCATCAAACCGTTGTTTAATACGCTCCTGCACCTTTGCTTTCCAAAGGGCCTTGAAGTCCTGCACAGAATCTTGAGCTGCATTGTTAGATACCAAACTATTATCAAATAACTTATATGCTGATTTAACAGAGTAGTCACCAGATGTGGTATATCTCCACAAAATGAAGTCATTTTCAGCATCAGGAAAAACTCTCAATTTCTCAAAATGATCCCTCAGACATAATTGATATTTATTAAATGATGAACCTCTAACCAACAGATCATCAGGACACTAATAAAAAAATTATCAAACAAACTCTTGCATAACTATGAAGAAAATGATATTATGCTCAAAATAATAGGTTAATAGGATTGCACCATTGATAAGTGGTGAAATAATGTAATTATAGGGTCTTTATGCACCCTTATTTCATGCAACTGTTGACCTATTTCACCACTTTATAGAGCATTTCGTTAATATTGGTGAACTTATACAATTTTGGTTACAATGTAGATAAAAGCTCATTTGGCCACGTTTTTTAGACTAAATAGATCCTCTAGCCAAGATCCAACATTGTGGGAAGCAGATCAAGAACGACAGAGCAGTTCGGGAAGCCTTCAGTAGACAAATGGCCTTTCTAGTCAGTCAAACTCGTCTCCAAGCCTTTGGAATGGACCGACCCAGGGAGACTGACCCACCTGGGTTGTTCGCAACTAAAAATGCTCATGTGACATCTTCTACAGAGGCCGACCCACCCACGTGACCGTGTGGGTCGGTTGGAACGCAAAAATTTGCAGAACTATTGCTTCAAACGGGGAAGAAGGGGCTCATCTTCCCCAAGCTCTCCACCACCTCAAATGGATTCTTATTCTCTATTTATTATTCTCTCTCCATGTTTAAGTAGTTCTCATTTGTGCTCTATGATAAGATTTGAACCTTCAATGCTCCAATGTAGCTTGTAAACTTGCCTCAATTATTATAGTTGGTTTATCTCCATTAAATCTTCATTAATGTCTTGGATTGATCACTCATGGCATTTATTGCAATTTCTAGTGAAATTAGGTTTTGAGCTAGAAATTAGGAATTTGGGGATAAACCTTAACTTGCATTGCTCTTGATTAAGGGAAGTGGAATGTTAGGGCTATTGTTAAGAGCTTAAACTTAATGTTATTTAATGACTCTAACCTTCTTAGAATCAAGGGAATGATTAGTTAGATAAGATTTGGGGAATCTTTATCTTAGCTATAATAGACAACTATAATGAGGTGTGCTTATGAGTGTAATTGGACAAATTAGGTGATACCCACTATCATAGAGTTACTCTCTATCTATTCCTTCTAAACCACTTTAGTTTACAGCTTTTATCATTTTCCATGTGATTACAAACAACCGAACTTGCCTGTGGCTAAACCCCCGTTTATAGTATTTAATTACAATTTACTAAGATACCAAAGCTTGGGAATTAGAATCCAATTTCCTTGTGAATACTGCTTATAGTTGTTTTTCCTCAACAATCATCAAAGATAACATGATCAAAATCATTACAAAAAAATCATCTAAATGCAAGAGTTACATCAACAAATAGTAAATGAGTTCATACTTATAGAGTTATTATTCTACACGCAACAAAAGTAATGTGGGGATAAATCAACTAACTAAATAGTATTATCAACATTGAATCATTTGATAATTTTATTGTATATTAACATGAAGAATGTTGAAAATTACTAAAAAAAATAATTCTTCAAGCCAAAGACTTAAATCTTTATTTAGTTGTTTTGCAGAATTTAAAACTACTAGTTAAAACTGATCAGGAGTGAAAAACTTGAAAAGAGTTTTCTCTCTTCCTGTAAAAGTAAACAAAAATCTAACTTCACATGTGTTAAACTTAATTTTTGAGGAGATCACCACTAAAAACAAATTAATTTTTTACTGAAAACCCATTAGTTAATAACAACTCACCCACAAATCAAACAATATTTATGTAAAACCATTACTTAAATATATTTACACAAGAACGATTTAAAACTATAAAATGAAACACCACTAAGTTTTTACTTAATTATGAAATGTCATTTTTTCACATTGTCATAAATGCAACTAAATATGTGTCTTAATTCACAAAATGGCGCTATGGAAGTTGATTATAAGAAAAAGAATTAGAAATACCCTTGCTGGTTAACATACTAGTTTGAAAGTTTACAATATGTCACTAGAAAGGATACTATTAAAAATATAGATAATTGTAAAAGAAAATAAAGGGTTTTGTGTAGGTTTCCACAAGCTGGTTAGAGGTGAATAGAAACGTGAGTTTCATACTGCCATTTCAAACACAAAGAAAAAATCAATATCAGTATGCTTGACTCGGTTATGGAAGACCGGCGGATTTGAGGCCAGGTAAGTGGCATCCAATTGTCACAATTCAAGAGCAAAGTTTGCGCAAGAAACACCTAATTAACTATTGCAGCCACATCATCTCAAATGTAGCAATCACAACCAACTTGCATTTAGCTTCCATGGTAGATCGAGTGACCGTTTTTTGCTTTCTAGAAGTCCAAGATACTAGTTTGTCGCCAAAGAAAACACATAACCTCAAGGTGAAGTGAGGTTAAGGCAGCCACCTGTTGTGTAAAATCTATACATTAATATATAGATTTATAGCAAACTAATAGGCAAGTGCACCTGGTCGGAGTAGTACAACAAGTGTCGTATCCATAGGGAAATTGTTCAATTATCCTAGTCTCGGTATTTAATAAAAACAGTAAAAAGGGGGTTTAGCCGGAGGCAAGCTTGATTTGTTTTAGGAACAGTGCAAATATAATAAACACAGTAAAATAAGATAAATTAGTTGATGTGAATGGAAAAAAGGTATCCTAGGATAGCGGGGGAATTGCCTAAATTACTTAAACACATTTATAACTTTGTCTCAATTATTTATTGTCTATTAGAGTTTAATAAGTGTCAGTTACGAACTCTTAGTAATAGCCTCTGTATTTTCCTGCTCAATCCGGAGTGTAAATACCAAGGTTTATTCCTTTGTGGTACTTGACTATCTCAAAATCATATGTTGATAGTTACCATAAAAATGCAGTAGTTTGTCGCTTAAAGCATTTAACAATATTTGTTGAAAGGAATTAAAACAAGTTTAATAAGTGAGACAGGTGATAAATATTTATTTAAGTAATATTAGGATCAAACCCCATCCTAGGATACAAATAAAAATTACTCAGACATTAACGGAAATAAAAAGATAGCACAGATAGAATTAGCCATTATTTCGGAGAAAGAACGGGTCTGCTCTCGCTCTCACTTCTGCTGCCTCTCTTCTATTTCTTTTGTTTTTGCTGAGTACGTGAGTATGGAGTGTTGTGGTGTTACGGGAGAAGATGAATGGAAGAGAATGGTGGAGTGTGGTGAGCGATCGTCTGTTTTCTTTAATCTCCCGTCCCTCATTTATCGTAGAAGGACTGGGTTTATATAGAAGCTGAGGAGAAGGTTGATTGGAGACAGATCTGGAGTAAGCGTGAGGGATTTCAGGACTGTCGGCCGGCGCCTGATATTGCTGATGCGGTAGATAAATATGTTTGCAGGCGCCGAAGAAAATTGGGGAAGACGGTCGGCTTAGTTGCAGCTCTATTTGTTGTCCGGTCATTTATCCACTGACAGGATTAGCGCATCATCAGTGTTGTCCGCCCTTTTATCCAGGGACAACACACAGCGCTCCATTATTTCTTGTCCGGCCTCTGTCCGGCCAAATAGCACCGGACGACACACGGACGCCACCCTTGTCCGGCCAAATATCACCGGACGGCACACGGACTTAACACCCACGTCCGGCCTTTGTCCGGCCCTGGTTCTGCGGACACAAAGGCTCTGTCCGGCCCTAGTTGAGCGGACATACCACGGACACAAATCACTTGTCCGGCCTTATTTACCCGGACGTGACCCGGACGTGTGTATTTGACTCGTTTTGTTTTGCGAACTTTGACCGGGTCTAGATTCTTCGTTTGGACACCGTTTTTTGAGCCGTTTACGCCTATGCATTCGTCTCTTTGTCTACTTTGCTCCAAACTTGGTTTTCCTCATGTTTAACCAATAAATTTGTGAGATAACCAATAAAACATAAACTAGAGGAAAAACATACGATAAGTGAGAAATGAGCAAGAAAAGTGCTAATATAATATATGAAATACACCCATAAAACATGCTCATTTGGACACTTATCACCACCAACCCATATAGCGTCAAAATATACACGAAGCCCACCAATTGGAGTAACAGGGAAGAATAGTCCTAGGTCCATGGTATTTTGCAAGTAAAAAAAACTCTTTGTAGCAACCTAATGTATGTCTCTAGGTGAATGCATGTAGTGGCTATATTTATTTATGACAAACTGATATCCGACTTGGTAATGGCTAGATATTGAAGGCTTTGACAACATTGCACTAGTTAGATATGTCAGGGTGTATAGTGGATTCAAGAGTGTCTAAGAATTGACTCTCGACCATTGGGGTAGTAGAAGGCATGTTGTTTAACAACTTTATGCAGGTGAGTAACTAATTTACATAGTGAGTTTAGGAAAGTTCCAACCCGAGAGAGTTGTGGGTTACAAAACACCTCGAAAGAGGTGAATAGGTCTCAAATATTTGATGGAAAAATCATGTGCTAGAGAGGTAATCATTTGTCACTGTTAAAGGAGTAGTGAAGAAGATCCAATGATTAATATACATAGACAATAACAAGTACCATATCTTTAGAAGCTTTATAAATGACAATGGAAGGTTTTGAGGAAGAGAAGAGAAAAAATGTGTATGAGATAAGAGATTAACTTGGAAAATCAAGCATGTGTGAATATTTTAAACCTATATAAAAAGTTCTTTAGTTTGCAAACATGGTGAGGGATTTGTTTATTTACAAAGCTTGAGGGTTGTTTGACAAAAACCTCTTCCCAATTGCCATGTAGAAAGACGTTATCATTGTCCAATTGTCTAATAGACTAGTTTCTAGTTGTAACAATGGTTAGAACAAGCCTCATAGTAGAAAATTTTACCACATGGAAGTAGGTCTCATGGTAGTCAGCTCTAGACGATTGACCATATCCTTGAGCACCAAACGTGTCTTGTATCTTGTATGTGCCCATCTATGTTTCTTTTAGTGTTTAGCACCTATTTAATGCCTAAAACATTCATATTTGGAGAATAGGAAACAAGATCCCAAATTTGATTCTGCTGTAAGGCATCAAACTCTTAAGAAATGACACATTTGCATTCTAGATATTACATGGCCTGAGTGAACGATGGTTATTTTGGTACAAATAAGTTGAAGGAAAGACTTGGGATAACCTAGGTAGAGTTGAGCTAGTTAATTGTGCCATTAGTGCAAACTTTGGGTTTCAGAGAATTGGTTTGGGCTCGAGTGACCATATGATGAGTGAAGGTGGGGGAGGGGAGGCCTGAGAGGGTTGGGAAGTAGGTGATTGTTGAGTAGGAGAATAAATAGAAATAAAAGCGTGCGTGCTTGTGTGAGATAAGGATGAGGAAGAGGAGTTGGGACTGATGTCTGAATTTGTGAAGTTAATGGAAGGAAAAAACCTATGAGGATGAAGAGGAAAGAAAAGGGGAATTCATATCAAGTATAAGTAGGTCAAATATGGTGGACTATAGGTAGTGTAAAGAATTTTATTATTGGAGGCAGTGAAGAAAAGGAAATATGTTTCCTATAATTGGACATCACGTGAGACAAATTATTTTGGTTTTAGGCTCAAGACAAAGGTATCCAGTAAAATTGTGAGGATAGCCAAGGAAAATGTTTGTTGATCTAAATGATAGTTTATGAGAGTTAAAGGGTGAATTTGGGCCAACAACGACTACTAAAAAACCCTTAGGTGACTAAGGTCTGGGATTTACTGAGAATTTTTTGGAAAAGTGGGACATAAGATAAAATCTTGGTGGGGGACCAATTCATAAGAGAAATAAAAGTTTTAAAGAAAGAGTTTAGTAAGTGACACAAACCTTTATCAACTATAAATATTAAGCGATTCTCAATAGACCCATTATAAATCTTAAGAAACTTGAGATCAAATTTTCTTTTAGAGACAAGTGGAAGGGTAATGAGGCAGGGCATGCAATTTTCCTTGAGTACATGTTGCACACAACTTATTACTAACTAGTTTAGTAATAGCTAAACTAAAACTATTCATAGTGATGCGAGTGATAGCTTCACTAGTATGGCCAAACCTTTGATACCAAGTAGTAGAGGGGGCAATAGTTGTGCAGTGTAGTTGAGAGGAGCTTTAAGACATTTCAGGTGGAAAAACCTACACCTCATCTCTAGTAGTTCATATGAGAAGTACCTTCTTGGTATCATAAGTGGGCAAATATGCATCTGACGGAGTGTATTTACCTCCATTTTGTTTGTTTATGACTAACTTAGTGATTGTAGCACTTTATGTTTGTTGGGTGATTTTACCGCTAGTATGAATATCGAGGGACCCCTAGTCAATGTTAGGTATGCTTTGGTTAGGTGCTGGATATTGACACGAGATCCCTTGAGTACTTCAGGCGGTGCAGTGGTGAATATTTACGTTCGTGTAATTGGTCATATTCATATAATAATAGGCTTGACGCCATGATTACTAATCAAAAAAACTAACTTCCCACATTTTTAGAGTCTTTATCTAGTTATGTGAACTTATACATTTTCTCCTTTTGATATAGGTAAAGTCTCACTGAAGCACCAGTAAAGGCCGAAGAAGAGGTTTTGGTCAAGAACCAAGCCTCGAAAAGTGTGTCAAAGGCAACAAGACAGTTTAGGAAGGTTATAGCCAAGAACTGAAGAGTATGAGACCAACCTCCTCATAGGGGCCAGCCCATGTGGGTCGATTGAAGTCAGTTTGGACATTCGTAAGGTGACTAACCCAATCGACCTCCGTATGTGGGTCAGTTAAGGTATACTTCAATGTTCGATGTGAGATTAATCCATGGCGACCGCCTTGCGTGGGTTGGTCAAAGCCCTCTTAAGCATTCAAAAGATGACCGACCCTTGGAACCACCTTACGTGGGTCGGGCCTTGCCCAAATTTTTTGATATTCAACTGACCTAGGTGACTACCCTAAGTGGGGTGGTTAGATACTTAATTTTTAAACGTGCCTTTGTCTTCACCAGGTGACTAACCCATGACTAATTGCCTCGTGTGGGTCGGTCGGACATTTTTCAACCCATATTAAGGGATGGTATAAAAGCAACCTTAGTTGTAGTTTGTACTTTGGGATGGAGATTTAACTATAACTTTCTAAACTTGCCTTGTATGACTTTATTCCATTTAATATATAGTTGGTTTTCTCTCTCTTAAGCTTATTGAATACTTATATTGGTCATCTCTTACATTATGGTAATTTCTAGCAATAAATGTCTTTAAGTAAGGAATTGAGACCTATAGAGAGAGAAACAATAGACCTTGTTATCTTAATTAGTTGGTGTGATCTATTGCTATTAATTAGACATGTGATGTAATATGCTATATGCAACTATTCAACAACCTAGCTCTCAAGCCACTCGGGCTTGAAAACTAGCATCTATAAGCCTTTTGTCCTCACTTGGGCTTAAAGTTAAAGGTCTTGTTATTGTAGTCTTAACTAGCTCTAATAGACAACTTTACTGGAATTGAGATTATAAGCAAGTTTGAGTAAGGTTGGCTAGAACAACCATCATCCTAAGGTGCATTTCTCTCCAATTTTCAAAACCTGGAGTTTCAAATTACTTGTTTTACTTAATTGTTTCATCTTGAATCATGAATCTTGTCACTGACTTAACTCCATTTACCACACACTTTAGCACTAAATACGAAATTAGGGTGATAATTGTTAATTTCTTGATGAAATGACACTTTTTTTATCATACTTCGATTGGGAGTCTTTCCCTAGAGTTTTAACTTTTTTCACTACCATTTCTTCTTAGCGTATGTTGATCCTTCAAGAGAAAATAAGTTAAGAAGAACTCGAAGTAAGTAACAGTATCATGGTAGAACCTGCTCACAAATATGAGATGTGGGTTTAGCTTAGGGGCATGCAGAATATGATTAAGGAAGTAGGTTCTTATAGTAGTAGAAGTATTACATGTGCTGGCAAAGACGAATCTCCTAGAGAGACAATATTTGTCCTATAATAACTAGATGATGACTGGTTCAACATGGCTAGATCCTTTGAAAAACGATGGGTGAAGGCAATGTTGCATTCATTTCATTGCAATGATGCATCCCGTAGCATTAGTAACAATTGAAGGTAGTGGTTTAGGCTGATAAGAATTGGTTATACAGATGGTAACAACCAGAAGAACTGTGGCCACACTTATTGCATATATGATATCGATGCCTGAGATCTAGCTGACTGGTGAACAAGGTATGGGGATATGGTTTATTGTTGGGATAAGAGGAAATGTGTAGTAGAGGATGGAAAGGAGTGGAAAAAAACCCTTCGTCAACCTCTAACTTCTTGAAAGCAGCCACATCCTTCATTTCACCTCCAGTAGGATTGTTGATATTTGTCTTTGGTATAACTCTTTGATTTGGGATTGTTTATGGTAGTATTTAGAGACATTGAGATAGAGTTGTGTTTTTGTTGTTGAGTGAGCCAAGTTCCACTGTTTAGCATGAAGTTGTACAATTGGCAAGGAGAGCATACACCAGATTTGTAAGAAGGTTAGACACTAATTGAAATACCCCTAACTACTAAAACAAGATTAAATGATCTAATAATGGTTTAATAAGATTAAAAATCATCTTAGAACCATTGAGGAACAATCTAAAATTTTATAAGGCAAAAACATGCCATAAAATCACTTAAAGCCAAAAATGTGCTTTAAGCACCTTAAGAGATTGAATGACCTCAACTAGGATCCAAAGTGGATTCCTAAACCTCATAATTAGGGTATGAATATAATATAACAATTACCAAAGCAAAACCAAACTCAAGAACGAGTTTTAACACAAAATGGAGCACTAAAACTCCTTAAGACACATTTTTGTCAAAGTGTTCAAAACTTGACTTTGGTTGGTCAAATGACCTTGTATACACCCTAATTAACATGTGGGCTACTTAATATCACATTAGTAGCTCCTAATCCAAAGATTTACAAAAAAATCACAAGTTTGGCACCAATTTGTGAATAATACTCAAATAGTGCCTTTTTAAGTAATGTTGACTAAGTATAGTCAATGGTCAATTAATGACCCATGTTTGACCATGTGAGGACGGCAGGAATAAGGGGTGGAGGACAGCACATCCAAGCTTGATCAAAATATCTAGCTAAAGTGACGAATCATCATTTACTATACACTTTTCTACTTTTACCCATACTTAATTCACCAACCAGCCTTCTCTTTCCTCTTGTCCCATTCCCAGCCGGTTTTTCTTACCTTCCTAAGCTCTCTCAACCTGAGTTAATATGCAAGAACAAGCCATCCAAAGCCATTGATTTAAGGTAATGATCTAAGCTTGGTTTAACTCATTTTTCTCACTTTTCTTCAACCAATCTTTGAGCTGATCATCAAGCACTCTTCATGGCTATATCCCAGCTGATCTATCTTGTATCAAAGGGGGGAAATCTCGGCTGAACAAGGAATGAGGACCAAGGATAGTTAAATCTTCATTTAAGGTAAAAATATACCTTAAGACCATTCCTTTGATTTCCGAAAATTAGTAGCTTTCTATGAGTTTATATGCTCATTTTGTCTCCAATTTGATGTAGAAGCAGTAGCTAGGCCTTGTTCCAAGTGATGACCGATTTTAAGAGCTATTTTCACTCTTAAGACATTTTTGTCTAGGTAAACTCTACCATCTTATACCTTGTAGTAATCTGAATAATTACCATGGTTTTGTGGTGATTTGATACTCTTTCATCTCTGTAAAATAGGGCCGAAAATACCTTGTTGGAACCTTAAGATATCAAGGTATAAATCTAGCTTAATAATGGTTTAAATTGTTCTTATGGTTGGTTCAGTTTTCAGAACCTATATCATTCCTTGCTGTATAAACATGTTTGGAAGCTGTCTAAAACACCTCCCAACCTGCCGTGGCCAAACAGCCCCTTATGAGCTCATAAAATAAGGTATAACATTAATTACAATGTTTTTTAATACCTTAAGAGCTTATATAAATTGTGTCGTGAGTGGACGTTATAAGTGGTTGATTTTGACTTTAGAAATGACTATGAAATTTCATAGAAAAGTTGGAATAATTAATTAAGTGAATTAATAACATAATTATCAAATTTAAGACATTATGTGGAAGTTTGGTAATTAATGGAAAAATTGTGTGAGGGCGCGAGAGTTACAGCATTATTAAGACATTTAAATGTAATTTGTATTATAATGCAAGGTTGTAATAAGGCTATGTCATTAGGCCATTTTAATTTAAGTTTAAAAGCTTATTTAATTTAATTTATGCACTTAGCATAAATTTTGGGGTCAATCGGTAATTACAATAAAATATGAAGCCGTGGGCTATTTTAGGTGAAATATGGGGTTTAAAATGAATTTAAATAAAAATTATAACATTTTATAAAGTTTTATGTCAAGATTGTAAATATGGGAAACTTTGGGGTAAACCTTGTAATTACCGAGAGTTTAGGCTCAAAACTGTATTAGTGGTCAATGTTGACCATATGGGAGACCTTGACCAATTTGGTGATTTATTGAATTAAAAATCAACTTATATTAAGTTATGTATTACATTGTAAAAATTTACATAGCATATGGGGTATATATGAGATTACCGAAAGTTCTGGGTATGAGATGGTATTTTATACAATTATGGGTTATTAGGAATTTTAGGAATTTATTTGGTTAAGTTTGGAATTATAATGAACTATGTATGTATAAGATATAGTATTTATAACATTGTTACATTTTGGATAAGTATTTGGGGTGGAAATGTAATAACCAAAAGTATATGGGTTATGAAAGATATTTATAACCCTTTGGTATAGTTTGGTGATTTTTGGAATAATATAGGAGGTTTTAATAAGATATGTGTATATATATAGTTTTAATGATATTAGAAACTATATGTTATAAAAGAGGGGTCATTTGGCAATAAATAAAAGTTAATGGGCTGGAAACTTAATTAGAACAGACCTAGGGTCTGTTCGGTTATTTATAACAATTATAAACTACATGTTATAATTATATTAAGGTTTATAAGGTTATAATATAAGATATATAATAATTGTAAACATATAATGACATTAGGGGTTATTATGTAATTTTGGAATGTATAGGTTGAGATTGTTAAAAACCGACCGCTTATGGGTTGTTTGGTAATTTATAACATGTTATAACTATAGGTTATAAATGGTGGAAAGATATAAGTGTATAAAATATAGTTTATGACTATAATGTAACATTATATAAATAATGTGGAGGTTTTGTAAATAAAGAAATATTATGGGCTGTTCGGAAATATGAGTACTTTGAAATAGAAATTTATAATATGGTTTATAATGTTATAAGGGTTGTAACATTTATAATATAAGAAATATCTTTAAGGAAGAATGAATATTATAAGAACTTACCATATAATAAATGGTTCCATAATAAACATATATATAAATTATATATGTTATGGAGTGAGAAATATAATATGGTTCAATAACCATATAATATCAAAATAAGATGATAAGTGGAGAAATATAATTATAAACATTAGTTAAGGAATTCTAATGTTAAGGTGGAACCATAATATAATGGTGAGTAATATAATTCAAAGTATTAATATGAAATATGATATGGTATACTGGGATAAAATTAAAACCAAGACAATAAAATGAGTCAAAAAATACCTTGACTTGGTCAAACTTATTTGACTAAACTTTTAGTAATAAAATACTAAAGAGAGAAGTATAACATATGATTAAGTTATACATGCAATATAGTGACAAACTATATAATATACAAGTGTATAATAATATACATCAATAACGGATGCATAAGTTATTTATATAATAAACGACAATCTTACCATGGTGGAGGAAAAATAGTGGTGATCCTACTTACGGGCAGTGAACCCGGTCATTGTAGTCTAACAAGGTCGTATCCACAGAGACTTCGCAACTATCTAGCTAATTATCAATTTAGTAAGTGTGCATTAATTTATACAGAGGTGCATAAATGTAAATTGTTTTGGGGGTTTTGTTGGTTGGATAGATAAATCGGAAAACGAAGGAAAGCAGTAAAACTAGACTAACTAAACTAGGATAGATGTAGCTCGGGATGGATATTTGCACCCATTCCCTTTACTACCAATGGTCAACCCTCGAACTCATGGCTAAACAACGGGAACGCTAAATTAACTAATAGCCTAATTAAGGTCTACTAATCCTAACCAACGGAGTTGGAACCTGGCGGATTCCAAGTAGTCAATTGATAGCATTTAGCACAAATCCCCTTAAGTTGCAGTGTAGTCTAATCTCGAAATCATCGATATTAGAATACACTGATTCAGTCCTCACGATCTAGACTCTATCTCAGAATCACATGTTGACAAAAATCCACATCAGTGCCTAATTAATCGGTAACCTAGAATCTATCTCAGAATCTCATTTTGACAAATTCAAGGCAAATCAACCAATTTAACACAAAGATAACAAATTGGCGAAACCCTAGAAAAATCCCCAAATCATGGGTGACATGTTCAAGAGCCACAAACACACAATTATTATCAGTATTAAGAACAAGTACTAAAATAAACCATAAATGAGTTCAAGAATCTACAATGGAGTTTAGGGATTTTGGGGCAAAATCCCCAATCCCTAGCTACAAAGATTCTACTCAAACATAAGAGAGAAATGAAAGAGAGGGATAGAAGAAGCCATTAATGGAGCTTGGAGGGAGATGAGATGCTTCTTCTTCTCTTTCTTCTTCTTCTTCTTATTCTTCTCTTTCTTTTCTTTTTCCCTTGGAATCGCCTTCTCTCTGTTTTTGGGACAGAACCTGGCTGAATGAAGAATGGGGCAGTTTTTCCCGAAATTCCCCGTTTTAAAACGCAGATCTGGGCAAATTTTGACCCGATCGACCCACCCTGGGTCGGTTCCGTCCAGTAGCAATTTCGTGGCCGGAAAATGTTTTTAAGTCCGACCGACCCACGACCGACCCAGACTCTATGGGTCGGTCGATTCCAGTAGCTTTCGGGGACGAAAATCATGTTTTTAAGTTCGACCGACCCACGACCGACCCAGACCCTGTGGGTCGGTCCTGTTGGCAGCCTAACTTCGAAATGCTGTATCTTCTTCGTTTCAGCTCCGATTTGGATCCGTTTGCGCCCACGCGTTCCTCTCTTCGTATAATTTACTCCTAGCTATGTTACTTCTCCTGCTTAAACAATAAATGTGTAAAACACCAATGAAAACAAAAACTAAAGAAAAATAAGCTAGGTGGAGAAATGAGCATGAAAAGTGTTAATTAAACATATGAAATACACCCTAAAACATGATCATTTGGACACTCATCACCATGCATGCAAGAGAACGTTAACGTAAAGCTAATCCCGAATTAAACCGAAAACCTGAGAGACGTTATTAGATAATAACGGGGAATGAACCGGGAGGGATTAGAGACGGTACGGGGTACCACAAAGTATTGTTTTACATGAGATGCCGATACGTAGTGTGATACGTATTTCTAGATTGTTAGAGGCTTCTCGAGGATCACTGGAGGATTTAGCTCGATTCATACTCCACCGTCCTATAATCCCGGTGCCGGTATGTTGTTATGTGGCTTGATTGTCTCTGAGGATTTCCTCAGTTCAGACATTTTGAGTGAAAATCTGTAATAAGATTGAATGTCTGCTTGTGTGAATTAATATGCATGAATTGTGTATTAACGCTGCTTTATTATTACTGTTGTGCGATAACAGTACTGTTCATATATATGAACATATTATAAAACGAACTAGCAGTAATGATGCTATCTTATATGTGTAATATAAGGAACGTAAGAAAAAACGTTGTAGCATTAGGATAATAAGATATATATATATATTATCCGAGACTTATATACGGAGCATTGGCCTTTTTAAACGCCGTTCTCGTATCTAACACTGGATCCCGAGTCGACATACTCAGGATTGGACTAACGACCTTAGTCTGCTGTGTTAGGAAAACGGTAATGCAATGCGATGGTATAGATGAGTTAGTAAAGAGGATGTGGCTCTTGGTGTGAATTATGATCAATTAACGATACTAGGATGCCATGTGGGTATCTGTAAGTATCAAGATAAATTCCAACGGACTACAGATGGTTCGTCGGTCGGAGACTCTACCGCTGGAGTGGCTACTGCCGTGGGTGACCCCCATAAGAGATGGGTAACTTAGAGGCGCGTCGTGTTAACGAGACGTCGTCATTAGGTATGACTGAACAATTACGAACAGCTATATTAGCTCGTACAGTAGGCGAACATTATTTGGGCTTTTATGCCAAAGACGGGAACCTATACTTGTTTATAATCCTCGTTGTTTCACCTTGTTGTTCATTGGTTATGCTATGTGGTTATGTGATGTATGTTTGTGAATTTGTGAAATGAGTCACTGTACTCAAATGTGTGTTGTGGATTGGTTTAATTGAGTCGTTGTACTCATATGTATGTTGTGAATTGGTCGAGTCGAGTCATCGTACTCATGTGTGGATTATTGTGGATTGAATGGTTGAGTTGAGTCGCTGTACTCGAATATGAACTATTAAGTGTTTGGTGGAGTGGAGTCTTCGTACTCATATATGCGTTGTGACGCTTTTTTTTTGGTTTATTGGGTGTGATATGTGAAGCCGGGGGCTTATTTGCGATTTGAGTTTACTGCAATACTATTATTGCTTTACAGTTTTATATTAAAACGACATGCAAGAAAATGAACTGCATGCTCTCGACTAATTAACTGAGGGTCTGAGGGGGCATGACGGTCATGTAGTAACATACTCAGCAGGGGCTGATTCCATACCACAAACAAACATTTTGCAGGTATGCAGCTTCCGGTGTCGGCAGAGAGCGGGACGCGCTGGGTAGTCAGTTATAATCATGTAAATATGTACAGTCGTATTTCGATACGGAAGTAGAGATGTGTATAGGACTGGAATACTTAGAATGCTCACTAGGGTTGTATTTATGTTGGAACAGAAAGTTAAGTCTATCTCTTGTTGTCACTGTGGGAAATTGTTTCGTATTATGAATATATCAGTAAGCACGTTATTACTCGTATGGACGAGTGAGAACGGTGACACCAGTAGTTCGATTGTTTAGATTACGGCTGTGATTACTATTAAGCAAGACGATTAGGAGCCGATTAGAGTGGGGTGTTACACTAATCCATAAATAGTAGGTAACCCTTAAAAAATAACTCTATAACTCCCAGTTAGAAACAATGTGACCCGTAATTTAAAGGAGTCAATAAGATCCATGACTCTGTTGTAACAGAAAGTGATATCTTCACACTCTTTTTTCTCAATGGATGTCAACTAAAGGTGCAACTAGCCGATCAGGGCATTCTTTTGTGCTTTAAAAGTTTTGTAAAGGCATGAGTCCCACCTTCCCAACAATAAACTCACTCACAAAGGTGAAGAGAATGGTCAACACCAACTAATCATGTTGGATTTTCACAACATTAAGCTTAACATATCAATTAGGTAACAGATGAAGACAAGGTATGTGTCATCGATGAACTGGTATGGAGTGTTATGTTACGGTTAAAGAACAGCAGAAGAGCACCCTTTCAAATATGAAAGTTACCTTGTTTTAGCTTTATCAAGTTCGTTGGATACAGAATAAATTGATTATTTGGTGGATGTGTTTGCAGATCGAAGAGGAAAAGGGGAGCCATTCGGAGGGCCAGGCCCATCCTATCTATTTGATAGTGGATATACAGAAGCAACTAGAGATTGAGATGCCATAGTTGATCAAGGAAAGAAGAAAAAGGTTAGATCTGAAATTCAGATGCACGTGAAAGCTATGGATGGTAACTCCAATACATTAGAGAGACAAATTTAGATCTGGAATCGTAAAGTGTATGGATATTTCTGTATGAATGGAACCGTGCGTCGGTGGAGTATTACAAGGCGTTTATATACTGACTGCTAATTACATTTTATAATAATGGGTCTATCATGCTGGGCTAACACAGAAGAAAAACGAAAGTGAACAACAAGTCATTGATGAAGTAAGGGCATCTACAGCGGTGAAGATTCCACCCAAAATTGTCAGTAAGAAATTTAAAAAAAGTCTATAGTGGTGTGGAATCTACCCACTCTCTCTTTCTTCGTTCCTTATTTAAGCAATGTACGGAAAATCATTTTGATTGGTTGTATTACTGACACCATCAATTTAATAATAATATTTACTATACTTACTTTTACTTCCTTTTATTTTAAGCACTGGTAAAGTGAAAAGAAATTACGGGAGGAGAAAGGAAAAAAATGATAAGGAATGAGAAAGTTAAGAAACTCCCTTATTGTAGTGATTAACAAATCGATGAAGTTCCTTACACATTAAATAATATATTAAAATGATGTAACACCTAAAAATATGTTAAGAATCTCACACCCATTGTGGATGCCCTAATCTTCCATCCATACGCATTTGCTGTCAGACAGGTGGACTGTGACGGAGGCACATTATCATACAAATTCGGCACTACACTTCTCATCCTAATAATGCCACCTGGACAAAGCTCTAGGAACGAACTCAAGCCCTCTGAAGTCTGAACGAGTGCAAAGATAAAAGACAAACAGCTACTAGAGATATCATTTTTTATCAGATTTGAATGCACTTTTCTATATTACCTATGGTATAGACCAACAACGATTCTTACTCCTACAAGTGAAAGCAAGAAATGCAAGAGAAACATTGCATCCTCTGCCTATCCTATCTGTACCCTTTTAGAAGAACAACAAAGATGATAAAGAAGACAGTGGATACCGCAATAATCAACTCATACAACAACAGGCTTGGGATGAATCTGCTCAAAGTCAAAGACCTCAAACATCAAACGCCTCACATCTGGTTTCCCATAAACCGCATAGGACAGGCCATGAATTGCCTGGTTAACGGACGTGGTGGCTGGATTTCGGAGTCTCCTATTGTGCTCGTAAGCGTCTTGCACCTGCTCAGAATATATGATGTAGCGGTGCAGGTGCTTCTCTCTCAAGTACTTTCCGCAGTACTTGTTCAGTAGAATCCTCCTGTGCCTTTCTTGAAGCCATCGTCCAGGGGCATCTAAATGCTTCATTAGAAGTCTCTCTGCCATCACAAGATCCTATCGAAATGGCAAACAGGTGGAACTGTTGTTAATATCAACCTCCACACAGTCATCCTAAATTTGTTCAGCATGGTTGCGGTGAAACCAGCATGTGAATTTACTGCCGCAAAATTGTATCATAGTTGTTACCTGGATCTTTTGGCCCAGGTACTCCACTCGTTCAAAACAAAATCTTGGGTGCTGGAATTTGTACTTGGATGGATGCAAGAAAGAAAGCTACATACAAGCCAGTGAAACAAAAAAGAGCAGTTATGCGCAGAAAGATAGAAGACCTTGTGGCATGAGTGTAACCAAAGTACGCAGTTGCGTAAACTGTTTCCTCGTGAAGAAACCCAACTCAGACAACATTTTCATACGTTCAAGCTAGGCGTAACCATATATGTTTCCAGTACAATAATGCGACAACTTATTATTATGAGCAAGTAAGAAACAAGCAGCTGCAGTAGTATTATCTATGAAACCCTTTACCTGCAATCCAAGGCCTAGCTCGATATTACGAGCTGCAGTGATCTCTGGGATTTTATCAGTCTTTGGCAGGGGATATCCAAGCTCTCTCAGAACATGAGGTTTGCTATCAAAATCCCAAATATTTCCTCGGAATCTATGCATTCCAGGAGGCACACAAGCCCTGAAAAGCCTTGGATGAGCAAAAAGTGCATCCTCTGGAGGCTGAATAAAGACGCATGAAAAAAATGTGAGAAAATTTTCCCAATAATAGATCAAGATCAAGCTGAATTGTAACTTGCAAGAGGCAATATATTAAACACTCATACAGTAAGGAAACGTTCCAACATGTCAAGAGAATAATGGAAGAGGACAATCTCTTTGGGCAAACCTCACAACCTCATCAACTACACTCAGTATGCTAATAATAAATAATGCAAAGGATGCGGAAGAGGCATATCCGCTCACCTTATAAGTAGCCAAATCTTGCCATCCTAGCTTTCTTCCTTCAAACTCAACAGAAACATAATCGACATCTTCTAGTTGTCTTCTCATTCTGGGTTGGCATTCTTCATCTTCCGGATCCATTCCAAAAACTTCGAAGAGTACACGATATACTTCGGGCATCCCGAAACACAAGTATATAGCCCCAAACAAGGCCCAAAATACCGACCTGTCATAAGATTGAACCAGGAACTTATAATCACCGACAGCATACACCAATCAGATGGCATGTGCTCGCTCTACGCGTAAGCAATAAACAGAAATGAACTCAAGAAAAGGAACATTATAAGTTAATGCAGTCAGAATTCATATGTCAAGAGCATGCGCCTTTCACAAGATCAAAGAGGCGATAGCTTACCCACTACTCGTGCACGAACAAGCTGATAAGCAAATGCCACATGCATTAACAACAACAACCAACGAACACTAGTCTGTGTAAAATAGAGAAAACAGAGAATTGTTCATCCGCCACGACAATGATGCAGAAATATGATATACCCATATCTTGCAACTATATTATTAGTTCTTTCATTCTTTCCTCCTGATCTTACAAATCATTCTCTAGTTGTTCTCACGTCTCATAAAAATAAAATAGCAATAACGCTTCAGTTTAAACGCAAGTCATCCAGTGACGAATATAAAATACCTCTGGACACGAATATAAAAACATGAATGATTAATAACCCCAACAAAATAACAGATTTCAAGTCTTCAAGCATCATCCTCACTCAATATTGAGCAAGACATCAGGAGCTACACACAAAGGAAAACTAGCTTATAGATACAAATGCAATCATTTGAAGCTTACTTTGAAGGCGGCTCGCGTTCAGCGCGCTTCAACCTATCCATTTCGTCGAAAGGAAACACCAAATTTTGCAAGCTAGCAGCTTTAATCCACTTTGGTAAGAACCTTTTCCCAATCAAAGCATACACCCTCTCCCTCATTGGCCCAGGAGACTCCCTCGGATATCTCTGCAGGAAAAGCTCTGCCAAACCCAATTCAAGCACATATTGACCCAGAAACCCCAGCCTTGAATGCCCAGATTTCACATGCTTCGCATTCACTCTTTCGCAAGAAGCATAGAACGGATGTTGAAATGCCAAATACAATAAGGTATCAAATTGTTTAGCCGGGTTATCGTCCCCATAGATTTCCGAGGACTCTAGAGGGTATCCGAGAGCTTGTTTGGCTTCGAGAAGATACTCGTCAATCCAGGTCTTATCCGCATTGTTGAGCCGCGAAGAAGGCAGGCAGGAGCTCAAGAGTGGGAAGGCCTTGAGAGACAACTGGGGGCTGTTCAGGAATCTCTGGGCCAATTTGGCATCGTCTAGTGGAGGCTTGAGAATGAACTTCTTAGGGGGAGCCTTCCTCCTGGGTGAAATAACTTTTTTGCGCTCCGCGAGTTCTTTTAGCAGTCTTTGAGGACTACTCTTGGGAAGCTCTTGAGGGTCACTCGCCGTGATAGACACTCGGACATTACAGAGAACAGGTCGGATTTTCAACTTCCAGTTGCCACGAATAGAAGAGGCGAAAGCGATGGATGACAAGAAAGATAGGCTCTCAAGCTTGGATGACGGATTATGGGTGAGTAGGTCGTGTTTCAGGTGGGGAGCAAAAGACGAAGATAGTTCCATCGTCATGGAGAAGCTCAGAAGGATCAGAGTATAGAGATTATCCAATTGCCGGACGGACGGAAGTCATGAAAGCCATTAAAATGGCTGAACAAGTTGGGGGTGTCGCAAAGGTTGAATCGCGGTAAGTAATGAGAAGGATAAGGCGAAGAAGAAGATCTTTGTGTGACGTTGTGGCCGGATAGGGTGATTAGATGAAAAATGTTTTGTTGGGCTATTTGGGATTAGAAAGATATTATGGGCTTTTTCAGAAAAAAGAGAGACCTTATCGGCTCACTACTCTATCCGGCCCAAAACTATCTGCCTAGTTCAATGGTCGACCGTGGTATTACTCGATCACAACATTTCAGTTTTTTCTTTCAATTGCTCTTTAAGTAGAGAAAAATAAAAACACTACCCTCATCTCGCTATCATAATTAAAACACTAGTGAACTAGAAAAAAAGGAATTAAAGCACTACTGCTATCCACATTGTTGACTGTCGATTCTCAATGATTAATGGTCGGTCATTGACCTAGCCAAATTAGGTTTAACCAACATTTGACCAATAGTCAGTTTGGAGTTTGAGTTATCTTGGCCCCGGCTTGAGGTTGGCTCCTACTATTGGTTAGTTGTTCGGATGTTGATGCCTTTAGACTTGGGCCTGGGTCATAGGACGGAGTTGATTAAACAATTATGATCTAGTCCTACCAGTCCCAAAGTCTAGTGTCGGGATAAGTTAGTCGGCGTTGAGAGCTCGTTGTTGGGTGGTTAAAGTTCACTCCTAGCCCCTGTCAGGCTATGGTCGTGGTTGTCCCGTGGCAAGGGCCTTGCTCTGCCCGAGACAGACAAACATTAAGCTAGTCGGGTCCGATGACGATGATGCTAATCTCGTCAACTTGCATGCTTGTTTGCTCGTATTCTTGTAATGATTGTCTGTACTTACGATGTTAGGTGACTAGTGAAATATTTATTTGTCCTGTCGGGAATTTTTTTTCATATTGGAGGTTACTCATTATAGAAGGGGAGTTCCCAATGGGTGTAGAGAGTAGGAGTCTTAAGCTTGGTAGAGTTCCTACAACGGGGTGAGGCGATCAGTCCGGAATAAGCCGTTGTTTTGAATCCGTTGAAGGATGAGGAGAATGGGAGCACATATATCGTTAGGAAGTTTGTTAGCAAGGAAGGGGATGAAGCAACACATAGACTTCTTCACTTTTATAGGGATGATTATACAGATGAATATAATTTGAGAAATAATTTCTCAAGGTATCATCTAAGTAAATGAATATAAGTCTACTATTTAAAAAAAGTAATTCAACAAAAATGTTAATTTTTTAAAAAAAAGTTATGACTTTTGTTCTTTTGTTAATAGCCGCTCACCAGACTAAGCCACTACTTTAACAACTTAATAAATTTTAGGAAAAAAAAATGTTTGGTTGTAGTTTCAACTTATCCTAAAAGGTCAATTATGACACATTCTTGAATAAAAGAAAATGTAAACACTCCATGTATTCTAAAGGGCGCCTAAGTTCGACCAAAAAAAAAAAAAGGGGCGCCTAAGTTTATAACTAACTAAATGCATTAAAAAGATCTCGTGTTTCTTTGTCTTCACATACATTAAGCCTTCTTGTGACAAATTCGTAAAAGGCTTCCAAGTAATGTATTATGTCTAATACTTCTAGAAGTATATAAATGAAATATTTTTATAGGGTGCTTATGAAGCACTTTATTAAACCAAATAATCAATTTTATAAATAAACAAATCTGTTATTTTTTTAAAGAAGGAGTACAGCCCTTAAACAACTTATGAGAGTGGGGTGTTAAACCTACAACATATTGTCACATGTAGAGGATAGCTTAGCAACTCAGCTATCTCGCTTTTGACAAAAATTGTAATACCTTATATGGATGATCAACGACATAGCTCTCATGTCATTCGGACTTAAATACTAGCATCTTTTAAACCTTGCTTAAATGGACTAGTTTTCAAGCTTGAATGATTTGAAAGTCAGGTTGTTCATGAAATACCCGTAACTTACGACATAGGATATAATTAATATAAAGTAGAATCAAATGAGAAACTGTATGGTTAGTCGGGAATAGTATTAATAAAGGCCCATGGAAGTTACATAATTCTCTTACCTTCTAAAATAATTATAATGATTTACAATAAAATAATTATAATGATTTACAATTCTTTTATTCCGACCGTTATCATATATATATATATATATATATATATATATATATATATATATATATATATCCCCCAACTCCGTAGACGTTATAACGTCCTTCAATCCTAAGAGTTCAAACTTGACTTTGCTACTTATAATAAACAATTATTATTATTTCTAAGAGCACAAATTGAATTTTACCTCTTCCTAGAATACCTTTCTCTTTCTTAAGATTATATTTAACAGCAAATACACATACCACCCTTGACGATCTCCACTCATCTCTTAAATTATTTATTAAGTAATTATTTATTTGTTTTTAGCAATCTCTCTTAAAAGACAATTATTCATCTTTATCATCTTTTAACGATCAACTATTATTTTTCCTATTTTGATTTCAATTAAGTAATATCTTTATATTTTTCTAGCTCGTTGAATATTGACTCTTCTATGGATTACAACGTTAATTACTTATTCAACTTTCAAATTATTATTATTGTATTACTTGATAAATTCATCTTGCAAATTATTTTACAACATTGATTATTAATTCTTATTTCTCTAAATCAAATACACTTATTAATTAATTATTATAATCTCTTCTTATTTTATTTATTTCCTATTTAACATCACGATCGATCTCATGGCCGTCTTCATCTTCACTGTGTTGCTATTACGCCCCTCTCTCTCCCCAAACTCTCAAACTCTCACTCTTCCATTTCCATTGTTGACAAGCTGCTTCCCTGGTGCCGAATTAGGTAGAAGGACCCCGAGTTCTCTGACGGGCGTTTCTAGTGATCTACCGGGGTGATCTCATTATGGTGAGCGTATTCAGGTTAACGTTGTGCTCATCATCTTCTATCTCGTGTGTTTTGCAAATTATCAATGGATTGGATTTAACGTGGTTTTGGCGTTGCTGGAAATTTGGGAATTATTTTCCCCCGTGTGTTCTGGATGCAATGGTTTTTACAATTGGCATGGATAAATGTTTTAGAGACTTTCACTAGATTAATTGTTGGCTTGTTGGTGCCTTATGGTGCCCCGTGTATTTTGATGGTACCTTATGGTATTCTGTGGAATTGTTGGTACTATGTACCCCGTGAATATTTATATAATTTTGCCTGCAGACATTACTTGCAGTTAAGCTCTAATGATCTACTCCTTTGGGTCATAAGTTACCTTCTGGGAGGTGTGCACACTTAAGGACGTAGAGTGAGGTGGGATATTATTGTTGCGACCCCAATTTGGGTGTCGTCCGCGTATATTGATAATTGGGTTCTTTGAAAGTTCTCCCCTGAAATGTTTTGCTAATGGTGATTTTAGTATTGGTTCAATTGATTAACATTACGGCGTGAGTTAATGTTTTGCAAATGTAAAATGAGTTTCAAAAATACATTTTACAAGTTGAGGCAATGTTTACCCAGTTTTGCTGATTTACGTTATCCCTTTGCGTTTTACATTGTTGTTTTCTGATCGCAGGTACTTATGACTAAATTGGGGAGTTGGGGCTCACTATCACATAGCTTAGGATGACCAGATTAAACTTTATATTGTTAAAGTTGAGTTGTGGTGTTGAAAGTATATTTATTTTGCAATGTTGGAAATTATTTTGGACGGTTAAGCCTGAGCACTCAGTGGTTTGAGTGTGGCGGTAATGCCCTGGTGATTTTATATTTCCGCTGTTTTGATTAAACTTTTGGGCTGGTGAATGTTCTTGACAATTACAAACTTTGGTAAAGTTTTCATTGTTAATTCGATTGTCTTTTAGTATTGTTTATTTGATGTTTGGAGTTGTCTAAACGTGCTGAATTATTCCTTTACCTATTGACATTGTTTTGCAAATGTTCTGGTGAAATTTTGACTCTATTTTCCGTGTTTAAAACGCATTTCAGGACCTGTCCGAACGTTCGTCCGGACATCAATGTTCGGATAGGCCCCGAGAGCTTGAATTGATTTCACAGAACTGGGTGTCCGAACATCAATGTCCAGACAGCATGAGAGGACGATTCCAACTTGCAAGTTTTGACATATGTCTGAACTTGCAAGTTCGGACCAATGTTCGGACCACGTAAGGAATTTTTCGGACTTTTGAAACTCGAATTGTGCCCAAACTTCAATGTCTGAACACAAGTTCGGACGCCTTTGTTTTCCCGGTTTCTCAATTCTTGACTTGTGTCTGAACATCAATGTCCGGACACAAGTTCGTTGTTATGACCCAGTTTTTTTATTTTCTTTCCGGTTCGTAAAAGGAGTTCATATTAATTTTTGAGCTTACATTGGTGTATTTATGACATTCTCCTATTATTATTATGTTGACTTGAGGAAGGAGGGTAAAAGGTGTCCCTTCAATTTTGTTATTAATTAAGGGAGTTAGGGAATTTACTCCTTCTATTTTGTTATTATTTAGGGTGTTAGTAATTTATCTCTCCTCTTAGTATTCCCAACTTTTCCTTTCCCTTCCTCATTCCATTTTGCTATTAATTGAGGAAGGAGATAAGTCTCTTAATATTTCCTTTCCATTTTGTTATTAATTAAGATGTAAGGAAATATATTAGATGTCCACTCCATTTTGTTAAGGAGTTAAGAAATTAAATTCCCTTTTGACTATTTCCTAACTCTCCCTTCTATAATTTCTACTTCATCACCATTCATTTTTCCATTCCTCTATTTTATTCTCGCTCATCCTCCCACTCAGTTATTCGCAAGATAACTTATGCTCTATATATCTACTTTCTCCTTTTGCTTCTCCTCTACAAATTCTTTCTCTATGCAATTCAATCGATCTGGTGCTTGGTGATTCGAGTCCATTGGTGAATCCAAGTTTGGTTGCTGTTCTTCGTTCGAGTTCCCCTCGCTCATTTTTCTGATGTCGGTCCTCCTTTGATTGTTCGAGCGTTCATGATTCGAGTGGTGATTTCGAGTGGAGATTCGAGTAGTGCGTTGAGTGGAGTCCGCATAGATAGCATAGCTTCGGATGTGAGGTGGGTGGTAAATAGATTCGGTAGGATGTGTTCATCCACGTACGGGGGTTTCGATTCATGTTTCTGTATATGTTTATTTGACTCTCTGATTTGTTGTGTTTTGGTTGATTTCTGATTTACGTTTTTGATGCGTTAAAACCCCGTGGTTGTATGTTTTTGACTGGCTATTTTGCTACAATAAAATATGTATGTTTTGTGGAGGACTTGTGCCTTTGTTCTAGTTGATTTCCATAATTGATTCTGCATTTTTCGACAAGACTTTGTTTTTGCATAACTTCTTCGTTTGAGCTCCGTTTTGAGTGCCGTTTACGGTGTTGGATTCCACTTTTCGAGTACTATCCATTTTACATGTTTTAGCACTTTTATGTATGTTTGTTTTGGAAACCTTCGACATGCTTTCGACCCTTTTTTTGCTCTACAAGTGAGTTTTGACTTTTGACTTCAGCTTGGCTTTCTCTGATTTAGTAAATTCGGTTTTAGAATTCCGCTTCAGCTACAAATTTCGTTTTTGTTGTGTTCAAGACTTTGTGTTTTGGCGTGATGCTTTGCAACACATTCTGTTCTGATTTGATTAAGCTTCTGTTTTGGGACCTAGTCTTCTTTGTGTTTGAGCCGTGGATGGCTGGCTTGAGCTATCTCGTAGCATGCTGCGCAGGACGCCCTTCTGAATCTCATGGGTGTCTCCCCCAATCTGTTTATGGATATTTCTATCCATTATGTTCACAGGTGTCTTCCCTGTTTTGTTCACGAGATTCGTTCTTGTTCTGTTGTGTGTGCATTGATCACTAGTGTCCCACTCTGTTTTGTGAATCGTTTTGCTCTGCTTCTGTCTGTTCTTTTTGTTTCTGTATTTGACAGACTGCTGTGTGTTTTCTATTTTTTGGAACCTCTAATTTGTAAAGTACTATATTTCATCTCTCTCTCTATTTTTTTATTTTAGACGGACTGTTGTGTACTTTTCGTCTTCTGAAAGTCTCTAATTTGCTAAGCTTCTGTTTTCTGATAAGTAATTGTTTTGACTATCGCTTAGCCCCTTCTACTTTTGACTTGCTTCTATTTTGAAAGACTTCCGCTTTGTCTCTGATTTATCTTTGGCTAAGCGCTTTTATATACGTATATATATATATAAGTATGTTCAGTATCTGCTTTGAGCATGCTCAGCTGATGAAGTTTATCACCCGCTGAGCTATAGTTTGTCTCACCCTTCTTTCTGTCTGATTTGTAGGCTTTAGTTCTTGTTTGGAGATACAGCTTCTGCTTTTAGTTTTGGATTTCAGATTTTGTAATTATTTCGTTTGGTGCTAACAGGACATTTGTAGGATAAAACTATATATAAAAAGAATAAAATAATAAACTAAACCTACAACTCTACTACGGGTAGCAAATAAAAACCCGGTCGGAGTATAGTGTAAATATATTACGACCGAGAGAATCATACCCAAGGGACTTATAGAAAACTAGTCCTAATCCGGGCAAAAGCCTATTCTATAACAAGGGGGAAGAGTAAGTGTGTAAGTACAAATTAAGAAAACTATCTAAAACCTAATCTAAAATAGTATTTACAATGATCTGCCCAATATTCGAAATGGCAACGTCATAAAAACATAAATGATCATCAAAGAAAAGAATAAATCAAGAACTTAGCCAACTTTTGGTACTGCCGGATATTATGCCGACAAGATGCGCCCGGCAAAGACAAGAACCTTGAATGTGGCGGACGTTTTGTACCCGGCATGCCATCCGGCATTCTCAAAATGTCAAATTACTCTTCCAGTTCGAAGCCGAACTAAGCACTCCCTACTCATTATCGAAAACTAACAATATCTAGGTAATCAACGAACCGAAAAGGGGAGAATAACATGGTTAATTCTAAATCTTGAATTTCTTCCTTTAAGTTATAAAAGACAAATAAAAAGACCACTTGGAATTCCTCAACCTTTCTGCCTTACCAAGGTCAGAATTGAAGTACTTGGAAGAAGGAGCAACTTCATTCCTAATTGCAATAACCACAAAATTCCAAGTTGACTTATATCTTTTATTGAATAAACATAGTGTGTTTACAAAGAGAACCAATTCTAACCAGAGAAGACAAAGAATTCTACATCACCATCCACACAACTACAAGAAGAGAATACAAAGAGGGAGAAGGAGATGTTAATAGCCTTAACCCAACAAGGTCTTCTTCTTCTCTTGCGTGGATGGATCCATAGACTTCTTTGGACACCAACAATGGAGTGAGGCGGAAATATAGAAGTGAATGGAGTGGATTTGGTATGTTGAAGTGTGTTCTCTAATGACCACATGGGTAGGGTATTTATAGGTGTTGGAAGTGATTCTATGGAAAGACATATCTTAAATGATGTCTTTCCATAAAGTTACACCTTCAAGACATGTCTTCAGCAAAAACATACCTTTTACCCTAGTTGTATTGGTATGGAAAGACACATCACCAAATGATGTCTTTCTATAGTGTCTTCTCATCCAAAAGACATCTTTCCAACTAAAAGACACCTCTTCACCATAAGACACCTTTTCACCATGAGACACCTTTTCACCATGAGACACCTTTTCACCAAAAGACACCTTTTCGCCAAGAGACACCTCTTCATCAAAAGACACCTCTTCATCAAACGACACCTCTTCATCAAAAGACACCTCTTCATCAAAAGACATCTCTTCATCAAAAGGCACCTCTTCATGTACTGCTAACTTCTGGTGAACTGAGGCAACTTTTTACTTGTGCCGGCTAGGATGTACCCGGCAACGTACCCGACATAGCACCTTTTTCTGCTCCACGCTTGTGCCGTGCAGGAGTTAACCGGCCTTATGTCCGGCATTTTGGTCAAAAGTGTTTCCTTGCAAGAAAAACATATAAAAACATAAGACTGAACAAATAATACACTTTAATACATAATATAGCACAAATAACATATATACAACCTTATTTAGATAAATATAATACTAAATCTAGCACATAAAATATGATAAGTTTGCGGCTTATCATTTGGCTTTAGAGCCCATTTATACTTGGTTTATGTTTTGCATTTCGGTTTGGCTTCCGCTTTGTATTTGTAAAGACTAGTTGTAATCGTTTATTGTATTTATATGAGTTTCAGTTATGTTTTGGGAATTCGCTAGTGTAGCCTTGCGTGTCTTAGGTAATAAGCACGCAGCGTGTAACGGTCTCTCAACCAGGGTGGTTTTGGGGTCATTACATTTAGTTGTATCAGAGCTAGGTTTGGTTCTCATTGGGATTTGTCGGGTGTTTGCATGCCTACGCTTCCGTGCCATTGTCTGCTATGTGTTATGTGATGTCTTCTGCGTGAATTGTTTGTTATCTGCTACTTGATTTGATTATTATCGGGTGTCTGTCATGTGCGTCTGCTCTATGGTTGTCCATTATCAGAGTAGTGCAGCGGAAGCGTAGTGTCTGTTTGCATTGCTTGTGTGCTTGAGAGTGAGTCTAAGGGAGTCGGGTCCTTTGGGAAAGGATGACCAAATGTGAGTTCATGTTTGTTTGAGTTGTGTGCTTCAGTTATGAGCTTATGTTGTATGTTCTGTGTTGTAATCTGGTGCGAGTTCGTGAGTGTGTTGGCCCTTTGGATAAGGACGTCTTCTGAGAGTTGAGCATTCCTTCAAGTTTGGCTTTCTGTAATCTTTTGCTTTGCTCATTCTGTCAGTTAATCTGCTAGTGAGATCTGTGTGTTAGCTCATTCGAGATTAGAGCTTTTGAGGTGTGTGAGTGTTCTTTCTATGCCTCCAGGCTTATCCTTCGGTAATCATCTACTTTGTTTCTTTTTTCAACAAGTCAGCCAGTGTGATCTGAGTGTTAGCTCTGTGAGGTTCAAGCTTCTAAGACGTGTGAGAGTTCTTTCTATGCCTTGAGCCTAAGTGCTAGTAATCCTTGCTATGTTTCTTCTGTCAGTCTGTCAGCAATAAGTTCTGAGTGTTGTCTCTCTGTGAGTTTCAAGCTTTCGAGATGTGTGAGCGTTCCCTTCTATGCCTTGGAGCTATATGTTTGTAATTTTCTACTTGTTCTTATATCAGTCAATCCACAGTGAGTTCTGTTTTAAGTGTTGGTTCCTTGTGAGTGTACGTAGTATTCTGGCACTAGAAGTGCATTTGTCCATATTCCGGGTTTCGTCGAATTTCGAGGACGAAATTCTTTTTAAGAGGGGTATAATGTTATGACCCAGTTTTTTTTATATTCTTTCCGGTTCGTAAAAGGAGTTCATATTAATTTTTGAGCTTACATTGGTGTATTTATGACATTCCCCTATTATTATTATTATGTTGACTTGAGGAAGGAGGGTAAAAGGTGTCCCTTCAATTTTGTTATTAATTAAGGGAGTTAGGGAATTTACTCCTTATGTTTTGTTATTATTTAGGGAGTTAGTAATTTATCTCTCCTCTAAGTATTCCCAACTTTTCATTTCCCTTCCTCATTCTGTTTTGCTATTAATTGAGGAAGGAGATAAGTCTCTTAATATTTCCTTTCCATTTTGTTATTAATTAAGATGTAAGGAAATATATTAGATGTCCTTTCCCTTTTGTTAAGGAGTTAGGAAATTAAATTCCCTTTTGACTATTTCCTTACTCTCTCTTCTATAATTTCTACTTCACGACCATTCATTTTTCCCTTCCTCTATTTTATTCTCGCTCACCCTCAGTTATTCGCAAGATAACTTCCGCTCTATATATCTACTTTCTCCGTTTGCTTCTCCTCTGCAAATTCTTCCTCTATGCAATTCAATCGGTCTGGTGCTTGGTGATTCGAGTCCGTTGGTGAATCCAAGTTTGGTTGTTGTTCTTCGTTCGAGTTCCCCTCGCTCCTTTTTCTGATGTCGGTCCTCCTTTGATTGTTCGAGCGTTCATGATTCGAGTGGTGATTTCGAGTGGAGATTTGAGTAGTGCGTTGAGTGGAGTCCACAGAGATAGCATAGCTTCGGATGTGAGGTGGGTGGTAAATGGATTCGGTAGGGTATGTTCATCCACGGGGGTTTCGATTCATGTTTCCGTATATGTTTATTTGACTCTCTGATTTGTTGTGTTTTGGTTGATTTCTGATTTGCGTTTTTGATGCGTTAAAACCCCGTGGTTGTATGTTTTTGACTGGCTATTTTGCTACAATAAAATATGTATGTTTTGTGGAGGATTTGTGCCTTTGTTCTAGTTGATTTCTGTAATTGATTCTGCATTTTTCGGTTGATTTCTGATTTGCGTTTTTGATACGTTAAAACCCCGTGGTTGTATGTTTTCGACTGGCTATTTTGCTACAATAAAATATGTATGTTTTGTGGAGGATTTGTGCCTTTGTTCTAGTTGATTTCCGTAATTGATTCTGCATTTTTCGACAAGACTTTGTTTTTGCATAATTTCTTCGTTTGAGCTCCGTTTTGAGTGCCGTTTGCGGTGTTGGATTCCTCTCTTCGAGTACTGTCAGTTTTTACATGCTTTATCACGTTTTTATGTATGTTTTGTTTTGGAAACCTTCGACATGCTTTCGACCTTTTTTTTTGCTCTGCAAGTGAGTTTCGACTTTTGACTTCAGCTTGACTTTCTCTGATTTAGTAAATTCAGTTTTAGAATCCCGCTTCAGCTACGAATTCCATTTTTGTTGTGTTCAAGACTTTATGTTGTGGCGTGATGCTTTGCAACACACTCTGTTCTGATTTGATTAAGCTTCTGTTTTGGGACCTAGTCTTCTTTGTGTTTGAGACGTGGATGGCTGGCTTGAGCTATCTCGTAGCATGCTGCGCAGGACGCCCTTCTGTATCTCATGGGTGTCTCCCCCGTTCTGTTTATGGATATTTCTATCCATTCTGTTCACAGGTGTCTTCCCTGTTCTGTTCACGGGACTCGTTCTCGTTCTGTTGTGTGTGCATTGATCACTAGTGTCCCACTTTATTTTGTGAATCGTTTTGCTCTGCTTCTGTCTGTTCTTTCTGTTTCTGTATTTGACAGACTGCTGTGTGCTTTCTATCTTTTGGAACCTCTGATTTGTAAAGTACTCTGTTTCATCTCTCTCCCTGTTTTTTGATTTCAGACGGACTGCTGTATGCTTTTCGTCTTCTGAAAGTCTTTGATTTGCTAAGCTTCTGTTTTCTGATAAGTAACTGTTTTGACTATCGCTTAGCCCCTTCTACTTTTGACTTGCTTATGTTTTGAAAGACTTTCGCTTTGTCTCTGATTTTTCTTTGGCTAAGTGCTTTTATATACGTATATATATATATATAAGTATGTTCAGTATCTGTTTTGAGCATGCTCAGCTGATGAAGTTTATCACCCGCTGAGCTATAGTTTGGCTCACCCCTATTTCAGTCTGATTTGTAGGCTTTAGTTACTGTTTGGAGATGCGGCTTCTGCTTTTAGTTTTGGATTTCATATTTTGTAATTATTTCGTTTGGCTTTAGAGCCCATTTATACTTGGTTTATGTTTTGTATTTCGGTTTGGCTTCCTCTTTGTATTTGTAAAGACTAATTGTAATAGTTCATTGTATTTATATGAGTTTCAGTTCTATTTTGGGAATTCGCTAGTGTAGCCTTGCGTGTCTTAGGTAATAAGCACGCGGCATGTAACGGTCTCTCAACCAGGGTGGTTTTGGGGTCATTACATGGACAATTGGATTTTCTCAATGTCTTCTTCTCGGCTTGTGTCTGAACTTAGACGTCCGGACACAAGTTTGGACCAGACTTAATTTGCACTTTTAGGACTCGTTTGGAGTCCGTTTTTGGAACCGTTTTCGGAACCGTTTTCGCCGTTAGATTCGTAATTTCATAAGCTATCTATTGAGGTAAAAATCCAGGGTGTTACAGTTCATCAGTTTACCCATATGAGAATATGAGACATTATTATGCATATGGTATCAGAGCTTACTCGAAATTATGCCAGGATGCACAACCCGGCACCTACCAAGGATTTCCATGAGACTTGGATGTTAGCCTGCGAGTCAGGGATGTCTGGTTAGATGTCTCCAAATTTTAGAGGTAATGATTGTCGGAAACTATTCCTAGAGGAAAAATTGGAAATAACCTTTTTTACAAAATAGACTTGTTTATTAGCCTAGATCTAAAACTATTTCCCACAATGACAGACACCCTTGGGAGAAATCATCTTCTTAAAAGATGATTTCTATTATTTTTGAAGCTGAACTGAGAAATTATCTTTCCGTTGTTAATTTAGGCTGCATCTATCACTTGTGAAATCCTTTCTTCAATAGACAATTTCACCTATTATTCAACACCTACTAAAATTCTAAATGTCCGAGCACCATAAATTTTCAGTTTAATCAAGTAGAAATTAACTTTTCGAAAGATGACGATTTCTTATGAAATCATCCCTTGAAGAGACGGTTTTACAAGCGCGCGCTTCACAAATATAGCAAACGTCTCTTGAGAAGATGATTTAATAGCCCGATTTCTCAAGAAACGTTTTCTAGTTTACTCCCACTCACTAGCGAGAATGATGAGCTGGCCCAGGTTTAAGTCAAAAAACGGTTACAAATTCTGGAATTTATGATTTATGCCGGAAGTGTTATTCTAAGAATTAGTTTTAGGAGGAGACTAAGGGCCTGTTCGTTTGTTACATTAATTTGTAAATAGTGGCATTAATCGACTTTATCATGAAGTTTGGAGTTGACATGTCCACGATTTGTGCTCGTTTTTGTCCACGATTTGTCCCCACCCAACATTTATCATAAAGCTTCATTTTGCTGCGTTTGGAAAATAAGCTCGAGTATATACTTTTGGTGTGAGTGTGGTATTACACCCTTGCCCCCGCTTTTTTGTCGGTTCGTACAATATATACTTACCTTTTCCAATACAGTAGACCTCCGCTCCACCATTGAAGACACCATCAAACTCATAAGGTTAGACAGAGGGTGTTGGGGATTTCAGTTTCACTGTGTCCAAGATGAGGGAGCTTGATTCCAGAAGCGTGTGGCTTGACGATGGAGACTATTGAAAATGGTAGTGACAGGATGAGGTACCCCCGGCGATTGCGTTTGCAGCCACGAAGAACCTGCATCAGGTTTAAGAGTGTTATTAGTTTTTATCATGCGGTGAATGTTGTTCAAAAAAATGGCCATGGGAAATAGAAGCAGACGAGCTTACCAGCGAAGAAGAAGGGAAGTGGAAGAGGGGAAAGAGAAGAAGACTAGCTTACCAGTGAAGAAGAAGCACAGTAGAGCAGCTTGCAGTCGAACTCGAAGAACAATCAAGGACAATTTGGTATTTTGCTCACCAAGTCTTCATCAGACTTACAGCTACCCAAAGAACGACCCAAGAATTTATACAACATTAATCTTGGCTTTTCCCACACTGATTAATGCCCAATTAATGTGCCCCAATTTGAACCGCCGATGAACGAACGGCACCTAAGGGTGCGTTCGCTCCTCACGATCAGCACCTTAATCTGTTTTTGAACAAAAAGTGGAAATAGATGGCAGCTTTTGATTGGGTTTAAAGTTAACCAAAGGCTACGTGATAAACTGGGATTGGATGACCACAAATAGATTATTTTTTTTCGCAGCTTTTGCTGCTTTTGAAGGTGACGAGCGAACGCACCCTAAGGTCACGTTCGATGACCACATTAAAGAGATTAATCTCCATCTCACTTTTCAAATACATTATGTGTCAATTTATTAGAAGTTAAAATAATGACATGTCATATTTTTATTTGTTAACTATAGTTAGCTTTAACATAAAGCTTCCTTTAGCTGTTTTTCGGCTGGAAACCAACGCGAACTAATGCACAAATTTATTTTGTTAAACTGGGTTATTTTGGATTTTTTTTTCCCACTATTCCTGTATCGATAAGGTTAGAATTCTTTCTCCATTTCGTAAACAATTGGGTCCTTGGAGGCTATAGCCTTTATTGTCGAATGAAGAGTCCATTTCGTAAACTATTGGGTCCCTGACATTGGTCACTGACATCGAGATGACGAAAATTGCAGGAGATGATCATTGTAAGATTGTAGAAGCACACAGCACATTTGAGTTGCTGGCTAAGGGCTACAATTGTGTGTAGGAAGGGGGTCCGCGTAGCCGTGAAAATCGCAACCCTCGATTAATGAATTGTTCATTATTCTGTCGAATGAAGAGTCCATTTCGTAAACTATTGGGTCCCTGACATCGAGATGACGAAAATTGCAGGAGATGATCATTATAAGATTGTAGAAGCACACAACTCATTTGAGTTGCTGGCTAAGGGTACAATTGTGTGTAAGGGAGGGGGTCCGCGTAGCCGTGAAAATCGCAACCCTCGATTAATGAATTGTTCGTTATTCTGTACCAGTGACTAGTCGCTCACTTCGACCCTCGATTAATGAATTTTTCGATATGTGATTGTCAGCGCAGCTGGACTGAGATAATTACTGGATTTTGATCGAGTGGATAGATGTGGCATTCTGGTGACCATTTCTTCCCTGATACTGTGTTTTGCTCCCATCCCAATCGTGACTTTCAGATTTCCCTCAGTTTTTCCTCGCGTCCTTTTTACTTAACGTGCATAATACTTCACTGTAAAGATGGGCTCAATTTGTCAGCGAACTGCCGATTATTAGACTGATTTGCGCCTGAATCACATTTGACTGAGATTGATCTCTCTAGGATGAGAGTCGGTAACATTTGGTTTGATCTGTCTGTATGCGGTACACGTATAAGCATCGTCTAGTTGTACCATACGGCCGCTGCTTGTCCAGTTCTTTGAACCTCGGAGTCAGAGACGTGAATCATCACTGCTTGTTCTTTATCTTGTGAAACTTACCGAACGGGACAAACAGACATGGGTACCTAAATTTTCCCACTTTTTGTTTTTCACATATTGCAAAAGAAATTGGAAAATCTTGTGGGAGCGGCTCTACTCAACAAACCATTAGTATTTGATTTATTTCCACCTGAGCCCACTGCATTTGCCATTATCTCATATCAACAATAACCATAATGGCATTTGTTACCCACCGAACTCACGTAGCCGTGTGTAGGCTTGTAGGTAGAATTGTAGTATAGGATTCTCCTCCTCCCCTAGCTTGGTATAGGCTTGTGGGGTCAGTGCAATCAAATGGTTGGCTGTTTGATAAATTGAGCGCCTACACACTGCACGGCAACATCTCCTCAGGGGAATGGAGACATGACATACAATTAGATGACTGGGTAGTAACCACGTTTTACTGTCTTGTTTTCTCTCCGGGCCTTCAATTATTTCTTCCGTATTGCTGAAAACACTATAGCCTGGTATAAAGATGATCCTCCATCCTATTCTATGGGAGGAGAAATTTTGGGGAAGTGCGCTCTCCAAACCACCTCTGGATGTTGTCTAAGAAGGAACTCCTCTCTGCTTCCATGAAAAGGACCAGTGCATGGTTGGCTTACTGAACTGCTGATTGTCGCTCAATGGATCTTTCTGTTTGTTACGCTTCTTTCTTCAAAATATTAGTGTAATCATGCTGCCAACGACTGCTTCTTAATGTTGCAGGGTTTTCTCTCAGGAGATTCCTAGTGATGTTACTGTCCATGCTGGTGGTGCTTCCTTCTCCTTACATAAGGTTATCTAGATGTTCTTTTCTCATATTGTTTTCACTTGCTCACTTGGATACGAAGTTATGAGTGTTAAACATCTCGGTCTGTGATTCTTTTTTTTTTTTTTTAGAACCTGACCTCAGAGTGTTTGGAAAAGATTAGTTCGATAGCTATTTTGCTTGCTTCTTTCTCTACATGTCGCCTAATCTACACCTGAGAATATTCTTTCCTTAGGAGGTAGTCACAGCTGATGCATATACTTATCCAATTGTCATGATAATTGCAGTTCCCATTAATGTCAAAGTGTGGTTATATTAGGAAGTTGCTGTCAGGGTTTGCCAATTCTGACCTCCCAGGAATTGAAATTCCTGACATCCCAGGAGGAGCCGAAGCCTTTGAGCTTGTAGCCAAATTCTGCTACGGGGTTAATTTCGAGATAAATGTTGGTAATATTGCAGCACTAAGATGTGCCGCGGAGTTTCTTGAAATGACTGAGGATTATGTGACCGGAAATCTTATCGGAAGAACTGAAGGATTCTTGAATCAGGTTGCACTTCAAAGCCTCTCAGGATCAGTGTCGGTACTGCGTGCTACAGAGAACCTTCTACCTTTAGCCGAAAACATAAAGCTCGTGAGTCGTTGCATTGATGCTATAGCTTATCTGGCTTGCAAGGACACACAATCTTCTCTTGCAGGCATTGTAAATGCCAATGTCACTGAAGGTTGTGGGCCTGGTTCTCCAGTTACAACAGTTCAACACATGGACTGGTGGGAGGATTTCACTCTTCTCAAGAACAAGTTCTTTCAACGAGTTATAATTGCAATGTTGGCTAGAGGGTTTAAAAAATATGCCCTTGGCCCCATCCTCATGTTGTACGCTCAGAAATCTCTTAGAGGTTTGGTGAGATGCGCGCAACCCCTTCTTCCTACAATATCTAGCTAAGTTCTTCATTTTGCTAATTAATTACATGAATGTTTATAATGGTTCTAACATATTGGTTTTCCATGACAGGATGATCTGGCGAAGATGAAGAAAAGGATGGATCCTAGACAAGAGCACGAGAAGAGAGTAGTTATGGAGACCATAGTGAGCTTTCTCCCAGAAGAGAAAAATGCTTTATCTGTCAGCTTCTTATCTATGTTACTTCGTTCTTCGATATATCTTGAGACAACTATAGCCTGTCGGCTTGATCTGGAGAGACGAATGGCTCTACAGCTTGGGCAAGCTGTGCTTGATGATCTTCTGATTCCTTCTTATTCTTACAATGGGGAGGATACATTTGATGTGGATACAGTAAGGAGGATCATGATCAACTACCTTGAGTATGCAATGGAAGGGAATGGTATGTCCATCAGTAATGGTGAGGCATATGTTTCTTCCCCCAGGGATGACTTGGAAAAGGTGGGGAAGCTAATCGAGAACTATACCGTCGAGGTTGCTTCGAATCAAAATCTTAGCGTCTCGAAATTTATTGGTCTTGTTGAGATTATTCCTGATCATTCACGGAAGACAACAGATGGGATATATAAGGCCATAGACGTTTTTCTGAAGGTTCACATTCTGTCCAAATTATCTGTATTTAATCCTATGTTGTGGCTCCTTTTTTCCATTGGTGTCATTGATTGTTGACATTTGTTATTTGTAGGCTCACCCTGATTTAAGCGATATGGACAGGAAAAGAGTATGCAGCGTGATGGACTGTCAAAAGCTTTCTAGGGAGGCTTGCGCTCATGTTGCTCAAAACAACCGTCTTCCAGCTCAAACAGTTGTTCAAGCTCTCTACTATGAACAACAACGCTACAGAGAAGCACCAAATGATGGAGAAACCCCCCAGATCAGCAGCATCAAAGTGATGTATGCCAATCAAGGTTCTGATGATCTAATGAACTTGAGAAGAGAGAACGCGGACCTGAAATACGAGCTTGTGAAAATGAAGATGAAAATGAAGGAGATGGAGAAAACGTCTAGTGAGAGCTGCAGCAATGCATCATCTTCAGCTTATAAGCCTCCTCTGCCTCGAAAATCGCTTATTAACTCTGTTTCCAAGAAACTTGGAAAGCTTTACCCTTTGTTTAGAGGTGATGTAGCATCCAAGGGTAGGACTGGGGCTGGTAAAGTCCGACGACATTCCGTTTCATGAAAGGGACAATCCATCGGTATGTTTCGACCTGAATTCTAGTATGTTGAACGGTTGTCCCTTAAAAAAGTTATCCTCTGTGATGCATATGTATATTTACTATGTTATCATGTTGTATAAAAGGAGCAAGTATTTTTATATGTGATAGCTAGTGTGATTACCGATGAGAATAATCAAGGAGTTTGTCATTCTTGTTTCAGATGCAGAGTTTTCTAAGTTAACTACCTAATTGAGGGAACGGTGTGCCGTGTAACTATTTCATGGGTCATTTCATTCATTTTTACGTATTACGATATCTAATCCTAGAGTTGTATTGATTACATTTCATTATAAAGGACGTTGAGCCCAATATTTAGAAACAAGTTGCCCTGGCAAGTTCTGAATTTTAGTAATACAATATGATTTTCTCATCCTAATTTATCAAAATGATGAAAGGTTGTGAAGAAATTTGATCCTCTCATACTTTATACGCCAGCAACCTAGTTGATTGATCTAACATATGGTGAGGTGCTGTGTTTACAAGAGAAAGCTTTCCCTTTCTTGGTCCTGTAATCTTTACTTCTGCTGTGAGTCTATTGAATTTTTCTCTTGGTAAGGGTTACCTAACGGCTACAACTTTGGTGAGTTTGGCTGCGGAGAAGGTGGAACATTTGGTGATACATACTTCAAAAGAGTATTTTTATTCTCTGTTGCTTCGAATATCTCTTGCTCGTAGGTAATTTTCATGTGCTAATGGTTCTGATGCATTATTTTCCTACTAATACGGGATAGTGGATAAGAGATTCTCGGGGAAAGTAACCAGGTTTCCCTGGGTGAGTGTTATTAATAAGTTTACACCTTTTTTTTCTTAGGTTAAGTAGTAAGCACATCCTCTTCGTCCAAAAAGAAAGTAGTAAGCAAAGTCAAATTCATCATTGCGAAACAATGTCTTGCTACTTCACCCCTCTTTTTATTTCTCTCGACAGTTAGGTATGGCGGTTGCTAGAAATGTAAATAATCCTTGCTTTACAAAGTGGTTGATGTCTTACTTATGCTCCTTTTATGTTGTTTGGTTTGGTTTCTTTCAGATCTCTTAGGCTAAGTAGTGTTTGGACCTCTTTTCGAGTAAGAGAATTGTCAGCACTAAAGCTATTATTATTGACAGTTAAACCAACTTCCTAGTTGGGAGTTCACCTTCTCTCTTTGCAGTATAAGCAAATAAAGGAGGCCATGGAAATTGTCAAGATAGCAGTCACAAGTCAATTTAAATGTTCTTTTGCTATGCTTCTTGGTTTGAGATGAGTAGAAAGATTTATCTGTTGTTCAAGAAGCTGCAATTGCTGGAGTCCTGCAGTTGGTTTTTGAAATTATGTCTTGCGCTTTCTTTATTTAGGTATCTTTGTAGGGGTCCTGCAATAAAGAAACATTGATGTAAGCTCCAGTAAGCAAGTTCTAGGGTTTTTGTTTGAGCTCTTGATATGATGAATCCGTTGCTGTTGGGAGAACTGCTATAAATACTTGGAATATCTATCAAGCAATAAATTCTAGGCTCTGGCACTCGCACTACTATATATACATTTCATATAGTCTTGCATATGTATCAACCAATGTTATCTATCAGCTAGATTCGGTTAAACTAGACAAAGAGCTGAGATAAACTGGCAGATGAGTAGCACAACATGGTAATGGTGATTGGGGTGACTAATCTAACTAATGCGATCTTAAATATATATCTAGTTTTATAAAGTTTAAGGATCACACAAGCTAAATATGAGTATTCTTGACAGAACATAGTTAAATCGGCTTTTCATCAGTTTTCGCTAACAACAGAAAAAAAAAGGAAGGGAAATGCATCCCAGCCAGACTGACAGAATATCATTAATCATATGATTAGATATGCTTAAAATTCATCCCATCTGATCCAAATCCTACAACCCAAAATTCTTCTTTTCTTTTAGCGGGGATGCCTTAGCTGATAAATATTGATTCTTTACAGAGAATTACTACTTTAAGAAGCTGTTTTGTTTAATGATCTACGCAATACAATTAAGATAGACTTGGATGGTGTTGGTTTAAATATAAAACAGGAAGAGAAGGGGAATCTCTCTGTTCAATCTTGTACATCTAGTGGCAGACAAACAAAGAACAAGCCGATCACTCATCCATTTTGCAGAAAAAGAGTTGTACACACTGTCAAGAAAGAAACTAGTAATTCCTAAATCAAGACCCACTTGTCCGTTGATATATAAATACTACTACTATCTGGTGGCCGGTGTTGGTTTATTGCGTGACATCATACATGCGCATTTCGATTTCATTAGTCAGCGTATGGTTGTTTTGGACTCATTGTTTTGTGGTTGTTTTATATGTGATAGTATATTATTGGGGTAGAACGTAGGACCTATGTGAAACCCACACGGAACCACCCAAAACAACCACAAATCTACCGACCCCGAAATCTTAATCTAATACTAAGAAGTAAGCGATGCATATTTACATATATGATTTTTTTGAGGTTCATGGAAAATAGTTTTTTTTTATGAATTTTTTTTCACTATGTATTATATGGATTAATTGTAACATTAGTTTTTTAGGAGTATGAATTATCAGTTGGAAAAAATGGAGAATAGTACTAGTAGTATATTATTGGTGGTAGTAGAGAAAGTGTGCATTGATTTGATGGAACTCTCCTCCCACATGGTTGAGAATCTTATTCTTATGATTGACTTCTCCTTTCATTATTGGTTTTTCTTTTTAATAATATTGTTATCATACTGATAGATCATATAGATGCCAGCGCAGCTCATTAGTGAATAATAGGAGTTTTAAGAGAGCCGTGTAATGGGGATTATATATATATATATGAGATGAAAAAGGAAGTTAGCAAACAAACAAACAAACAAATGCGGAAAGGATATGCAATGTGCAGATTTAAGTTGGTCACGGCAATTGGCTGCATCGCATGAGTTCTAATGATATTGACAGACAGATGCATTATTGCGGGAGAGCATAAAACCATTAGTCGAGGTTTGCTGTTTTTTTTTTCTTTTCTTTTTTTGTCGTGATACAATCCATTTTCACGCCAAAGGAAAAGGAATCTTTTGGTAAAAATCTTATCTGAGAAGGAAAAGATCAACAAATAGGTCTGATTGAAGTCATGTGAACACTGGGTGATGAGACCAGTAACGTACGTGGAGCCAAGTGTTTTATGAATGGATCTTCGTCAGATAAAAAAGATTTCTGATGCTAATAATTAGAAACCTGGACTTTTTTTTTTTTTACACACCAAAGACCGGACTCTGAATTACGGAAGTCAAAGATGCTATGAGAAGGAAGAAAGTACCTGAAAATCTGAATAGAACTACTACCCTAAAAATTCTAAGAAGATTAAATTTAAATCCCATACCACACGATTGACATAAACATTAATCAGGCGGGAGGACGTATGTCTGCATATTACCCCTCCCGTTCAAGTTTTCATACTCATTCATTCACACCACTCTTGACAGAGGAAGAGAACACAGGAAACAGAGGCAGACGATGGAGTTAATTCTTCGATGACGGTCTGATTTAATGATCATTAAGTTAATTTCAAACTGAGTGCTTGAATAACCATGGTGTGCTGCTGCTGCGATTTGGCCTATCCAGCCCGAGCTGCTCATCTCCCCAACTCCAATCCAATTGGTTCACGTTCATCATCATCTGCCATCTGCTTAGCGTTTATGATGATGATGATGATTATTATTCTCCATCATAATCGTCGATGACGGTCTGATGAAATCTCCCCATGTTAAATCCGTCCTCTTGTCACATCATCATCTGATCATGAATCTGATTGATCCAGAACATGACCTGCCCGGTTGTTGAATTCGAGGAAGACAAGCTTTGCCGGGAAGTATGAGTATGAGAAGACCTCTGATTACTGACACGCTTTATGGGAGTTGTTGTTGTAGTAGTACCGTTGTTGCTGAAATGGAGGGTCCGAGCGTCAATTGAATCTCACTCTCGTCTATCTCTCCAGTTCCTTCGACCACCAACGTTCGATTCTTCGTCTCCCGCCTTTTCTGATTACACATGTGGGCTTGTTCTGAACCCATGAGGACGTCGTTACCTCTCCTCATCCATTTGATTCCGGCCGCGGTTTGATTCTTCAGTACTGATCTGGAGGACGTAATTTGGTGCCGGCTCATGGACCTGGCATTGGCATTGGAGGTGCCGTCCTTCATTAGAAGTTTCTGATCCGATAGAGACGGTGAAGCTCATAAACCTGAAAGAACAAACAAAGATCATATATATATATACAGCAATTAACTCCACTCCTACTTAATTGCCCGAATCTTAAATTTTACATCAAAATGTAACTCTATACAGAATGAATTCTGGTTTTCTACTATAACCTACCTGTTCTCTGAATATTTCTTCGTGTTTTAACATGGCCATCCTCATGAGTTCCTTATCAAATCGAACTGTATCCTTGGATCCACATCGAATGATATGAGCTTGTGATTCCCAGGTTGTGTTGGTTTCGATACTCCATCGATCAGCCGAGCAATCGAATTTCACTACTGTTATCATTAACTAAAGAACACAACTCCGTGTCCCTTATCTCTTCTCTTTCAGTGTGATCCTGTGAATTGACAAAGACAACGATGACAATATAGTATGTTAGATATATATTAGTGACGTGATATTTACAGGTCTGTTTTTTTTTTGGCCCAAATTTGGGAAATCCATATCTCGACTTTTTATGGTTTGACTAGTTAGCTGCAGGTTTCTGTTAGTACAACGTAGACCACCAATGATGTCGAATTTGTATCGTTTATTGATGTGTATATAGGAGTAGGAAGGCAGGAGTAAATATCTTAGCAGCATATATAGCTAAGTTATACAGAGCAACGTAGCTTTCGCCGTGATAAAGAAGAACAAAAATTGACCATGGCAAAGCCAGTAGTGAACAGTTATCGTTATTGATGTAGGTGGATAATTCTATCTAGCTACTTGTGGTGAGGTGGTCATCAACTACGCACACGAGATTGTGGGGTTTTCAATTCCGTTGGTGTTTGGCTTGTTTTGCCTTAAATTCGTACAAGAAAAGAAAGAAGAACTTATATATATATCCATAAGGATAGAGAAAAGAATTCAGCTGCTGCAATTGATAATAATGATGATGTAGTTTTAGTACTGTTATTCGAATTCATTCCTTACCTGAGCTTGAAAGGACGACTAAGCTAAGCTGTGGTTGATGACACGAGACGAGACGAGCTAAGTAGTGCAGAGCTGATAACACGGAGGGAACGGGGAACCCAGACGATAAAAAGCTCAAGTACGCCCGCCCTTTTGCAGCCAACTGCCACAAATCTACTTCTATTACTTTCAGAAAGGAAAGAGGCAGAGACCGGCGGTTTCTGAAGTAAAAACAGAGAGAAGAGGGATATATATGTGTTTCTCTAATTTTGGTTTCTGATGATCTTCTATATGATGGTGGCTTCTGAAAATAACAACTTGGATCAGTTCTATTTATATAAGCTGCTTGCGGGCTAGGTAGCTGCTCGAGGTGGGGAATAATGGAACAATTAACTATTTTGTTTGTTTGTGTGAGGAATTCAGATTACATACTACTACTACTGCCTCTAGCTAGCGACTGCTGGGTGTTTTTCTGACGATGGTCTCTTTCGCAGAAATCAATGAGAGAGTGTTCGGATTCCGGTGTTAGAGCCGATCGAGGAGAGAGGCGTGGGCAAATGGTAAATGGCATGCTAAAAAAACGAAAATCAAAGTTGCGCTTTTATGTGATGTGTGTGGGGAGCGAGCGAGCGAGGTTTGTGATGATGATGCCGCGTACAGTCCCAGCAATGCTGCAGGCATTACGTGATATTACTACTACTATTACTATATTACTACTCCCTCCGTCCTAAATTGACCGTCTTGGTTCACTATTTGGACGTGTCGTTTTGACTTCAATATTTAACATATAAGATAAAATAATTTTTTAAAATTTGAATTGTGAAATGATTCCTTACATGATAAACTATATGTTACACTGTTTCATTTTATAAAATTATTTTATCTTATATGTTATATTGAAATGGAAAAACGTGCCATAAAAGCAAAGGACGGTCAATTCAGGACGGAGGGAGTATTAACTCTAATAATCATCATATCATTTGTCGCTAATGTACATGTACTACTATGGTATTTAATTTGTAAGGTGATATAACGATGATTGCAAAAAAAAAAAAAAAAACTTAGATTAGATTGAATGATGAATTTTGTTTTGGAATTTGTTTAGAGGTAGAAACATTAATAACAAGGACTTTTTTAAGAGAGCGGGGGAATATTGACAGAACTAACCAGCTTGGCTTCACCCAATGGCCGCCCAGCATATAATGGCACAAACACACTCACTTTCATTTTTTTTAGTAAACGACTTTAATTTGTTCTAATGAGTAGTAGAATTATTATTGTCTAACAAATTAATGTTTCTAGTCGACGTGTTGATGTATGTACATCTGTCTGTCTTTCTGTCATAATCCCAAACACCGTTGTATTGTCTCATATAATGGCACTATTGAGATTGCTTCATCCTACATTACAATCTCACTTAAGAACAAAGAGATTGTTTTATAAAATCTCAACTAACCACCAACTAATTAACGAAAGTACTTGGAGCATTAAAAAGGAGGTGAAGAGATAGTGGCAATGGGCCCAACGTCCACGCAAGCAGATCAATACACATCCGTACAATCAGTGGAGGCGTACCCTAATGAAATTGTCACAGAATCTTATAATATACCACATCGAATCTGACCCCAATCTATGTAGGATGTGTGTATTTTCTTCGTTGTGTTAATTCTAACTCCCGGTAAGAGTATTCATCAATTATTGCAAAATTAAGTCACTAGTTGAAATTCGAGACCCCTCTCGTCTCTGGATCGATCTCTTGACATGTAGTATCTTTTCATTAGAGGACGCTAATCTCAGTTCGTCGTGTACAGTACGCGCATTTTGAACCAAACAAGCAACTGAGTGGTATAAAAACGGTACTAGTAGCTAGATGTAATAGTATTACATACTACTAAATTGTAATTGTGCATTTGCAGATGTCTCACGTGGAGAGTAATAGGCCTGCCAAGGCTGGGAGCGGAATGAATCGGGACTTTCGAGGTCGAGACTCCAGCACGCGTTGGCAGAACAGACAGACAGAGAGAAGAAGACACACACAAGAGAGAAAAAGAGGAGGTTTTGACGACATAGGTGACGTGTGTGCTGTGTGGGGGAATGAATGAAGAATAATTGACTCTTTTGAAGTTGAACTTAACGTTATCAACAGTGTGTGTGTCGCCAATCAGGGAATACGAAGTCTGAAACTTTTTGTCCCTGTAAGTTGCCCTTTTTGTTGGAAGACTCAAATTGCTGAAGCATTGCATAATTGAATCGCAGAAGGCATACAAAATACTCCAATTTCAAAGACTTCCACCAACTGATTACTTGTTTCAAAAACGAACTGATTATTGTTTCAACACGCCGGCTCAGTATAAGTCTTTACAAACTCTCCAACTTTCTTTCACAAAACAGCTCGCTGAGAATGCCAACACATGAGGTATTGTATTAAACTGCATAAAAATGTCCATTAAATACACATTAAGCATAAAATATTTCGTGTCACCTAATGAAATTAATAAGATAACCCCATATCTTGAAGAAAACTTCAGCCATTGAACACAAATTAAGTTTAGGATTCTAGTCAACATTACATCAACACTATGATAGCTAGACGATTTGAATGAAATTCCCCAAAATCACATAGTTACATTTATTTATAAAAATTACTGAGTAGACACTTATGATTTTTTTATATACTTATATATTTGTTTTTATATATCATTATGGAAGAATATAACCATAGGTCATGCCAGATGTTGTTATCATGTAATCAAGTTTTCAAATCAACGTTATAATTATTTGTAGTATATAAATTTAAACTTTCAAATAATCACATAAAACCAATTTCATATTTAAATAAGAAAGCACATTTGCATTGCATCAAGCTATTAGTTCAAGTAACAGATATATTTGTTCATGATAACATCCCTATTTTGTCAATTTGTATGATCTTGTTGTATATATAAGTACTTAATATATATATTTAGATAAGCTTAATAAATACCAATCTCCTGGGGCCCTGAATTTCTTTAATCTAGATTTTTGGCTTCTTCCCTTGGTGTATGATCCTTTTTCTATAGTGAACAAAAAAAAAATCTATTATTTATGGGACAAAAACATATAACATTTAAAGAGAAAGTAAAACTCTGATTTGGTGAATGGAAACATGTACCAATTTATGGGAGCTATTTCCCCTACTTTTCTATTTCTACTCTTCTGAAATACCCCAAACCTAGATATGGTAATTAAATGTTAAACTATGATATAATAAGGCTAATACATGCCTTAGAAACATTAGTAAACAATTTAAACCATAGAAAACACAATGAAACACCATAAAGACAATTTAAGCAAATACTTGCTCTAAACTTGGTGTAAACTTGATTAGGACCCAAAGATCATTCTTAGACCTTATTAACATGCTAATGAACATGTTCAATCAATTACCAAAGAAAACCAAGCACAAAAACAAGTTAAAACACAAATTATGCTTTAAGGAGTCTTAAAGCACATTTTTGAAAAATTGTCTTAGAAAGGGGTTTTGAGTGGCTAAATGACCAAGATTATACCTTAATCAACATGTGTACTATTTAGTATCACATTATGAAGCCTAAATCAATGAGAAACCAAAAATTTCATAAATTTGTGCACTAATTATGAATAGTGACCAAATAGTACCCAATTAAGACTTTAGCCAATTTGATTAGTTAAATGGTCAAACAAGCCCATAAATATCTTAATAAGGAGAGGGGTATGGTTTTATAGGAGGTGATTCATCACCTTATGCCATCCAAATTAGAAAAGAAGAGGGAAAATAAAGTAAAAAGACTATTTTCTTTTTAAGAAAATATCTTACCTTAACTACCTCTCTCATCCCTTCTCTTCATTTCTTTCCTTCTCCATCGGTTTCCTTCATTCTCTTCTTCTCCATTCACGTAAGTTCCAGCCTCCATTCTTCTCCATCTTGTCTTGCTCGCCAAAGTTGCTATAAAGCTCCAAATCAAAAACTAAGCTTAGATTATTGCTAGTTGGAGCAAGACCTTGATTTTGGTCCTTTCAAAACTTCAAAAGCTCAAGTTTGATTCCATGAAGAAACTCCATTGAAGGGGGAAAAGTTCAGTTTCTAGAGCTCCATTACTCCTCCTTTGATTCAAGGTAAGAAAGCTTAAAGAAAAATCAAGTTTTCTCCACTTTTGTTCACTACCGAAAATGACTTCTCATGGGTTCTTGCTTTACTCCTTGAATTAGCTTTGTTTCAATCTCTAAGAGGCTAGTGGAGGTCTTCCTTTGATTCCTTACCAAATTCTATCTTAAGACTCCAAAGGTAATCATTCATTTTAATGCATTAAACACTCCTTTGTAACCTAAGAGTAAATTCCATGAGTCTAGGTATATTCCTTAGCACAAATTACCTTATTTGAATGTTGATTAGAATATTAGCAAGTGAACAAAGTCCTTGCCGATTTCCAATCAAGAAAACCAAAGGAAGAGAAAGTGAAAAAAGCTTGGAAAACATAAGGTAAATGACTTACCTTGAGGTGGTTTAATGTCTTAAGGAATGGGTTTAGATAGATACCAAAGTAGCCTAGAACTTACATTATATAATGAACTATATAACCTAGGAAAATAACATGATCATACTTGTGAACTTGTGACTAAAGAGCCAATGGTAATGAGCTAGTAAAACAATTATAAGGTGAATTATAAGAACATGTATAATTACTATTAGATTGATGTGTGTAATTGCAGGTTGAAAGCAATTAAATGTGGGAAATTCAGTGTTTAAATTTATGTCATTTAAGGGCCTAAGTGCCAAGCAATTTAAGTTTATGCACATATTGTGATTTGGTGTAGTTTGAGTGTAATTTGTGTGTAGAGAACATCCATTGAGGATTTGATTGTCTTGGGTGGTTTAAGGATGAAAAACTATGCTTTTGGGTATAATATAGTAGGGAGGTTGTGCCAAAATTTGGTTGAGAAACTAAGTGTTTTAAGGAGATATTATGACCTAGAATGTACTAGGAATCATTAAGGGTTAATTTGGTGGAAAAAATAAACTAAGGAGTTCTTGAGGATTAGAATGACCTAGGGTTCTCTTGGAGGATTTATAGAGTAAGTGGGGAGTTAAACTCACCCAAGTCATGGTATGAGAAGTGTAAAGACTAGTGCAAGAATTTGTAGGAAATGATGAATTATGCCTTGTGATGACTTAGGAATGAACTAGAGAATATGACCTTGGGAAGTTTGAGTAAAGGAGATGAAGATGTCTAATAATGCATTAGTTGTGGTTAAAATGGTTGTGAGGAAACACTTTGGTTAGTTATGGTTGTAGGCAAAAATTTACACCTTAGAAGCCTAAGGAATTAAGTTATAAGTGTTAGGAATTTAGTAAGAAATTGAGTAAAAGATCAAGGAGTTAAGTGGTGAGTTGATCAATGAACTATGAGGGTGTTTAAAGTGCCAAAATGATGTTAAAACATACTAGGACACTTGTGGAAAAGATTTGAGTAAAATAAACACTTTTGGAAAAGGGTCTGCAGTCGACCGACCCAGGGGACCGACCCTGGCTGGGTTGGTTAGGCCGAAATTACCCAACTCGGATGTCTTTTGCATTCGACCGACCCAAGAGACCGACCCTGTCTGGGTCGGTCGAGCTAAAAATGTTAAACGGGATGTCTTTTGCATCCGACCGACCCCAGGGACCGACCCTGGCTGGGTCGGTCGAGTAAAATTTCCAAACCCGAATATATCTGCATCCGACCGACCCAGGCTTGGGTCGGTCGGGTCTTATAAAAAAAAGAAAGAAAGACAATGTGGTGTTAGTAGTAAACCATGGGGAGAGTAATGATGGTGAGAAATATATGCACATAAGAACCTAAGAAATAATGAGAATTAAAATGACTCACGAGATTAAGATTAAACTACAAAGACCTAGTGGTTATTAATCGGGAATCATTAATGATTAGTTAAGCTAAGTTAATTAAAAGTAATTAACCACCCGATTGGATGAATATTATAGGATTTGAGTATTTGGATTCCGGAGAGGAGTAGACAAACGACGACCGACGGTGAACGGTATGGTTTTCTTGTAGCTTGCTTGCTAACGAGGTGTCCCTCGGCTTGTGTGCTATTTGTTTAATTGTTTCGACTAAAACAAGATAAGGCATGCAACCAGATTATTTTACTTGTTGTGTGTTTGTATTTAAACTAACACAGCTGATCTTTGTGGACTTACTAACTATGCTTAGTAACAATGGTATGAGATAAGAAACCACTCCCTAATAATGGTTGGTTAATACCCGAAAAAGGTTTAACTAACACCTTCGTCTTTGAGACTTCTACTAACTGGAAATTTGGGGGGAGTGAGGAATCCGGGACTGACTCCGGTCATGCATGTTAAGGAAGGGGGTTGGCATCTGTATCAGATCCGACTTCCGTTTGAGACCCGTCTTTGACTTGTCGCCTAGAGTCAACATATAGACTCGACCACCTTGGATTACAGTTCAAGGTGGGAGGCCAGATTAAGATGGTGCGGTGGGATATCCTAAATCCCAAATTAAGAAATAATGTTTATTTAACCAATGGAGTTAATAGCTCATTGGCTAGGGTTACTTTTGACCCGACGAGGATAAACATTGAGTTAAGAAACAACCAATTCTAATTAAAGAACGGTTGGTACACTGAGATAAGAATGGATATGAGAATAAGAGAATTCTTGACTTAAGGAGTTTAAAAGCTAACTCATTTACTTGAGGAACGTCTAATAAGTCGTTCAAAGTGTTTGAACTATGAATTGTTTCATATGTTTGCGTGGTGTTTATTGTACTTCTTATTAATGTTGTATTAATAATCAACCACATGTTTACGACAAAGTAGTCATGCGTAGCCCCTTTAGCTTGGAGGCTACAAGTTAATTGTACCAGCGAAGGTGCTGAGCCCCTCGGGGCATCCATATTAATTTTGTAGGTAAACGTCCTTAGAAGACCCACCTCGAGAGTAGGAGCGGGTAGACTTAGTATGGGCTTTACTTTTGTTACGGGATGTGCATGTACACCCGTTAGTTGTTAGTATCAGTTGTTAGCAAACAATGTTGGATTGAGATACTTGAAACTCGGTTGGTATTTTGGATAAGTGTTGTAAATATTTAAGTTCGGTATATTCTAGCATGTCAGACCGTAGTAAGGTTCTGGGTGTTGTAATTAATTCCACTGCGATGTTGATATATATATATATAATATATATTAGTAAGTTTATGCGATAATCACAGTTAATGAGATGAGGTGTTACATCTTCCTTTTGTTTGTTCAAGCTTAGTAATTTTTCTTGCGCATCAATGGCGTGATCATAATTGTTGATGGATAATGTTTCATTGCGCATTCAAGGTAAGTTGCTTTTCTTATCTCAAACAATAAAAGGATGTAATATTCTCCATTGCATCAATCCATAGTATACTAACCGACCTTAAATCATGTCTTGGGAAGAATTTGGAAGTTTGAGGTCTGACAGATATGGCCTAAATTTAGAACATATTTTTCTAATCTTTAAATGTATTACAAACAAAATTTATTTATTCCTTGTTATCATTTGAGCTAAGATGAATTGTGAGCCAGTTTCATCAATTAAAGTTTTTAACTTGGCCCCTAAACAACTTTGAGCCTTTAAGTGACCTATTAGGGATGAGATCGTTTGGCTAATTAACTACTATTAGATTGGGTGCATCTTCTTAAAAACAGGAGACAAGTGTTATTATCTTGTTGGGTTTGATTACCTATCCATTTTCAGAGCTAGTAGATTCGATAGGTGAGTTGTTAAACACTTCTTGGTTGATTTCGACTTCCATGACCACAATCTTGCTGTTTTAGGCCTTTACACTATTATGCTCAAGGAAATGATTAAAATCAAGCAATTGAAGATATTCTTGAGACACTTACAAGACTAGTGTAATTAATCCTTACAGTTATAATTGATCATGAATGGTTTCCATTACTGGATTCCAAAGGGTCACCTTCATAACCCCATCTTCGAAGTATTGACCATGTGGTTGTTCTATTTGGGAAGGGAAATTTTGAATTTAGAAAATGGATTACACATTCTCTATCAGGCTATCATTACGGTGACGCTCTGACGACATCGAGTTTGAGAGCAAGGTAATTTAGGGTCGCCGGTCGCATGCCTCAATTCCGTCAACTCAAGTTGATACTCGTCCCTTTGATCTTCTTGGTGTATGTGGATTGCTCTCAAAGATGAAAATAATTAGTTTCTTGATATGTCTTTACATAACAATGATGTGCCTATACGTTCATTGTGAATGCGGATTATGACATTTTCAAGAAAATAAATCCCAACAAGTATATATAAGTACTACTACATGTTATTTATCATGCATACTTAATATTTTTGGGCCGGTAATAGGAAATTTCAATAATGATCAGAAAAATGATTTTATAAATTTAACTATTTGTAACAAACAATGCACGAGCGCGACACCTTTTTTATTGGTCACGAGGATATAAAGAGGAACTTGGCGTAAGTATTCTACTTTGGCATGCCTTTCGTTGTCGCATGTGTAACCTGTCACCCTGTGGCTGCCTAATAAAACAGCACCTAATTTTTGTCCTAACGTGGTCATCGGATCAAGAGTTAACTCGAGAAATATAACATATTATACACTTGAGATACACCCAAAACATATAGGAACAAGTTCAACCGACGGTCTTGTTCATAAATCAATATCTTGTATGTATCAATTGACATCCAAATTTGTCGTCGTGTGCCTATTTGTGTGTATTAACTTTTTTTTTTTTGAAGGAAAATACTTGTGTGTATTAACTGAATATATCATTCTTTTCATTAACAAATAAGTGATCAAGGGTGCTGCATTATAATATGTATATTTCAAATGCATGGTTGCGGGTTTATTTATTTGTCACTTGTTTGAACTCGTGTATTTTTTAGAATTCAAAACTCATACGCATTACCTTTGGGAGATGTTGGACGCATCAACTGTGCGTATGGTCTAATTACATTTTTTAGAAGGGAAAGTAAAAAGATATATAGATAACACATATCCAAATACAATTTAAATTAATTTCAAACAATAATTCGTTACTGGCAATGAGAGAATATAGAGTAGTTCCTTGATAATAACCACAGCAATGATGAAGCTAGATGGAGCGCCTCTGATCCAACAGTTCATGCCGAAGGTATAGTGGTCTCGAATTTCTAAGGAAGCACAGGCATACCGCAGTGTGAGTATTATGTTACATATTCTGGACACATTGGCACACATTACAGAACGATATCGAAGTGCGTAAATCATGCTTAAATAGTTAATCCTAAAAAAGTGTTTGTTTAACTAATGAAGTACTAGTAGTATTCAGCAAGCTTACTTGTGAAATAATCAACATAAAGCTAGCTAACAATTTTGACAGAGCACGGCCGGTAGTGTAGACTAGAGAGACACAAATGTTAACCTTTTAGCATAGAAAGTTGGGGAGAATGGAAAGTTAAGGGTGCATGTGTGTCAGTCATTGTTATGCTAGTGCTTTGAGTAACACACTGAAAACCATAAGTATATAGTAGTAGTAAGTAAACTTTTACTTGTATAGCATGCATGTACTATGTGATACGTGATTCCCTATGTTTTTTCTGAAAAAAGGTGCGCAACTGCGTTTACAATAAAAACAAACTTTTACGGTAAGCTGTATTAATTCTTTTTTATGCATAAAATATTGATTCATTAAACTTCCTCTAACGAATTGACTCTTATAATTCATTAGGCTCTCCTATTGATTACGCTCCAGTGACGTAGGTAGTTGCTTATGAGGCCTTTCTTTTTTATTATGAGGCTTTAGGGCCATGATTTAGATCAACTACCTTATTAACGATGCTTACTTCTGGGCTTTCCGAAGTAGTTAATTGGCGTGTCACTTAAGCATATAATGGTCGAAAGGAAATTACTTCATTCCTCCCGTGTCATGCTGTTGGAATTAGGAGTGAGCAAACTAGGCGGTTATTTCGGTTCATTTTTCGGATTCGATCACCGTATTTTTTAACCAATTTATAAAAGTTCGGTTATTTCGATTAAAATGGTTATCCGTAATAAAGTATGGTTCGGTTAACGGATAAATTAAATTAAACTTCGGTTATCCGTATAACCGAACTTTTATAAATTTTATTTTTTTCTTAACCCAATAATTTTATCTGATATATTACTACTCACACAATTAGGTTTAGGTTTTAATTATTTCTGTTAATTCAAAAAGTTTGGTTGTTTATGTTATTTTAGTAAGTTTGGTTATTTCAGTTATTTTAAAAAGTTCAGTTATTTCGGAAATTACGGTTATCGGGACGGTTAACAGTTATTAGTGTAACGGAAAAAAGATTATCAGTTAAAACGGATATTAGTATTAAGTTCGATTAATTTGGTTATAACCGAAATAAACGAACACCGTACCACCCCAAGTTGGAATGGAAGCAATCTAAATCTAGGACACGATTTCGCTAGGTAAGTAGCCGGGGCGGTTGTTAGCATGGCTATACCATAGTGTTCAATGAACACGGCTGGGTCCTCACATTTTTTTGTTTATTATTTTTATGAAAAAAATTGAAATTAATCTGAAAAAAATTGTACAATTATTTTATTAACTGTTGATTGAATTTAAAAGTTTTAAATTTGTTAAAATATAAATAAACAAATAAAATTCAATGAAATTATTTATATTCAAATATTATCTATTTTGTAAGGAAAGTAAAAAATATAGATCTATTGATTTTCTTCTTTTTTTATCCAGTCTAGCCTTTCAACTACTCTTTCATGACACACTAATGACTATTTTAAAATAATTATTCTAATATATTTCTTCTAATTTCTCTTCTACTCATTTTTTTAATATTTATCACATTCCATAATTTTAATATATATATTTATATTATGAAACAACTAAATAAATTTTTATGGAAAAATTCACGAGATACCCCTGTTTTCTTTCGTAATTCACATGTGAGCTTAAAAAACTTCAAATTTGATATTAGACCAAAATATAACACTTTAGCATCGTCCATGTAAAGTTTCATCAATTTTGGACAATATTTAAACATGTTTAAAGTTGAATTACTAAAATCACAGGGATATATTGTGAATTACGAAAAAAAATAGGAATATCTCTTGAATTTTGCCAATTTTTATTATCAAGAATGAAGGACCTCTAGAATTGTTGAGCAGGGCCCCTGGTAAGTAGTACGACTCTGATCAGGTTTCAGACCTGTGAGTGCTCAATTATGTGTCACATAGAAACCAAAGCGGGATTCTGAGTGAGAATTTTATTTGAGAAAGAACAAAAAAACAAAAAGAGGAGGCCTTGCATGGGCCGGGACTCAGGATGTCACACACAAAACATTCATTCATCCTGATTCGAAACGTAACCCCCACTTTTTTTTTTCCTGTTCTTTTTTCTTTCCGTAATGCAGATATGGGATTGACAACAATAATTCCAAGTCGAGCCAAACAAAAATTGTTCCTTTGTTGTTGTGATGAGCACTAGCTACTACCATGATCCACGCGATCATGATAGTATCCTTTCAACTCTTTGTCTCCTGTCACATGTATACGTCGTTATCTTATCCGTGTCATCAACGTATATATATACTCCTAGAAAGTTCTTCATATAATAAACATGGATCTTTATTTAATTTTTGGATGATAATGAATTAAAACCCTCTTCAGCACCAATCGATTGCATTAGTCACCCTGCAAAATAATCTCGCCATTTTGAAGTGTACAGAGAAACCATGAAGTGAAAGGATACATATATATACAAAAACTGCCAACGTTCCACTAATTTAACCTCATCACATAATCACACTAATGAAAGTTTACTTGTTTGAAAACACACTAATGAAAGTTAGATAATGGACAATTAATCATCTCGGTATATGTTTTTTTTTTCTATTTTTATATTGTTACTTTTAATTTATTAGCTATTTTTGCTGTCATATTGCTATACATTGAGAAAAGTTACTACGTTCTATTTTCTTGTTTAACCCAATAGAGGACTCGTTAATGACCTAAAACGCAACGGAAACACTGAATGGGGCATGGTTATACTAATACTTTATAAAGTATAATTAACGTTACGTATTGTATCGGGCGTTTATGACCAACATCGTGTTAACCATTGAGATCAAAGCTTGGAAGTATCTTAATCCCTGTAGCTGTATAAAGAGTGACCCCACAATGGGGCCGGACAACTCACTACCCTAAAATCTCTCTCATCGAAGCGAATGAACTGAGTTTCTCCATGACCCAAGTCCTCTCATGAACACCAGCTCTAGGCCCATCTCAAAATGGGCCGAAAATTCAACCTTCCCCAGGCCTTGAATAAAATAGATCGAATCCCAAATCATTTGAATTTCATTCAGTCATAAAGATATCATAAAAAAAGGGACAAATTATTAACGCATCCTCACTGTTATATTGAACTAGAGCTTGATTGCGAACAGCTCATAAAATGACCAAATGATATGACCAGAGCTTTCATGCTCTCCTTTTTCTAATTATATATACTGATTCCTCCAAAATTATTCAGCCGAAAGAAGAAATTAGAAAAGGATTGATAGACTTTACAGCATAAATTGGAAGATTCTAATTTAGGACACAACTAATAATGGGTAACTTTTTACCCCCACACACACACATCTTCTTCAAGCTGAAGTAACGTGGAAAAGTCGGATCATAGTTCCTGGGTAGTCGTATTCATCAGCTGCATGCATGCATCTTATTGCCAGTTAAGATGAGATAAGATAAGCGATTCTTAATGCAATGATATGATACCCATATTGGAATAAAAACACACAATCAGCTAGCAAAAGCAACTGATAGTAGTAGGTGAGATGTACCAATTATAACTATTGTGTAAAGAGAAACGTGTTATCAACTATAATATAGATATTGATATATGCTTATAAGTACAATCAAGTTATGTGGCCAGCCTTGCTGTCTGGCTGTAAATTGACCCCCCCCCTTTTCACTTTGTACAACTGCTCTCAGTTTACTTTTAATTATCCTATTCACTGGAATGAAGTGCAGCAGCAGCATCTCTTTTATGCTTTGATAATTAAAGTTGGGCTGCGAAGAAACTTGTACGGAGAGAATGTGTGTAATACATAGATTGATAGATAATTAAGTCGATCAATTAGCTTCTTTGAGTTTTAAGAAAACAGGGGCATGCATAGCGGACTTATTTAGACTAAAACCAGTAAAAGTTTCAGAGATCAACCTACCACAAAGAGGTAAGGAGAACGTACGACTTTCTTTTTTTGAACTCAAAAAAAAAAAAGTCGTTCAAACAATCTCTTTTGTTAATTATTATTGAATTTGTTTGCCTTGACGAATAATTGCACATGGGAAGGCATATACTATATCCTAGTAATTGGATTATCTGTTTGTTGTAATTAGGATATCGTTGTCTGTTTTCTACATATATAATAGTACTATAGTTTATAGAGGGATCGAGCAGGGTGTTATATATACTCACGCGTGACGTTACACATATATAGGATTAGGAAGGAGCCTTGCTTGCTACTATACTAGCTAGTAGTATATAGCTTGTCCGATTTTGGCGGGCGTTGGCTGCAGTCTCACTCAAAAGTTGGAAAAAATTTCTCTTCACCTGGCCCGCTCCTCAACCTTGTTTGTAGCTGTTAAGTTAGTCGTCGGTGGATCAAGTTCAATTTTACAGATTCTCTCACGCCCACTGCGTGCTAATCGGCCGGTAAACCAACTGGAATTAATAATGGATCAATCCTCCCGACATTCCATACTATTGTTCTCGAAGGTTTCCTGGACTCTCCTCTTGTTTCTGCTAGTTTGCTTCACTGCTGCTCCCTTCCCCACCCACGCCGGCCTGCTCCGTCGGAATTACTACGGCAGGAGTACTTGCCCCAATGTTGAGAAGATCGTGCGACAAGCCGTACAGCAGAAGATACGGCAGACCTTCGTCACTATCCCTGGCACTCTTCGACTTTTCTTCCATGACTGTATATCAAATGTGAGTAATCTTATTGTGTAGTACTCCGTATTAATTATGATGCATTTGCTTGATTGTATGTGTTAATTATAGTTAGTAATTGTACTATAATCTCATATAGGGATGTGATGCTTCACTGATGATCCAATCCACGCCAGGCAACAAGGCGGAAAAGGACCATCCCGATAACCTGTCTCTGGCTGGTGATGGATTCGACACTGTGAACAAGGCCAAGGCGGCGGTGGATGCCACTCCTGGCTGCAAAAATGTGGTTTCCTGTGCGGATATTCTTGCGATTGCCACCCGTGACGTCGTTAACTTGGTTCGTACATATATATATATATATATTCACCACATATTAATCAAATTAATATATGTTTAATCTTTAATTCCATCTACTAATTAATCCCAATTATATATATTTACTATCCATTTGACTGCCAGCTTTTCACAAGTAGTCATTGCTATTCACTTATACTATGGTGGAAATGGGAATTTATATTCTGATATAAACAATGGCTCTCTTATTTATATAACAACTGAATAATACATTATGAATTTAATATGAAGGCTGGAGGTCCGTTCTGGCAAGTAGAATTGGGGAGAAGGGATAGCTTGGTGTCAAGAGCATCGGACGTGAACGGGAAGTTGCCTCCTCCAACCTTCAATTTAAACCAACTCGTTTCACTCTTCGCCAAAAAGGGTCTCTCCATGACCGATATGATTGCTCTCTCCGGTAATTTAAGTTTCATGGCCGTAATTATTCTTGAGAAATTGAAGGGGTTCACTGGTAATAAAAGCATTGTAATGCATGACGGGGTGTTTTCTCTTTCTCGAATCATTACACGAAGACAATGATAGGAAAGAAAGTTAAAGGCACACTGGGGATCTTCCAATTTCAATCATGATGTGCAATAACACGCCCACTTTTAAAAGTCAAATTGATAGCTGTCTGATTCTGATCGTTAATGATCTTTCTCACCCAAAAGTATCCAATGGCTAAAAAAAGGTGATTAGTTTGCCTACCTAGCTGGTGCTTATATGATCGGGCCATGTTACTTGTAAAACCGCATATTCTTGTTACATTTTAATCGAATTCCCTAATAACTAGATAAATAAATCAAAGAAAATATGTGAAAAGAACATGGAATATATTATATGTGGCGCTATATATCATGCATCAAACTATACGAATTGGACTTCATTCTAACTGTCTGTGCTCCATGTACTACATCATCATTCCCCTAATATTTTACTCTCGTTGGGCTTTCTGTACAGCGGCCCACACAGTTGGATTCTCCCACTGCAACAGGTTCACAAACCGGATCTACAGCTACCCATCAAACAGCAGGGTGGACCCTACACTTAACCCGCAGTACGCGAGCCAGCTGAAACTGATGTGCCCGAGAACGGTGGACCCGAGAATAGCCATCAATATGGACCCCACAACCCCTCAGAGATTTGACAACGCGTATTATCGGAACTTGATACAAGGGAAAGGTCTGTTCACTTCGGACCAAGTGCTATTCGAGGACAGGAGATCCAAGCCTTTCGTTAATTTATGGGCCAGAAACTCTACGTCCCTCAATAATGCGTTTGCACAGGCCATGATTAAGTTGGGCCGGGTTGGTGTCTTGACTGGTAATCAGGGGAATATCCGGGGCAGATGTGATGCCTTCAACTGATGATCGATGTTGTATACTCCCTCCGTTCAACAATAACTGTCATTTTAGAAACTTGCACACTTATTAAGAAAAGTAGGACAATGACGCATGTACCCCTACTTTTTACTTTTCCATTTAGATAATAATTACTTTTATATTGAATAGTAGGGGTAAAAGTGGAAAGAAGTGTGTCAAAAAGCTAGAATGACAGATATTTTTGAACAAGAATCACATCCTAAAACGACAGATATTAATGAACGGAGGGAGTATTTTTTAATAAAAAAGGGCTTAAACTGATTTTGTCAGCTAGTGTGGAGAAGGAATTATTTCATGTTTTTTTTGGGGAATCATAGGTAGAGTGTGAGACTAGGATGAAGTATGGGGGCAATAAGGGGAGATAACCAAAGAACAAATATACATGTTTATGAGATGGAGTTTGTGTTTGGGGGTAATAAGAGGACAATTGTGAGTGATCCAGACGTTTGTAAAATGAATGTAGTACGTACACGTAGCAATATATAAATATATATATGTGGGGGCACTACTATCCGGGCCTATATCACAATTTTCTGCTGAGAATGTTTTTGTTATTCACTGACATTGTGCTGCCGTCCCGCAGACAACATGAAATTAGATTGTCTTTTAAAAAAAAAACATGAAACTAGATTTGCTATTCGTGTTAGAAAATAGAAGCACGTCTTCAGCTGATCTCTGCATGAGTAATTGTAGTTTTATTCTCAGTATCATTCCATGATCCGAAAGCACTAAACGCTAGCCTATAGCTGAAATTAATTAATCATGTTAGCACTCAGAGTCCAAGTCCATTATGCTAGCATGTATGTAAGAATAAGAATAAACGAAGGCGATGCTGCTGACTTTCAGTTCAGTTCATAATATTTTTTAATAGTTATGTTTGACGATCTTGATGAGTCCACAACTTCCTCGAAAGTCGAAATGCATGTCTGATAACTTGCGTCAAAAGTCGAAATATTGTCTGATAACTTGCGTAAAAAAAAAACTAGTTCTCATATTTTGATCCTATTATTTCTTTATCTTTTCTGTCATAATTGATCCCGACCTGCACTCAAGTCTTCATTTGTCTCGTTCTTTATTTTAATATTTTTAATTGATATAGTCATTTAATTTTAATATTTAATATATAAAATAAAATAATTTTATAAATTTAAATGTTTTCAAATTTTAATTTTTATGAAACTATAAAATATGTTTAATATTAAAATGGAAAATATGTCATAGATGATAATTCTAAGGGAGGTATAAATGTTTCAATAATATTCTTAAAATTTAATGAGAAACTAGACCCTACTCATAGATATGGATATGTTATAGTAACAAACTTTATTTTACTTATCATCTATGTCATAACAGACGTCAATTTATTTATTATATCTCTTTACAACAATATTATGAACTAGTTACATTACTTCTATATATGATGAGAATTCATCTTATGTACAATACATCATACGTACAACTTATAGTTAAAGTGAATATGCATCCGCGCAATGATTATTAATATATTTGTTCTTGTTATCTTATATACGTTACTTTCCAAATATTTTGTAACACATGATATATATACCTTACTTTCAAATGGATTTGTGTTTACTATGAATAGGCACATCATATATATCAATTCATGAACATTCAGCTCAATTCATAAATGATAAATCTTAAAAGAAATAAAAAAATATTGCGAACTTAATATATATTAGGTACAACAATGGTATACAATAACGAGAATGACAAATTATTATATATGTGTTTTATTACACTTCTTAGACGTGGCTTAATAACAGATTAAGAAACACATCTAATCACCCAAACGAGAATGCGAGACGTGCCTCCCTCTTGCCGATAAAATCAAAAACTTCCCTTATTAGTATAATTATTAAATCATGTGGCCGCCTTAAGCCTAAAAAAAATGTATATATATACCGAGCTTTATTAGTAACATCCCACAATCAAAACCATCTATTCACATTTAGCTCAACTTGAGATCTAAATTCGTCTGTTTATATCAAGAGTGACAGACATGGGTGACCATCCTATCCAATCCCTGCTGGCTGTTGCCATCGTCCTGCTGGGTGCCATTGGCACGTCGGCCGCACCGATTCCCCTTAGCGTAAGGATCACTGCCTTAGAGCATAACTACTACGATGAAACTTGCCCTGACGTTGAAAAGATCGTCCAGAAGTCCATCAAGGAAAGTTTCGACGATGATCACGTCACACTCCCCGCCTTGCTCCGGGCATACTTCCACGATTGCTCCAATGTAAGGTGTCGCAAGGCCAATCGTCATATTTGTATTTGTATTGATTGAATGCACAGAGAATATATGCATTTTTGTTGTAGATATATAGCTTGTTCCTTCTGTATAATATATACATAATACTTTAATGATTTCAGGGATGTGATGCATCACTTTTGGTTGCACCCACGCCTGCTCACAACGATACCGAGAGAACCCACCATGATAACGTGTCACTTGCCCCACAAGGATTCTTCGCCATCAACAAAGCTAAGGAAGCACTTGAGAATAATCTCAAGTGCAAGGGCAAGGTTTCTTGCGCTGACATTTTTACCATTGCTGCTCGTGATGTTGTTGTTCTGGTTTGTACTTCGACCCCAACTAATATTGATCATTTTTTTTTACACATTTCTTGTGCTATATATGCACACATTTCCTTTTTAAAGAAAAACACACACACTGATCTTGCTTCTACAAAATTGTTGTAGGGCGGTGGACCCTTCTACAAAGTTGAGTTGGGTAGACTTGATTCTAATATCTCTAAAGCTTCCAAAGTTCACCTACCAGGGCCCGACATGAACCTAGACCAACAAACTGCAATATATAAGACTATGGGTCTTAACGTTACCGACCTGGTTGCCCTATCAAGTGAGTTAACGTTCATTTCATTTGACATCTATTCTATCTATATCTTACATATAATCTATTCTTTGCTTTTGATTATTCTTCTCCTGATCCTTCCTTGCAATAATGTATAGTGGCACACAGTTTTGGATTCGCCCACTGTGCAAAGTTTTCAAACAGACTCTACAATTTCAACAGCACACACAAGCAAGACCCAACTCTTCACAAGGAGTATGCAGAAGACTTAAAGAAGACTTGCCCTGAGGACCCTAAGAAAGTTGACCCCAATGTCGTCGTAAGACTTGATCCAATGACTCCTGAGAAACTGGACAATGTCTACTATAAAAACTTAGAGCATGGGTTGGGTCTTCTCACCTCCGACCAAGTGCTGTTCCAAGATACGAGGACCCGAGCTCTTGTCCAAAATTGGGCAGCTAGCGTTCGGAACACCGAAGTGGCCTTCATAGAGGCCATGATCAAATTGGGCCGGAACAAGGTCTTGACCAAAGATCATGGTGTGATCCGTAAGCATTGTGACCGGTTCAATGGCGAGTGAACAGAGCTCTGATCGGTTGTGTCATTTGAAATTTTTATAACTGATTTTGTTAATTTGTATATGTCTCAAGTATTCGATATTTTTGTTTACCATTTTCTTGGAGTTGAAATCTGTGATGATTTGTGGTTCATCCTCCTGGTTGTGGGGGTTGAGAAAATATGTACTAAATCCTTTTATTTCGGTTTAAGAAGAGGCTGTTTGGTAATAGAAATTGCGAATAAAAAATATAGGTATGATAATAAGAATAAAGTTAATGCGTATGGAAATAATATTGCTATACTCATATTTTGTCATGATAAAATGTTAATTAAAGTCCATACTTACATCATTTTCTACGTACTCGTTTTCCAAAAAATCAATTTTTTAATATCATCCCCAAATAAATTACAGCAAAACATCACCATTAAAATATACATTATACTCAATATAAAATTCACTAGTAGAAAAAATGCTTTTAATGACGGCGTTTAAACCACGGTTAAATGGAAAACCGTGGTTTAAAGTTTATAAACCACGGTTTTAATAGAAACCGTCGTTTAAGGTGCATACCAGAGCGCATATACCACGGTTTTTTCGGAACCGTCGTATATAGGTTAGTTATATACCACGGTTTTCAGGGGAACCGTGGTATATAGTACATGCCGGAGTGAATATACCACGGTTCTTCAAGAACCGTCGTATATAGGGTACCTATATACCACGGTTCCTAGGCAACCGTCATTTATATTGCACATCTTGCTATATTAAACCACGGTTTTTTGATCAACCGTGGTATATAATCGAGGCGGGAATTTTAATTTTCGGCCGAAATTTAACGCGGCGCTTTCTCTCTATTCTCATATATGTCGACTTCTTCTTCATTCTCTTCAATGTCACGGTAATTTTGGAACCCAAACCGACGAGCTCTGCAACTCTTCTTCATTCTCTTCAACCTCACGATAATTTTGGAACCCAAACCGGCGAACATGCTCTGCAACTATTCTTCATTCTCTTCAACTAGCTCACGGTAATTTTTGCAATCCTAAATCGCGAACAAGGAACATGCTCTTCCTCACTCATTCTCTTGTTTTTCGGTAATATTTGCAGCTTACACTTGCGAACAAGGAACATGCTCGTCCTCACTCACTCATTCTCACTGTAATTTTCGCAACATAACCGGCGAACAAGGTACATGACCTACGCCTCCTTTCTTCATTCTCTTCAACTTCACGGTAATTTCGCAACCCACCGCGAACAAGGAACATACTACGCCATTCTTCACTCATTATTTTGCAACCATAAATCGCAAACAAGGAACACACATGTTCTAGCCTCTTCATTCTCTTCTGTGCTGTGTTTGATATCTGCGAAGCGGCGCTTCTAAATCGCCGGCGATTTTGAAAAATTTCATAGACTATAAACCACGGTTATATGTATAACCGTGGTTTATTCGTTGATTTTATAGATAATAAACCACGGTTTTGACCTTTAACCGTCATATAAAAGGACTTTATACCACGGTTCTCTCCTTAACCGTGGTTTAAAATCGTTGTGGACCGCGTCCAAAAACGGTCTTAAATGACGGTCTTAGCAAACCGTGGTATATAGTATACTTTTATACCACGGTTATCAACCGTTGTATATAGACAATTTTCTATATGCGACGGGAGCATAAACCACGGTTCCTAACCGTGGTATATAAGCAAAATAACCGTGGTTAAAAACATTTTTTCCACTAGTGATTGTATAAAAAAGGAGGAGTTTCATTGTTATTATTGGCTAGTACCTTTTAAAATTATCTTATTGTATTATAATCATGTTAATGTAATTTAAGTTATTGAATATAAAGTTTTCAATAAATAACGATATGCTCCTTATACATATTTTTGCTTAAAAATATATAGTTGCATTAAATAGATTTAAGAAACAAAAGTGTCACCGGTTATTAATGCTCTATGTTTTTGGTTAATTCATGAGATCAACAAAGAAAAAGATAGAAATATACCTGCTAGATAACAAACTATTTTGAAGTTTCACAATATTAGACCTCTAAAAAATTCAAATAATATGAAAAGATAGATAATTATAAAAAAATATTATAATTATTAAATAATAATTACATAAATTAAAAAAGTCTAATAAGTACCAAAATTTTAAACACTTTGTTTTAAAAAAATAAAATTTGATGAATTAGTATAAAAAGCAGTGACATTTTCCTTAATAACCTAATTTTCACATTTATTGTTTGATAATTATCTTATATATTAAGTTAAAATTGCAATCAATTTGTTAGTTTATTAATTTTAAGTGAAGATGAATGATGAATAGTTAGAGAAAGTACACAAAAAAAGAAGTAAATTAAATCACTATGTTTGCACTTGAAAACTTTTCAGTGATTTTGAATTTATTTTATATTAGTATTCTTTTTAATTTTATCTCTTTTTCTACCAATTATGATCATTTCTTCAACAGATTGTATATACTTGAAAATATAAGACGTTGTTTTCTTATTTTACATACCTAACACATATATAGTGATATATATATATATTTTAAATTTACATATTATGACATAAAAACATTTGATTTATAATGAAAATGGGCTAAGAAGAAATTGGGCTAGATTGACTTGTACTTGATGTGTATGCATATTTATCCTTAGCTTCATTTTCTTTTGTTTGCCGGTCAAACTTTTGGTCAAGCTCTGAAATTGTTTTTTATGATGTGTGAGCAATAAGTTTTAAACAGCTCTATAGAGCAAATGTATTTTCAAATATCAAGGTCATATCAAGATTTCTTTAAAAAAAACTCATTTCCTTCTATCAAGATATGAAAAAACTAGTTATCAAAACTAAAGCATTCAAGTGTGAGCTATCATTCACCAGTATTAGGGATATACCTAAAAAAATGAAAAACCAACAAAAAAATTGATGTCCCAAATCTATGGAACTACTTGTAATGCCTCTAGCCTCCTTTAATTATATAGCCCACCCCCCACCCCCCACAGTTGCCTATATTATGGCTCGTTCCCATCCACTCCCCCCTTAGATTATCCCTAAAGTCAATTTTATTTTTCTATTTTTGGGTCATCTTAAAATAGTCTCAAAATATTAATAAGGTTCAATCATGGGTATTAATCTTACTAACCATTATCGACTCTGTCGAGACTAGCGGTAATCTTATAGTTACACATAAATTATAAGCCAATAAATGAAGCATGGTGATAGTGTAGAAAAAATGGTTGTAAAAAGATAGGAATGGGGAACAAAATTGTCCCAGTCAAATGTCACAACAATCAGCAAAGTTTTAGTGAGATAACGACGCTATATGGGAATGCATCTATTTAGACGGTATTATGACTGTCTAATTCCTAGTGCAAATGTGCTATACAAATTATGCGCATTGACTCGGCGACAATGCGGCCCTTGAGAGGCATCCCTTGCCAAGTATCAAATACTCATTGCTAAATATTGATCCTACACTACAACCTAGCAACATCCGTCATGGAACAAGAAAACGAGATCTATGCCAAAGCAAAAAAGAAACACACCTAAACAGTGGCGGATCCAGAAGTTTTGTTTCGGGGGACAAAATTTTTTTTTGACACTATCATTCTTTAAAACATTATGTCATTTTATATTTTTTCAAAAATTTATAAGAGAATTTAACAAATTTTCAAAAATTTCGGAGGGGGCCGGGGATCCGCCCCTGCACCTAAACAACTTACCCGAGAGATGTTACTTAGAAATAAATTAGTTCATAGTAAAGAAGAGCCCAATTTCAAAAACAACAGATCCATTTTGTTTTCAAAAAGAAAAAAAAGGCAGCATACCCAACTTCAGCACAACGAGAGGTTGCACGACAGACGGAAACTAATCCTTCGCGGCTGGTGAATGGGTTGATTGGCAGTCGTGCAAGATGGTGGAATTCACGTATGGGGCACATCTACCTGCGCAATAATCCATGAGTGACGAGTCTATTTATGAACCTCCTTACATATAGACGCTGGCTGGAGTCTTTTTTTTTTTCCCCTTTTTTAAGAAACGCACTACATTTGAGAGTCAAATTCTGTTTAAGCTAACTCAACTTTTTAATCATTGTATAAATTTCATAATTCAAAAGTAGAAAATGTAAGGGTATAGAGATTAAGGTCTAGGTCCTATAACTTATAATTTTGAGAGTTAGAGATTTATTTAATGATAGAAGATTTGAATTGACATGCCTCAATGGGAAATATGCTTATGTTTTTATTTGCAGATGATGCCATGTAATGTTTCAATTAATATTTTTAGTAAGTTTGCTTACTATGTCGACAATCGCAATTCGTTGTGGCCGCGTGGCTGCTGGATTGAGTCTACTCATTCATTACTGCTAATTGAGATTTGATGGATGAGTTTATGTGACATGTATAAAAGAAAATATAGTATTAATTTAAATTATAGATAGTTATACTTTATTTAAAAAGTTAAGCTAAAATGTGAAATTCTGAACTATTATTTATGAGATGTAAGTGTTTAAAATAAGACAAATCAACATTATATTTTAGAAAAATCACATCCGCACCAATGAAGTTTGGTAAAATTACACACTTCATCTATGAGGTTTCAAAAATTACTTTTCCTACCCATGTTTTTTCCCCTTTTTTACATTCACCAACTTTTCCTAATTTTCATTAAACTTTGAAGAAGCTTAAATGTTGTCCAAATTTGATGAAACTTTACATGAATGATGCTAAAGTGTTATATTTTGGTTCAATGTCAAATTCAATGTTTTTTAAGCACACATGTGAGACTCAATGAATACATGTTCATATGTCACATGTTTTTATTGGGTCTCATGGACCACATATGAACTTAAAAAACTTTGGATTTTGTGCGGGACCAAAATATAACACTTTAGCATTGTCCGTGTAAAGTTTCAACAACTTTGAACAACATGTAAGCATTTCTTAAGTTGGACAAAAAATAGAAAAGTTGGCGGATGTAAAACGAGGGCAACCACATGGGTGGAGAAAATAATGTTTGAATCTTCATGGGCGCGATATGTAATTTCGTCAAACGTCATGGGTGGGGATATAATTTTCCTTTTGTTTTTGTATGGTTCATTATGATTGGTAATATTATTTAGATAAAATTAAGTAAGATTGATAATATTATTCAATAATTAAGAAGTGATGATATGTTATAGCACATTAATGAGTGATCTTATTCGTAAGAATTTAAATTTAGATGAATATTTGTAGTTTACATTTTAAACTTATATTTTATAAATTATAGTTATTTGAATCTTAATACTATATTTTTCTTATATCACATTTATTGTCCAATCAATATATTTTTTGAGCAGCCACATAAGAGTACAACATTTTATGAATTATGTATACTATTGACCTATATATTAATTCTTGGCATCCTCTCCGTCCCAGCATTTTAACATATGATGAATCAAATATTTTCTAAAATACGAACTTCAGAAATAATATATATTTTCTTAGTGTACCAATTTCAAATTATATAATGAATTTTTATTATTTTGTGGTGTATTATTATTATTATTATTATTATTATTATATTATGATGTATTTTAAATTTTACATGGTGAATCATAAATCTACCGCAAATTTATTCACGAAGTTAATATAAATTTTAAACTTGTCAAAAATATTCATAATTGATCTTATTTTAAAGAGCTTAAAATTTAGATGAATAATAATGTAAAAAATTATCATTTTAAACTTATAGTACTTTACAAGTTATATCTATTAAAATTTAATACTAATCTTTCACCTAGCTCTGTTCGGCATGGCTGTTTTGGCAGCATAAATGCAGCATATTTGACAGCAGGAATGCGCTGGCATAAATGCAGCATATTTGCTGGCAGGAATGTGCTGGCATAAATGCAGCTGTTTTGAAAACTGTTGTTTGGCAGTATAGCATATATGCAGCATGTTTGGTTCAGTTAGTTATATGTAGTGCGTTTACCGTTTTCGTATTACAATTATAACTTATTATATTACACTACGTAACTTTATTTTCTTAGTAAAACTAAATAAAAAAATTCACAAACAATAAAATTTTTATTTCTATTATTTAAGCAAAACTTGTAACTACTAAACAATATATTTTTATTATCTAAATTTTATAATTCTTACACATATAAAAGCGTAAAAAAAGAGAAAAAGCGTTTCAAATTTTCTGATAATGTTATGTGAATTTATTTAGTGAAATTATAACTTCTAATAATATATAATATTTTTGTAACTTTGTATGTTAATAAATTTATATGCATTCATATTTCTATATACTATTTTAATATTTTAATTTATATATCAACAAGTGTGATATTTATTTGTTTTTTTAATTTTATTAATCTATGTGGTATTACAAATAATATATTATAGATTTTTATTATAAATGTGATTTTTTGTAAATTTGGCTAAAGATGTAGTACTATTTTTTATAAATTATTTAAAGCATCATGTAATTTGTAATAAATAAAGTAACTTGTAAAAAATTTCTTTTTTAAAAAAATAAATAGTTACAGTAATTGTATTATGAAGTGAGTAAAGAAACGGAAGTGAAAGCACGAAAACGAAAAAGTAGCATTTGCTGCGGGCATTTATGCTGATATTTATGCTGTCATTTATGCTGACATTTATGCTGTTTTAGGCGAACAGTAAAAACAAATAAAGGAGTCCAAAACAACATATGCTGTACATTTATGCTGTCAAAAAATGCGCAAAAAAGGTGAGGCGAACGCATCCAAATTCCTCCGATTGTTTGGACACTTTGAGCCCTACAGCCCAAGCTGTTTGATTATACAATAATCTAGTAATCTACGCTTGATTGTTTCTTCAACTTTTTCTCCTTCGTTAAGAAATTATCTGCACGTCTCTGATCATGTAGTTTAAGATCGTGTAGGTTATAAAAGTATAGAATCGCTTTACAATTCATGACCATCAATTCAATGAATGGAGAACAATAATAGTTGGTAATTCATGACAGAAACTAGATATGAGTATAAAACTCTCGGAAAATACATAAATCAGTTAAGATCAAGTCTTGACTCCTTAGCGCATAATAGATACAAAATCTACATAATGAAGATTATTATAGGTTTTGTTACCTTTTTCTATTATACCTTTTCACGTAATATAACTTACAAAATATAAATGTAAGAGTAAAAATATAATACAATTATTCATGATAATTCATGCTCTTCGAAACAAGATGAATCATTAATATATTTTGATAAACTTCAAAATTTATGTTTTTGGAATGAGTATATTACATATTTTAAAAATGAATCTTATTCATTAACAAAATGAGTCTTCTTCAATAACAAAATGAATCTTATTCAAGAAAACGAAACCCTATTCTCATACGGACACTAGCAATTCAGTTTTAGATTATAAAGTTATTATTGTGATGTTATGGTGTAAAGTGAATCTTATGTTTATTCAACATGAATCAAATTAGTAATAGAGTGAAATATTTTCTGATATCAAATTCAGTTATAGATTATAAATTTATTATTGTAATTGAACAATTAAGTGTATCTTTTGATTATTGAATATGAATCAACCGATTTATCAAAGCGAACTATAGAATATTATAAGTATAGTTAGATAATTCATACAACGAATTGACCATTGAGTTTCTGAGTGAAAGTTTAATTTAGACTCAATAAAACAAGTCATTCTTTTCTTTATTTATTGTGATTCCACTTGTTGTGAAGTGAATCAAATTTTAGGATAAATAATATATGACAGTTCTAACAATAAATTCAAACAAAAGTGAATCTTTACATTATTAATTATGATACTTCAACTTTTTTGAAGTGAATTATATTATGCTATAAGTATCGTTTGTAGATTTATAAAATGAATTAACTAAAATTTAGTTTCTGAATAAAAGTATTTTTTTAAATTCAACAACAATAAAAGTGAATCTTTTATATCATGTTTGTGAATCCTATATGATTTCATAGTGAAACAAATTATGCTATATGTGTCATTTAATAACATATATAATGAAACAGCAAAATATATAGCAACCGCACATAAACCTCAATCGCACATCACTAGATAGAAACCAGCTCATAATCACCACTTTTTCTATGGCACAACAACATATCTACATATATAGCCTACACACAAGCATATCATATGCAAATCAATCATACTTTTGTCCCCATTTGCTTCGATAATATCTCTCCTTACTAGCAACCCTGCAAAACCGACAAGCTATTGGCCTTTTCTTCTGTACCTTACACACACACTTCATCCATCACTTTCAATCTCCACCCACATCAACCTCATAAATAAAGTAGCTTTTACACATTACTACATCATGACTGTAACTACCGTTGTGCGCTCACACGAGCAAAAAAAACCCAAATACTCTTAATATTCTAGAGTGAGTGGAAATTAGTGAAGCAAAATCATGTTCCAAATGTCATTTATTCATATTCTAGATACCTTAAGGGCATGTATATCCTAGATTGAAGAACAAGGGCATCACACTGCTAGGTGATGTTTCGATGCTTGGTCTGTGAGAATGTGGAATGTAAAAATCATATACCATGTGGCACTGGAAACAATTCAATTACAGCTAAAGACAATAAAATACAGCTATGCATTTTGGTTAAGTGGATGACTTCTCATGTAAATAGCAAAACCGACGATACAGATTGTACAATTTGGGATCACGTTGGTGATAATGACAAACCAATTTGAAATGCAGATATTCACTCAATTTCAATCTCTCAAGTATATCTCAGCTCGTAGTGCATGCATAGTTGATAGCAATAATTAACAAATGGGATCTACAATATGCAAAAGTAGGTCTGCAATTGTTGCTCTGACACTCTTGAATCTAGCGAGCAGATTGGCAACTTACGTGAGACGGGGGTAAATCAAAGGTTCCGAGTTACGAACTTGTGCTTGTGGGCGGACTGGACGACGGTGACATTGTGCGGGCACTAAGCACTCTAGAGTTCGACGTAGGTAGCTTTAATAGAGATATGTTGGCGAATATCTTGGCAAATAGGGCTTCCTATGCGGCAGTACGTGATTCATGTAGTAAGTGATTCGTTCCACAGTGCTGCTCATACTACTCGAAGCCGCAGAGATAAGTACGTCGCGCACTGTAACACATAGCTGAAGGAGAAAAAAGAAAGTACCCCTGAAATTGAAAAGACAAAAATACCCCATCGCCACACAGAGGAAGCTAGCACTAGCGCTAGCTTTTAAATCAAGTATTTCAAATCTAATGCGAGTCCTATTAATCTTGACCACAAACTTGCTCCATCTTTAACTGAGCCGGTATTCGCTATGTAATTGTTAACATTTTTCTATTTCTCTGGAAAAGTTTGAAATTTCGCTAATTCTGGGGTAATGCTTCTCTTTCGTTTGTCTTGATGAAGGTTCTTGTAGTGGCTCGTGGTGTGGATCTTAAGAAGCAGTTAGGGTGTGGCTTGTTGGTGGTTGTGTCTGACTATCTCCTTGTGATTTTTTTCTTTGTTTGGGTTCCTCTGATGACCCAGCGGTTGATGCTTTCCTTCACTAGATGCTTTCCTCTGATGGCAACCAAACCTTTGTTCGTAGGCTAGACATATATTGGCTTCATCTGGTCGAGGCGAGAGAAGAGTAGGTGATGAATGGTTCCAGGGCGGAGTGACGTACATTAATCATTAATGGGGCTCAAGACAATTGATAGAACACCCGTTAAATGAACTTCTAAGGATTGGGTTGTGCTAGATTGGTTGTCGGTGGAGAGAGTTAAACTTGTTATGTTTTTATTTATGAAAAATACTTAAATTATTTGTTTATAAAATAAAATATCACTTTCCTTTTAAAAATAAAATTTTACCCCTATACATGGACTTGTTTTGCTTTCCAATTTTGGTTTATAAGTTCATTACATGCAAGTCGGTGCCCTCATGCTCTGTAATCTAAAATAAGGTGCCTCTGAATATTAATGTGATCTATCATGGAACCAAGACCGAAACGACATATTTTTTTTTTATTGGTAACAGCAGTGGGTGAGTTTCGAACCCAGGACCTTTGGTTCAAGGGTATGTGCTTCCCACTTCGCTATCAAATCTATCTTGTTGATAATAATTGAACCACCTTAAGCCTACGCCTAGCCTGTATATATATATCGGTGAAAGTAGATATATTTCTTCAATCAAAGCAGTCACCCAGCTTTAGTTCAGTAATCTGTTCTATCCTAATAACATGGCTGCTCGTCTTCATACCCTTTGGTTCTTTCTGTCTTCCTGCTGGGTTCCACCATTGCCACAACGGCCACACTAAAGCATGACTACTACGCCAAAACATGCCCTGATGTTGAAAAGATCGTCCGCAAAGCTGTCGAAAAAAAGTTCAAACAGACTTTCGTCACCCTCCCCGCTGTGCTCCGCGCATACTTCCACGACTCTTCAAACGTACGTAATGTATCTCAAGTATATAATACCATGATTTCTAACTTAGCACAAAGTGTAGCATACATACAATGGTAGATAATTTTTCAATTTAACGACTTTATCCAGGGATGTGATGCTTCGGTTTTGATTGCACCTACGCCTGCTCACAAGGATACAGAGAGAACTCACCATGATAACCTATCACTTGCTCCAGATGGTTTTGACACCATTAACAAAGCTAAGGAAGCCCTTGAGAAAAATCCCATGTGCAAGGGCAAGGTATCTTGCGCTGACATTTTCACCATTGCTGCCCGCGATGTGGTTCAGCTGGGCGGTGGGCCGTTCTACAAGGTTGAGTTGGGTAGATATGATTCCAGGATCTCAAAAGCTTCCAAGGTTCGTTTGCCCGGTCCTGAAATGAACCTCAACCAGCAAATCGCAATATATAAGACAATGGGTCTAGACGTCACCGACCTGGCTGCTCTATCAAGTAATACATTGATTGGTCATGTTTAACAATGTTTTACAAATATAAATTCCTTTTGTTTTCTCATTTCTCTCTTATATATCACTGTTGTAAGTCTAGCTAGTGACTAACTAACTGTGTGCGCCATTAATCGATTTTTTCCATCACTTCGTGTTCCAGTGGCACACAGTTTTGGATTCTCCCACTGCGATAAGTTCTCACACAGGCTGTACAACTTCAACGGTAAGAAGAACAAGGGGGACCCCACACTTAACCAGGCCTATGCAATGGACTTGAAGAAGATGTGCCCCAAGAATGTTGACCCTAGAATCGCCATTAACTTTGACCCAATGACACCTAAGAAGCTGGACAATGTCTACTACAAGAACTTGGCTCATGGGATGGGTCTTCTCACCTCCGACCAAGTGTTGTTCCAAGACAAGAGGACCAGAGGTCTTGTCCTTGACTGGGCTGAAAGCAAAAAGAGGGCCAATGCTGCCTTCACTAAGGCCATGATCAAATTGGGCCGTGTCAAGGTATTAACCAAAAGGAAGGTGTCATCCGTACCCATTGTGACCGGTTTAATTAGGATCAATGGTTTCCTACTCCAAATCCTATTACTATTATTAATTTATTTTATTCGGTGTTATTCTTTGATTTCCCTTTTGAGTTAACTTTTATTAAAAGTTTTGATGTATGGCAATTTGGCTTACAACCAGGAAGTACGTACTGCAATGATAATATTGAGAAAACGAGGTTGTGTGATGTCAATTAAGAGTCTATTTTTTCAGCACTTTGCTCACATCATCCTATACTTTCTTTTCTACTTATTTTAATTCAAATACAAAGGCTAATGCTCCGATAATAATAAAAATAATTACTACACATGTATGTTATTATGGAAAAGGTTGGCCTAATTTGAGTGTTAATGGTCGGTGGATGACTTATAGGTATAAAAAGCTACTTGACTCATGTCTTAATTTTATTAGGCTATAGGTCTCATGTAATGTACACAGGAGGTCACATTGCCTTAAAAGAAGCAAACTATAAGGCTTGAAGTACCTGAAAAGTACAAGAGGATGCTCAAACCCCATTTGTAACTCAAAATGCTAAAGTTGGTGCAAAAGCCAACCAATGATGAAAGATGCACACAAAAGGAAGGGGTAAATACTCAAATTTTGAATAACCTTAGATATTTAGGATAAGTTAAGGCCTATTGTGACACCGACACTACTACAAAAATTGCTATAGACAACTGTTAAAAATCCAAAGACAACTGTTATCAACAGTTGTAACAGAACCAGTTGTCTTAGGTAGACATTACATTAGACAACTGTTAAATAACAGTTGTCTTACAACACCAAACAACTACTGTAAATGGACCTATTATAACTGTTATTAACGGTTGTAGTAGATATACATAAGATGACTGTTAACAACAGTTGTAATAGGTCTTATTTATTTCCCACGTTCGACACCTACCACAACTGGTTTTAACAGTTGTCTTTGATACTCTTTTTTTTTCCAGATTTTCCTATTTTTCACAACTGTTAAAGAATAGTTGTCTTTGGTCCTTTTAGACAACTGTTATTTTAGTAGTTGTCTTAAACAACTTATATGATATTCATCTATTTGCCACCTATTAACAAATGCATTCATATGTTCACAAAATATTCACAAACCCACATCACAACACTTATAGTTCCAAATCAACATAGCAACATTCATAATTCTGATTCAACATAGCAACATTCATTGTTCCAAATCTGTTTAGCCATATTCATAATATCAACTCTGTTTAGTAACATCCACAAATTTCCAACCCACATAGAAAATGATTGAGTACATCCTCATTCTACCCAAGTCATAGAAAGCAACGCCATGTGTAGCAAATCTACTCCATGTCTGAATCTAATTGCATTTGAAAATATGATGCCCACTGCTCTCGAATAACATCAACCTCGTCTTGTTTGTATGTTCGACTGTTGTACCCGCAAAAGTACTACAAACCACAATACCAAATTCTATTAGTTCATTAGCATATACATGTATATTAATTAGATGCTTCAACTTATAATGAACTTGAAAAAGACAGAATAATATATTCTGCTCATTGAGAAAGACATAATACATAGGTGATAGGACCTAAGCTTCTATCTTATTGGAAATTCCAACAGCAAGGCAAACTACAGCTGGATGGAAGATGTACCTGCCCGCAAAAATTCGGGAAGAGAGTAAGCTAAATTAGTGCTATAACTTTTTCCACCTCTACTATTCTTCATGAGACCAAAGGAAGATAATCGAGGGTCCCCATCCTAGCAGAATAGCATTAACCACAATGAATAAGCAGCAACGTAGTACCCATAATATTTACAAATCAAAAACACATCTACAGCTGAACTGAAACTATAAGCCAGGATTACGACGAACACTTTCTACAAGTAGTTATGAAAATAAATATATACATATAGGTAAGCTTATTTAAGACAATAATAGAAAAGTTAAATTATACTTTGACGATCATTTCAAGTGTGAAGATGGTAAGGACAACACCCAGTTGATGCCGTCAAATGAACTAATCAGTTCCATGTACTTCTAATTACCTTTAGAGGTATAAGATGTATCAACTATACAATTTTTCAGAGACACTTCCAGTACTTCTACTACTTTGATCCACTATACAATCATGAGAAAGAACGTTAATGAAGTAAACAATTAACTGAAGACACACTCCGCAAAAATTGAAACTTCAAGCCATCAGACACACAACATTGTCACTAGTAAACAATGAGGAAATATAAAAGAATTTTATATAAAGCAGTTTGTTTAACTTAACTCTAAGCACAAAAACAAGGCTTATGATATGAGGACATAGCAACACATACTTTTGTAAATATATCTTGCAGATTCTAATACTGCCGTAGAGTAAAAAAGAAACAAGTTTTCAAAGAAACCTATTTAGAAGAATCAACAAATATCCAACATATAATTTGCCACAACTCACATCAGAATACTACCCTGTTATAACCATCAGATATTGCCCTATTATAACCATCAGAATCAATCAACAAATATCCAAAATATAGATGAGGGAAATTGATTATATGAATGAGCTATGGATGGGGATAAATAAAGTCAGTATTAGTAAATCCTTACCAGAAAGATAATAGATCATTTAAGACTGGTAATGGCATTGAGTTCTATGTTACCTTGAGAGGAACTTCAGCAAACCAAAAACCTATCAAATTATGCTTACTTGATTTCCACCATTAGCAGACCCTATACAATCACAGATAAATGCTTCATTAGAATTGCAAAACGGCCATTAAACATGAATACCAAGCCAACTAATCCAATACAATATAGAAATAAGAAAATAAAACACATAGATTTGATGAAGATGCATAGCTTCATACACTGGGTAGAATTTTGGATGCAACCTTTTCAATTAAGAATTGATTTATTTTGATACGACATTATTTATGGTTAAAAAAGTAAAGATGCGTACTCTTGTATCATATTCAATTCACTGGCCAACAACAATGAACCAGAATTGACAAATAACCAATGAACGAAAAAAGAAATTGCAATTACAAATGCAACGCCATTGTTTTTTTCTGTGTTGCAGAATAAATGCTTCAGATAAGGAGAAAGAAAATATCACAACAGATAGGCCCATCTCATCTCTCTCCCTCTGGTCATCATATCTCTGTTTTTCTTTTAAATATTTTTTTACCTTTCTGTCTAGATTTTATCTGTTTGCTTTACTGCAATAATCACAAATTTAAAAAACCTAAAGTTGGGTGTGCTGATTTGAGAAGAAAGTAATGACAGTGAGTTTCAGTAGCAATTACACCACACAATAGATGGGTAAAACATGAGTCAAATGCTTTACAGTACGTGACCAACACCTGTAAGCAAGTAGTATAAACTCCAGTAGCTGAAAAACTAGCCAATCTTTAAAGGCGTCAGGCTGGATGTCTCGGCGTCATTATAAATCAAATAAGCATAACCACAACAATGAATTTTCGAGTAAGCATAACCCACTGAGAGCTAGATATTCTTGTATAGATAGTGAAACTCAGCCTTTGCTCTAATTAAATCAATCCCCCCCCAAATTCATTGATTATGTGTTCGGATGTATGCAGGCAATGATGCGGGGATAGCATTTGGGTGTTGGAATTTACAGATTCAGCTTAACCCGTTTAGACAACCAATGGTGATCTCAATAACAAAATAGCTAAAGATCATATGAAAAGAGAACAATCGCGTACTGAATAAAAAATTAAGAAAACATAAATACTTAATGATTTCGAGAGCTGGAAAATGAAGATGCCGAGGTTCCATACCTGAATGTTACAGCGTGATGAAGCTCCTCAGCAGATAAGGCTTTCCCATGAAATGATAATGGGGGATTCTAACAATCCCGTTTTCAATCAATTGAGCGAGATGCAACAACAACAAACAGAAAATCTAGTGATTTATCTATGCATAGGCGAGACACACAACAATAGATTGAGCATATTGTTGGCCAAAAATACATAGTGAAAATATATATACTTATGGGCAAAGAAAAGTCAAGTGCACCTAGTCGATATAGTACAACAAATGTCGTATCCACAGAGAAATTGTTTCAATCATCATAGTCTCGGTATTTAATAAAACAGCAAATAGGGGGTTTAGCCGGAGGCAAGCTTGATTTGTTTAGGAAAAGTGCAAAAATAATAAACACAATAAAATAAGGTGAATTAATTGATATGGATGGAAAAGTATCCTAGGATAGCGGGAAAATTGCCTAAATTACTTAAACAAATTTATAACCATGTCCCAATTATTTATTGTCTATTAGAGTTAATAATGGTAAGTTATGAACTCTTAGTAATAGCCTCAGTATTTTCCTACTCAATCCGGAGTGTAAATACCAAGGTTTATTCCTTTGTGGTACTACTGACTATCTCAAAATCATATGTTGATAGTTACCTTAAAAATGCAGTAGTTTGTCGCGTAAAGCATTTAACAATATTTATTGAAAGGAATAAAAACAAGTATAATAAATGAGACAGGTAATAAATATTTATTTAAGTAATATTAGGGTCAAACCCCATCCTAGGATACAAATAAAAATTACTCAGACATTAACAGAAATAAAAAGATAGCAGAGATAGAATTAGCTATTATTTGGAGACTGCTGGAGAAACGGGTCTGCTTCTTGCTCTTGCTCCTGCTGCCTCTCTTCTTATTTCTTTTGTTTTTGGTGAGTACGTGAGTATGGAGTGGTGGTGATGTGGAAAAGAAAATAAAATGAAGAATGGTGGGGTGGTGAGAGTACGTGAGAAATGAAGATGGAATGGAGGTGTAGTGGTGATCAGATGATCGATTGTGTGTCTCTTTTGATGAAGAAGCTGTGGGTTTTTTATAGAAGAAAGGAGGAAGAAGAAGATAGGGCAGGAGCATGCGTGAGGGATTTAAGGAGTGCGGCGCCTGATATTGCTGATGGGGTAGATGGATGTGTTTGTAGGCGCCGCAAATGAAGAAGGAAATGGAGAAAACGGCGCCGAAAGAAAATTAGTCGCGTGAATTCTGGATCTGGGCTGCGTTTACACGCGTTCGGCCTTGCGTCCGGGTTTACGTCCGGCCATTTATGGCCGAACGTAATCTAGAGAATTTCTACCCTCCGGCCATATATGATGTGTCCTTGTTTGCGTCCGGCCATATATGGTCGGACACGTTTATGAATGTAAATGCTTGTGCGTCTTGTTAATGTGTCTCCTTTTTGCGTCCGGCCATATATGGTCGGACACGTTTGTAAGTGTAAACGTGTCCTTGTTTGTGTCCGGCCATATATGGGTGGACGTGTGTATTTCCTTTGCAAACTTGGACAGGCTCCAGATTCTTCGTTTGAGCTCCGTTTTTCGATCCGTTTGCACCTACGCGTTCGTCTCTTCGTATATTTTGCTCCTAGCTTGGTTTTGATCATGTTTACCCTATAAATCTGTAAGATAACCATAAAACATAAACTAGAGGAAAACTAACCAAAGTGGAGAAATGAGCAAGAAAAGTGCTAATATAATACATGAAATACACCTCTAAATCATGCTCATTTGGACACTTATCACACCCCCACAGTTACCTTTTTGCTTGTCCTCAAGCAAAACCATGTACCCAAGAAAGTAGGGAATGACCAATACGAACAAATATTATTATGAAGGGTAGGATAAAGAGGTGAACAGTTCATGATCTTTAAGCTTTTTTGAGGAGTGTGATTCATCAACTACTGGTGGCACATGTGTGCTCAGGGTAAAAATAAACAAAATTTAGAGATTCGGGGTATGATCTAGTGAAGCGTGGGAAATATCGATGTAACAGTGAGAGCGAGAGTCGGGAAAGTTCCTTCATTGTATTCATTCGACTGATAGAGATATGGTATTTATACAGAATTATACTAGAGGGACAAAATGGACTGTAAAGGAGTATCGTAGACCTATTTTAATTACAATTAGAACCGGCCCACTCACGGTGGCCTACTACCCTCCCGCGAGCCCAAAGTGTCTGGTCGAAGCGACATTTGGGATCGAAATAGGGAAGCCGTGTGCGATCTAGGGATTTTGTGAGTGCATCGGCGAGCTGATTTTTGCTGGAGAGGAATTCAATTTGCAAGCTTCCACCTCTGACCCGTTCTCGAACGAAAAAGAAATCGACAGCTATGTGCTTTGCCCTGCTATAGAAGACCGGATTCGAAGCGAGGTAAGACGCGCCAATATTATCACACATCAAGACTGGTCTTTTGTTGAGCGACAATCCTAACTCTGCTAGAATATTTTGAATCCAGATGGTCTCAGCAGCAGCGGTTGCAAGAGCTTTGTATTTTGCCTCAGTGGAGGAGCGAGCCACCGTGCGCTGCTTACGAGAGCTCCATGAGATCAACTTGTCGCCGAAGAAGATGAGAAAGCCAGTCGTGGAGCGTCTGTCAGCATGAGATCCTGCCCAATCAGCATCGGAAAAGATGCAGAGTTGACCCAAAGGTGTGGCAGGGAAGAAGAGAACCCAAATCATGGGTAAATTTTAGGTATCGGAGAACTCTTTCGTTGCTTGCATGTGAATTTCCCTTGGTGAATGCATATATTGACTGAGCCGATTAACGCAAAACTGATATCTGGCCGAGTAAAGGCCAGATATTGGAGACTTCCAACCAAGCTCCGATAATATGTAACGTCTGTCAATAATGGAGTGGTAGAGTTATCCAGAAGTGTAGAATCTGTCATAGGTGTACTAACCGGCTTGCAAGTGGACATATTGGCGCGATCAAGGAGGTCAAGGATATATTGCTTCTGTGATAGATGTAGGCCAGAGGTGTTGCGGGTAACATGGATGCCCAAAAAATAGTTTAGGGATCCTAGATCCTTAATGGGGAACTCGCGGGCTATGGTTGATATCAGCCGTGAAATGAGAGAGGGGGTAGATCCCGTAATTAGGATGTCGTCCATGTAAATAAGAATATACACCAAATCAGACCCCTGTTTGTAAACGAATAATGAGGGATTAGACTGAGAACCAGTAAACCCAATGTGAACAAGGTAAGAACTAAGACGAGAAAACCAGGCACGGGGGCTCTGCTTAAGCCCATACAGAGCCCTCTTTAACTTGCAAACATGATTGGGATATGTTGGGTTAACAAAGCCCGTAGGTTGCTTAATAAAAACATCCTCCTCAAGGAAACCATGCAGAAATGCATTATCGACGTCCACCTGCCGAATAGGCCAGTTTAAGGCCGTAGCAATAGCCAAAACCAAATGAATAGTACCCACCTTAACAACTGGGCTGAACGTTTCTGAGTAATCCTGTCCATAGGATTGACCAAAACCTTGAGCAACCAACCTCGCTTTTCGTCTTTCAATAGCTCCACTAGATGTCCTCTTTGTCTTCAGCACCCACTTAGTGCCTAGAACATTCATGTGAGGGGAATAGGGAACAAGATCCCAAGTTTGGTTGGAAATAAGAGCATTAAGTTCTTTTTGCATCGCACGCCCTTGCCATTCGGATATTGAACCGCCTATATCTGTAGGTTGGATTGGACTGTAGTGCTGTTAAGCCATCACTGTACCACCGTCAGTGTTGTTGTAGGATGTAGACGTTTGGATGTACTATTGTTTTACTTAGGGTTGTGTGGCAAAGGTGGTACAGGAGAAGCAGGGAGACAGAAGAGGGAGATGCGGAGGTTGAGCTTGTAGGGGAGGGAGGTGATAGATCTGTAGGGTTTGTATTTGGTGAGGGAGTGATAGATCTGAAGTGTTGGTATTTTGTGAGAGGAGAGTAGAATCTGACGGGAGAGGGAAAGTGTGAGAGGAGACTGATGGATATAGAGTTGGGACAAGGAGATTAGAGATGGTGGTAACATCATAGGGGGGGGGGTCTAATGGAGAGACAGAAAGTTTGGAGAAAGGAAAAACCTCCTCATTAAAGGTGACATCCCTGGAAATGTAGATTCTCTGTGTGGTGAGATCAAGACAAAGGTAACCAGTAGAGTTAGTAGAATACCCAACAAACACACACTCTTTTGACCAAAATGATAACTTGTGGTCATTGTAGGGGCGAAGATTTGGCCAACAGCTACATCCAAACACACGCAGGTGTAAAAAGGTGGGGGTTTTTTGTGTGGAGCTTAGATGTGGTGTCTCATAGGACAAAGCCTTTGTGGGAGTGAGATTCATCAGATACACAGCGGTTCTAAAAGCAAAGGACCAATAGGGTAGAGGCATAGAGGACTGAGATAGGAGACACAACCCTTTATCGACAACAAAACAAATCTTACTCTCAACAGAGTCGTTCTGTTGATGAGAGTGTGGGCAAGTAAATCTGTGCAAAATCCCTTTTGTTTGTGTAAAATCACGTAGGGCTTTAACTCTCCCCCATTATCTGTTTGGATAGCTTTAATAGAGCAGTTAAACTGAGAGCTAACCATTGAATAAAATTTGGAAATATAATAGCCACATCAGATTTGGCTTTAAGAGGAAAAATCCACACATAACGAGAGTAATCATCAACGAGGATCAAAAAGTATTTATAACCATCAACAGATTCAAAATGGGCTGGTCCCAAAGGTCAAGAAATAACAACTCAAAACACTGTGATGAAACAGAATCTGTAGCAAAATGTGGTTTGGCATGTATCTTGCCTTGACAATAGGCTGAGCAAAATTCACTTATTACAGCAGATGAAACTGGCAAATTAAAGCATGAAATAGTGTGTTTGGTGATGGTAGCACTAGGGTGTCCCAAGCACTTATGCCATAGCTGAGAGGAAACGGTGGATGTGGCATTCACTTGAGGTGTAGGTAAAGTTGGGAAGAGGTAGATCCCATCCTTAGCACCCCCTTGAGAATAGTTCTCTTGGTTGTGAGATCCTTTAAGAGAAAATAATTGGCATGGAACTCAAAATAAGCATGATTATCATGACAAAATTTGCTGACGGAAATTAGATTTTTATTGAGGGTAGGGCTATAAAGAACATCAGCTAACAGAAAAGTGTTGGTGGTAGTGGGAAGGAAACAATTACCCTGCTGTAGAATAGGCAAGGCAGATCCGTCTCCTAGGGAAACCATATCTGTTCCAGTGTAATCAGAAACAGTGTGAGTAAGCTTAGCAGGATCACCAGTGAAATGGCTACTTGCAGCCGTGTCTGGCAACCAGTCACCAGGGGTAGAGTAAATGGTAGCATTGGCCTGCAGAGAGGTAGGTGGCCTAGGCTGGTGAGTATAGCTGTAGCGATGATAGCAAGCACTAGCCTCATGTCCCCGCTTGTGACATTTGATACTGAGGCCTAGTATCAACATTGCCAGCAAAGTTCTGATTATAAGGGGGTCTAACGTTGCAAGTGTTGGATTGCTGTTGCGGAGTGTAGATCTGATTATAATGCTGATTATTGTTTCTTCCTCGGCCCTCTGTTGTACCAGACCTACCACGGCCTCTGCCTCTATTTCCCTGAGAGGTGGTAGTAGTGGTATTCAAAGTGACAGTAGAAGCTGTTTGTTGATTCTTCTGTTGAATCCAACATTCAGCAGAGAGCATAAAATTGTATAATTGAGCAGGATTGCAGGGAGTAGGGCGTGTGAGAACGCTTGAGACCAAAGCATTATAATCGATAGGTAAACCTTTCAACAAGTAACTTTGAAACTCTTGATCTGACACCTGATGACCAGTAACTTGCAAACAATCAACCAAACTTCTTGCTCTATTATAGTAGGCTGTGATAGATTCTGTTGAAGCCTTTTGTATCGAGGCCAACTGCAAATGCAGTTGACCGATCTGAGCACAGGTCTGAGCAGCAAAGGTATCATGCACATAAGACCATACACTAGCTACATTAGGAAGACTAACAACTTGCCCGATGATATTTTCACTCAGAGATGTAAATAAGATGGTCATAACTAGCTGATCCAACTGTTGCCAGTTCTGAAATTCCTTTGGATCAACTCCAGTAGACAGATCCGGACAGAGAAAACTTCCATCAACAAACTTGTATAATCCATTGCCTTTCAGAAACGGCATTATCACACCTCTCCAAATATGAAAGTTATCATGCTTAATTTGACTAGATTTGTAGCCGCTGAAATTATTGATTGAGGTGTTGGTGTCATATTTTATGCAGGTGCGGAGACGCTACATGATTGTAGAGGAGTACCACCGGATCCTCCTGAGCCACCTGTTCCGCCCGATTCACCGGTAGCAGACTCGTCTAGAGGTAGTGTTGCCATGGAACAAGAGTCGAGGGGAGAAAAGTGGAAGATCGAGAGATAGAGAGTACGAATCTGAAAAAAAAACTAGGCATCGGCCATTAGGGCTCTGATACCATAGTGAAGCGTGGGAAATATCGATGTAACAGTGAGAGCCAGAGTCGGGAAAGTTCCTTCATTGTATTCATTCGACTGATAGAGATATGGTATTTATACAGAATTATACTAGAGGGACAAAATGGACTGTAAAGGAGTATCTTGGGCCTATTTTAATTACATTCAGAACCGGCCCACTCACGGTGGCCTACTATGATCCGGAGTACTTCAATGCTTCTCAGTTAAGGTGACTTTGAGAACTTTTACCACGGCCAACTTCTCTCAAGAATGGGCATTGAGGGGTAAACAAAGGAAAAATAGATTTATGCATTTGTTTCACTTTTGCATAAGAGATGAGAAGATAATATGTAGGAATCAAGCCTTTGTATTTAAGAACACTCAACTCTCATTTGTTGGTTACCAATGGCGTCTCGCAAGTCCCTTGTTTATTTTTTTTTTTGACAGAGAAGCACCCCTTAGCAATCCCTAAGAAAGAAGACAGAAGGAACCCCTAAGCGATAAAAATCCAACCATTTCAGATCATTTGGTCACACCGCATAAAAATGCTCCTCAAAAGTAATTAAAATGAAAAAATTTGTACCTTTTATCCCATAATTCATAATAGTATTTGTTTTTAAAGAGAACAACCCACATATAAAGGGTCCACGATTATGAATTTGGACAAACGCAAGATAAGCAGAGAGATTAAGCATTTTAAGCAATGTGTCAATAAAGAGAGACTTAAGACGAGCGACAGAGAAGTGAGTCCTCCCCCACACTTAGACTGGAGCAATGACCTCATTGTGTAGGAAGAATAAAATTAACGAGGTCATGCAATCTACCAGAGTACCTCACACAATTCAAAGCAGTAGGGAGTATGTAAAAATTTGAAGTGCAAAGCAAAGAGAGTGTACTCCCTAGAGTTCGCAGAGTGTTTAAGCAGAGCTCCCCCACACTTGAGTTCAGTTGTAGAATGACGTAATATGTTTTCTGGAAAGAATATCTTATACAACCAGAAGAACTTAAGTGTAATTAAAACTCACCATATTTATTTAAAGGGAAAATAAACACAAAGAGTAAAAACTGAATAAAATAGAAGTACTGGAAAATGATAGATAGTGGGAGAACTTCCCCCATATTCGATGTTTAACTTCAGAGTAGCGGAGCTCGGTAGTGATGTGGACACCAAGTGGCACCTGCATAAGATACTAAAGGCAGCCAAACTAGTATCGGGGCTAACAGTGAAATAAATGAGCATTTTTTTAAAACAAAATATAAAGATATTGAAATGTAGGGAAATAGACTGTAATAGAAAGTAAAATAAAGATAGCAATTCGGGTTGCCTCCCGAAAAAGATGCCCTTCTTTTTAAGGTTTGTGGCTAGACCGTAGTGGGGGTTAGATCAAACCTGGGGGGTGTTATGAGAAGGAGATCCAAAGCATGACTCGAAGGCACTTTTGAGTGTCCACCTGGATGCATGTTTACTTTTTTTATCTCGCTTTTCATCAGGGATTGGTGGTGGTGCCTCTGAAATGGACATTCCATCGGGAAGGGTGACAAAGAGAAGTGGGGATGATGGTGATTGAGTGTCCCTCACAAACTTGAGATCCTTGGATTTGTTATCTGGAGGCCTTCCTGTTGTAAACTCCAGCTTTTCATTATAAGCTTGAAGGGAGATTGTCCCCCGGGCCACCCAAATGTGCACATTGGCTGTGGCAAGGAAAGGTCGTCCAAGGATGAGAGGTGTAGTAGAGTTCTCTTCGATGTCCAAAATGACAAAATCGCATGGGAAGTATAAGTGTTCCACTTTAATGATAACATCCTCCACCACTCCGCTTGGGTAAGCTACCGAACCATCCGCCAGTTGAAGGGTCATCTTGGTCTTTTTCATTTCTCCCATTCCAGCTTTTTGAAAGTGGAGAGGGCATCAAATTTATGGAGGCACCCAGATCGCATAGGGAGTATGGAAATGAGGTGCTACCAATTGTGACTGGAATGGTGAAGCTGCATGGATCATTGCATTTCGAAGGTAGTGGTTGTTTCAGAATAGCTGAGCAAGCTTCATTGAGTGGTACGGTACTGACTTCGACCAATTTTGTTTTGTTGGAGATAAGGTGCTTGAGAAATTTTGCGTAGTTTGTCATTTTGGCAATGAGGTCTACAAACGGTATGTTAACGTTTAATTGTTTCAACACTGCCAGAAACTTCCCATATTCAGTATCCAATTTCTGCTTTTGGAGTCGGTTGGGAAATGGTAGAGGCGGTTCTTGTGGAGAAGGTTGTGGAGCTGGTGGAATAGTGAGAATGCTGGGAGATGTCTTTTCTATTGGAACCTCAACTCTTTCTTCATTATCCTCTTGGGATTCTTCTGACCTTTGTGGGATGTGAATCTCGTTGGTTTTTCTACCGCTTCTCAAGGTTATCGCCTTAACCTCTTCTTCTTCTTCTAAATCGAGCTTTTCATTTTCATAGCTGGCCACCAACTCCTTAAGGTAGGTATTCTCGGACTGAATGCGATTTTTATAGATTGTGGCAGAGGATTCCAGTTCAGCTATATTCCGTTTGGATGTTTCGATTGCTATTACCCACTCTTGAAGGGAAGGGTCAAGTTCTGGAACCTCAACTGTTTTGGCCACCTCCATCTTTTCTTCCTTGTGTTCCTTCACATAGATGCATTTGGCTTGCTCTTTTGGATCTGGCTGCGGTTGGCTTGGGAAAGTCCCTAGCGGTCTTTGAGCAAGTTGTTCTGCGATTTGATTGAATTTACCTTCGATTTTTTGGTTGAAAGCATCTTGCGCATAAAGATGGCTTTGAGTCATAGACATGAATCCCTTCATCATCTCTTTGAGTTCCGCGTTTGGATCAACAGAGGATGAGGATGGTTGTTGATGGTGGTGGAAACCTGGAGGGGCACCTTGTGCTCTATAGCCCATATTAGAGTTTGGTTGGGGTCTATTTCCCTGATAGGTATTGGAACTGTTGTTCTGCCCTCCTTGGTTTTTATCGTTGTTTTTCCATGAGAAATTCGGGTGATTTCTCCATGGGTAGTTGTTGTTGATGTTATTATTGTAGGAATTACCGGGGCGGTTTCCTATGAAGTGTACATCTTCGTACTCGCTTTTACCTTCGCATTGATGGGTTTCATGAGGACCGGCGCATATGGCACATCCTTCTGCAGATGAACCTGGAGGTGAGGAAGCTATTGTCTTTACGATTTCGTTTTGAGATGTTGTTAGCTTCTTCACCATCTTTGCAAGGGATGAGATCTGGGCCGATAAATGATCCGTAGGCTCAACGTGGAGTAGGCCTGCTGCTCGTGGCGTTCTTCCTTTGGATCTCGTCCACTGCCTTGTATTGCTTGTCATGGTTTCGAGAAGGTTCATCCCTTCTTGAGGAGATTTCATCATGAAACTTCCTCCTGCAGAGGAATTTACGAGTAGTCGGTTTCCATCATCCAAGCCATTGAAGAATGATAGGCAGAGGGATTGATCGTCGAGACCATGGTGGGAACACTTCATCAGCACATCCTTGAATCTGTCCCATGCGTCGTACAACGTTTCTCCTGGCTCCTGACAGAATGTGTTGATTTCTCCGATCAATTGCCTTGTTCTACTGGTTGGGTAGTATTTGGCAAGGAACTTCTGGGCCATTTGCAGCCATGTGTGGATTGATCGGGAAGGAAGACTTCGGTACCACCTGTTTACTGAATCTGACAACGAGTGAGGAAATAGTTGTAAACGGATTTTTTCTTTGACGGTGCCGGTTTGACCAAAGGAATTACAGAAGTCTAGGAAGAGACTTAAATGATTCGGGGCTTCATCTGGATTTGCTCCACTAAACTTGCCTAAATCCCGGACTGCGGTGATGTAGTGGGTTTTGAAAGCCCATCGTCCGGTTTCTTGCGGTGTTAGTTCGGGGAGAACTATGGCTGATGCCCTTCCTTCAGTATCCGGTTTGGTGGTAGTCAGAGAGGGCACAATGTTGTGGCTGATTTTCGTGGTCCATTTCATCTATGACTTCGTTATCACCCATGCCTTGATTTCCCTGGTTTCTTCGTGCTTGTAGTAGAGTGCGCTCGGGTTCGGGTCTCGGACTGATTGGTGGAGAACCTCGGGTTCGAGTGTTTTGCATGCATAGAAGATAATTTGATTTGTGAGAAATTGCGAAATTAACGGTAAATAAATAAATAAAAGCAAAAATATTTAAATAGGCTGATAAACTTTAATTAAACAAAAATTATTTTTTAACAAGAGTAAAAAAAGACCAAAAATAAATGAACAAAAAAGGAATAAAAATAAATGCAGTTTAAGTAAATAATAGAATTAAAATAAAGAAAAAGGGCAGAATTAAATTGCTGGAATTTAAATGACAAGGGAATTTAAATAACAAGGAATTTAAATGACGGTAATTTAAATGACAAGGGAATTTAAATGACAGTAATTTAAATGACTAGAAAATAAAGAACTGAATTTAAATGACAATTAAATAAAGAATTGGAATTTAATTGACTGAAATGTAAATGACATAAAATTAAATGACAGAATATTTAAATGACAGAACTTAAATGACAGAAATTAGATTACGGGAATTTAAAGGACAATGGTAATTTAAATAACTGGAAAATAAATGACAGGAATTTTAAATGACTGGAAAAATAAATGGTTGTAATCAATACGATATTTAAACTGCTGGAATACTTAAATGACAGAAATTAGTAGAAATAAAATAAACAACAATAAAATAGTATAAACAAAATATTATAATATAGCAAGTGAATTACCGAAAACTAGGGGCAATTTCCCCGGCAATGGCGCCAAAAACTTGTTGGCCAAAAATACATTGTGAAAATATATATACTTATGGGCAAAGAAAAGGCAAGTGCACCTAGTCGATGTTGTACAACAAGTGTCGTATCCACAGAGAAATTGTTTCAATTATCCTAGTCTCGGTATTTAATAAAAACAGCAAATAGGGGGTTTAGCCGGAGGCAAGCTTGATTTGTTTAGGATCAGTGCAAAAATAATAAACACAATAAAATAAGGTGAATTAATTGATATGGATGGAAAAAGGTATCCTAGGATAGCGGGGGAATTGCCTAAATTACTTAAACAAATTTATAACCATGTCCCAATTATTTATTGTCTATTAGAGTTAATAAAGGTAAGTTATGAACTCTTAGTAATAGCCTCAGTATTTTCCTACTCAATCCGGAGTGTAAATACCAAGGTTTTATTCCTTTGTGGTACTATTGACTATCTCAAAATCATATGTTGATAATTACCTTAAAATGCAGTAGTTTGTCACGTAAAGCATTTAACAATATTTATTGAAAGGAATAAAAACAAGTATAATAAATGAGACAGGTAATAAACATTTATTTAAGTAATATTAGGGTCAACCCCATCCTAGGATACAAATAAAAATTACTCAGACATTAACAGAAATAAAAAGATAGCAGAGATAGAATTAGCCATTATTTGGAGACTACTGGAGAAAGGGTCTGCTTCTTGCTCTTGCTCCTGCTCCTGCTACCTCTCTTCTTATTTCTTTTGTTTTGCTGAGTATGTGAGTATGGAGTGGTGGTGATGTGGAAAAGAAAATAAAATGAAGAATGGTGGGGTGGTGAGAGTACGTGAGAAATGCAGATGGAATGGAGGTGTAGTGGTGATCAGATGATCGATTGTGTGTCTCTTTTGATGAAGAAGCTATGGTGGTTTTTATAGAAGAAATAAGGAGGAAGAAGACAGGGCAGGAGCATGCGTGAGGGATTTAAGGAGTGCGGCACCTGATATTACTGATGGGGTAGATGGATGTGTTTGTAAGCGCCGCAAATGAAGAAGGAAATGGAGAAAAACGGCGCCTAAAGAAAATTAGTCACGTGAATTCTGGATCTGGGCTGCATTTACACGCGTCCGGCCTTGCGTCCGGGTTTACGTCCGGCCATTTATGGCCGGACGTAATCTAGAGAATTTCTGCCCTCCGGCCATATATGATGCGTCCTTGTTTGCGTCCGCCCATATATGGTCGGACACGTTTATGAATGTAAATGCTAGCGCGTCTTGTTAATGTATCTCCTTTTTGCGTCCGGCCATATATGGTCGGACACGTTTGTAAGTGTAAACGTGTCCTTGTTTGTGTCCGGTCATATATGGGTGGACGTGTGTATTTCCTTTGCAAACTTGGACAGGCTCCAGATTCTTCGTTTGAGCTCCGTTTTTCGATCCGTTTGCGCCTACGCGTTCGTCTCTTTGTCTATTTTGCTCCTAGCTTGTTTTTCCTCATGTTTACCCTATAAATATGTAAGATAGCCAATAAAACATAAACTAGAGGAAAACTAACCAAAGTGGAGAAATGAGCAAGAAAAGTGCTAATATAATACATGAAATACACCTCTAAATCATGCTCATTTGGACACTTATCACATATATATATTGCAGCAGAGAGAAGAAGTTCCAGTATATTACCAAGTCATGAATGAACTGGTTTCAGTCCAGTTTTCAATCAGTTGAGCGAGCAGATTTATCTCTGCAGAGGCGCAGAGACACAAGAATAAACACGTTCCAGTGATTTATCTATTGCAGCAGAGAGAAAGAAGTTTATTATATTATCGCGATTCCTGAATAAACAGGTTTCAGTTCCGTTTTCAATCAGTTGAACGAGGTGCAACAGCAACAAACAACAGTTCTAGTGATTTATTTAATACAGCAGAGAGCTGGTTATCTCTTCCTTAAAATGCTTGTCTAGCAGGAGTTTCATAATAGTGACAAATTAATTTCAATGAGAAAATAACCACATCATGTATTAACTCATCCGATTAGAAAGACTATGCTAAAACTACATTCATTAATATTAAACCGAAAAGGCAGTTGAGAATCATAAATCTACATGGAGCTATCAAAGATAAATTTCAATGTGCACCCAAGACGTATAGCAATAAGAATCAATGTCCTTACAATAAAATCGTAAGAGCCAAAACTTATGAAACTTAAGCATAGAAGTTAGCAAGCATGGTCCATTTTTGTATGAAATGTTTGTATGAGCCAAAAGTTTCTACAGTGATTGTCTGCCTACATCAACATAGACAGAAAGAATATGTTAAAACCACAAGTTCCCTAAACTACATCTAATAGGACCTTGAAAATGTAACAAACAAAAAAGAGGAAGAAGTGGTGGGAAATAATAGTGTTCAACGAGAAGAAGTAAACTTAAGTTACTATCTTAATCAGATGACAAGAAGAATATAAGTAATTGATAACCTCTTAAGCATTATTGTCAACCGACAAAGGAGAGGCAAAAAAACATATACAAACCAACTATGAAACTGAACCAGTAAAGTAGAAACAGCCTCCAGCTGATTACAAGCTGAAAACTAGAAGATGAATAGAATGAAATAAGCTTACAAGTATCATGGGAATTAGACAAGTAAAGAATCATGAATCATATTTACTGTCTCACCCATCCAGAATATATATAACAAACATAAAACATTCAATAGCTTTTGAAAGCTTTTCTGTTTTATCTGTAGAGCACTTCTATAGATAGAAGCAGGGATAAAGCTCACTGAGATATATATATATATAGATAGAAAATACAAGTTCATATCATTGTAATATAGTATGGTACCAAAAAGTGACAATCCAACAACATAATACATACAAGAAAACAATAGGACTGATCGAACTAGCTAGTTAAAATTCTATTTTTCTCAACAAAAAAAAAACTAATTAAAGTTAACTTATTCCATTAATTTGGATTTGATCCAATATTCAATTGTCTGCTAGGTTGTTGCTTTCAACCATATATGGACTAATTCTCCTCGATACAGAAAGCCTTCAATCAGACTACTCCTTTTGTAATTAATGTACACGACAAAAGTTACACGTAATTAATAATTACTAGGTAATTCAAGAACATTAGAAACTTAACAAGAAATGTCGGATCAGTGCATCGCATTCACTGGCAGACAGCAGCACTGTAACCTAACCTGGGCAGTTCTAGGTTTTCAAAAAAAAAAGGTAAGGCTGCTCATGAAAGAAGCATAACCGACACATATACCACACTGAAATGACTGGTTCTTTCTTAGGAAGAAAGAGTGGCAAAGATTATAGGTGAGTAAAGAAAGAGGAATAGTTATTGAAAACTTCAAATTGGGTTTCATTACTACAGATCAACGAACCTCAAATCATATGTCTGTCCTTGATTCCAACCAACGAGGAGATGTTAAGAAATATCATCATTATTTTCAAAATTAAAGAAAGAGATGGAGCCTTTACTACGCACTGAAAATAGATTCGCAAGGCATTCCAACAAAGAGTGAGATTTTTTCTTAAAGCACAAAAGAATGCAAGTTAGGGTTGGGAGTTATTTTTACGGGAGTAGAAATTAGATCCCTAGAAATCCTCTAAGCTAGAAATTGAAAACAATTGTCACCATTGTGTTTGCAGTAGAGGAACAGGACAGATTTGCAAGTCCTAACTGTAAGTAGAATATTGACAGTGAATTTTTCAGTACGAGCGACACAAGTATTTTCCGAGAGCATAAAGAAGTACGAGTTAGGGTTGGTGATAAGTGTAAAATATATAGACTTATTAAGGTTTAATCACCTTATAATTTGCAGCATTTAAGTAATGTTTCTCACTTATCTTACGTTTTTTCTATAATTATGTTTTTATATGAACTAATGCATTTTTATATGTTCAATATAGGAAAAAGCCATGTAATTAAGTAGATTTACTCTTTAGGATTCCAACACAACAGACTGGGATTAAATCGGAGCTGAAACGAATATTTTAGAAGCAATTGAATTCTCGTCCGAACCAGGTTGGTCCGGACACGTCTAATTGGACACACTAGACACGTCCGTGGAAAACAACCCGGACAGAGGGTGGACAGGTTAGAGACGTCCGCCTTTTAAGGCGGACAAGACACAGACAGGAGAAGAGGAGACCGTGGCACGTCCGTGGAGAAAAGGGCGGACAAGACTGAGCACCGTGACCATAGTGACGTCCGGGGATTAAAACACGGACGGAGAGCCGGACGCATGTCGGCACTGTTTTCCCTCAATAATTCGATTATGCACTGTCTGTTTATTCCACCGAGATTAATCTCACCTAATACATGAGACTTCTGCATGGTCTCATCTCAAATACTGCACCGCCATCCTATCGTCTTCTTCAAATTCCTCTGCTATATAAACCCATTCCTCCTCTCCTATACAGGATCTATCCATCATCGATCCACACTACACCACAAATCACACGTTCATCCCATTTCTCTTCTCCCGTCTTCTCCATTTTGTTTTTCTTTTCATTCCACCATATCCACCTCTAGTCCTACGTATACAAATAGTTAACAAATCTAGGAGTCGATGATTTCGACTACTCTTGTTTCTGTTTATCTATTTAATATGTTAGGCTAGAATATTTATACTCTGCGAATGGTTATTATGTGTTTGTATTATTATGCAATATATTTTATCGGTTTAGTTTTAATACAGTTTGTTACGATTAAAGCTTATCTCTCGCCTTTTTAATAAATTACATGGATTTATTAAATGCTTTACTAAATCTATTTTGATCAGACCCGTGATAAATAGATAGGTTAATTAAGCCATAAATCTGGAGAAAGCTTATTTTTATAAGTTAGTATTTTCAGATGCAAATATAATTTCTCATATTTAAACCGTCCGTTTACATATGTTTTGCTCGAATCTAGATTAGACCGAGCATTTTTCTGGTTAAACGAGTTCTTTTGAGTCTATGATTTAGTCCTTAAGATAATAAGAGGAATTTTGCCAAACTATTATAATTAACCGGTAGACATAGCATAAAGAGCAGATTATATTACCTGAACCCAGAGTCCCATTTTATTTACCTTTTACTTAGTTTATTTTATCTTTCCTTTTATTTATTTAAACAAGTCAATTAATCCCCCTCTTTGTGACACCGCTTAAGAATTAGATAATTCCCCTTAGTCCCACGGTTCGATATCCGGTCGCCTCCACTTTACAATACTACTACTGCGACCGGGATTTGTTTGCAGCCCGTAAGATATTTTGAGTTTTTAATTTCTTTTTCAATTGTTTTAATTACACCAGTTCCAACCACTCTCATTTTCCTGTTTGCAAAATGGCGCCGTTGCCGGGGACTAGATTTATTCTAGTCCCTAAGCCCCGGATAATTCACTTGCTATATTAGAATATTTTGTCTATATTATTTTTGTTTTGTTGTTTATATTAATTATCTATTATATTCTGTTTATATTATTATGTTTGTTGTTTATACTAACTTCTAACATTTAAATTTTAGCAATCTAACTTCTAACATTTAAATTCCAGTAATCTAACTTCTAACATTTACTTTCAGTTAACTAATTCTAACTTGTATTTCCTATTACTCCGTCTACATCTTATATTTTTCTTGCTAATGCTTTTATTTTAATGTATTTTAACTTGGTGGAATTGACTACTATTTTCGGCACCACTTGAGTTCTGTTGGCTATACAGGTTTTACTTTTCCAAATAAATTCTATATAAACATATAGCTGAACTCACATATGGAAAGCAACCTCAGTTGTTCTGGCAATTTTGTTATCTCCACAGTTGGACACTTGTGTGAACTTAAGTTTGAGGAACGTTTCACCCCTACCAAAGCTTTAAGTGTGAGGAAGGGCACCTTCCTCAATCTACGATACAAGGGGAGTCTCAGTTCCTTCTTTATTATATTAATGTTCAACCTACCTTACGTTAAAGCTTATTTATTAATTGAATCCTTTATGAGTCTGGCATATTTTGAAAGGTCCTTTTCTTGATTTTATTTTGAACAATGAGGACATTGCTCCTCTCAAGTGTGAGGAAGTTAGCAGATAGACCTTTCCCTGAAATATGCCAGTTGTTCGTTAATGCCACACTCGCTTTTTGCTTCTCTAATTGCCAACATTTTGAAAAAAATGAGATAAAATAATTGTAGAAGTGTTTGAAATTAATCAAGTGACAACTGAAAGAATCGTTTTGTTTAAAGGAGTTTGTATAAAATTATTTTAAATCAAAATACTCTATTTTCACTGAAAATACGATAGATCTGCTAATTGTAAAAACCAATTTAGTTTAGCTTGGATTTTGGAAATGATTGGAAAGTTAGGAAAGAAAAGGATAAAGGCAAGGTACTCCGCTGTTTTATAAAATTTTCTAAACCAATAACAGGCCTCTCTATCCGGTTATTAAGTCCTCCGGGGTGCCTTAACACCTATCTACCTAAGGTCTTGTGATCTAGGATAGAAGACCCAACACCGCTACAAGGATAGAGAGAAAAGTCTGGGGTACAGAAAAATAATGCAATATAAATGAAAAAAAAATGTTTGTTTAGTATATACATTTCTGCATTCAAAAAAAATTAAAGCAATAAATTGCAATTTTTATTTATAAACATGAGTATGTGGTGTTGAAAGGTATTGCGGAATAAGGCATACTTCACACCCCTTGTCATCCCGGGTTAGAGAACTGAAATTGGAGGAAAATCCCAGGCTAATCTAACTTGTTTTCTGCAATCTACTTTTTCTATGCTTTTATAAATTTGCCCTTTTTCACTGTTTGCAAAACCTACTTCTGAGAGCAGAAATATTATTTCAATTGTCACTTTGTCTAAATCCCTTCTACACTTATTTAATCTTGTTTTATACTATGGCTTAGAGATAGTTACACTTCTTATTTGCTTGAGGACAAGCAAAAGCTTAAGTGTGAGGAAGTTTGATAAGTGTAAAACATATAGACTTATTAAGGTTTAATCACCTTATAATTTGCAGCAATTTAAGTAATGTTTCTCACTTATCTTGCGTTTTTTTCTATAATTATGTTTTTATATGAACTAATGCATTTTATATGTTCAATATAGGAAAGCCATGTAATTAAGTAGATTTACTCATAGGATTCCAACACAACAGACGGGGATTAATCGGAGCTGAAACGAATATTTTAGAAGCAATTGAATTCTCGTCCGAACCAGGTTGGTCCGGACAATGGTCCGGACACATCTAATTGGACACACTAGACACGTCCGTGGAAAACAACCCGGACAGAGGGTGGATAGGTTAGAGACGTCCGACCTTTTAAGGGCGGACATGACACGGACAGGAGAAGAGGAGACCGTGGCGCGTCCGTGGAGAAAAGGGCGGACAAGACTGAGCACCGTGACCATAGTGACGTCCGGGGATTAAAACACGGACGGAGAGCCGGACGCATGTCGGCACTGTTTTCCCTCAATAATTCGATTATGCACCGTCTGTTTATTCCACCGAGATTAATCTCACCTAATACATGAGACTTCTGCATGGTCTCATCTCAAATACTGCACCGCCATCCTTATCGTCTTCTTCAAATTCCTCTGCTATATAAACCCATTCCTCCTCTCCTATACAGGATCTATCCATCATCGATCCACTACACCACAAATCACACGTTCATCCCATTTCTCTTCTCCCGTCTTCTCCATTTTGTTTTCTTTTCATTCCACCATATCCACCTCTAGTCCTACGTATACAATAGTTAACAATCTAGGAGTCGAAGATTTCGACTACTCTTGTTTCTGTTTATCTATTTAATATGTTAGGCTAGAATATTTATACTCTGTGAATGTTATTATGTGCTTGTATTAATTATGCAATATATTTTTCGGTTTAGTTTTAATACAGTTTGTTACGATTAAAGCTTATCTCTCGCCTTTTTTAATAAATTACATGGATTTATTAAAATGCTTTACTAAATCTATTTTGATCAGACCCGTGATAAATAGATAGTGTCCACCACCATCAACAACCATCCTCATCCTCTGTTGATCCAAACGCGGAACTCAAAGAGATGATGAAGGGATTCATGTCTATGACTCAAAGCCATCTTTATGCGCAAGATGCTTTCAACCAAAAAATCGAAGGTAAATTCAATCAAATCGCAGAACAACTTGCTCAAAGACCGCTAGGGACTTTCCCAAGCCAACCGCAGCCAGATCCAAAAGAGCAAGCCAAATGCATCTATGTGAAGGAACACAAGGAAGAAAAGATGGAGGTGGCCAAAACAGTTGAGGTTCCAGAACTTGACCCTTCCCTTCAAGAGTGGGTAATAGCAATCGAAACATCCAAACGGAATATAGCTGAACTGGAATCCTCTGCCACAATCTATAAAAATCGCATTCAGTCCGAGAATACCTACCTTAAGGAGTGGTGGCCAGCTATGAAAATGAAAAGCTCGATTTAGAAGAAGAAGAAGAGGTTAAGGCGATAACCTTGAGAAGCGGTAGAAAAACCAACGAGATTCACATCCCACAAAGGTCAGAAGAATCCCAAGAGGATAATGAAGAAAGAGTTGAGGTTCCAATAGAAAAGACATCTCCCAGCATTCTCACTATTCCACCAGCTCCACACCTTCTCCACAAGAACCGCCTCTACCATTTCCCAACCGACTCCAAAAGCAGAAATTGGATACTGAATATGGGAAGTTTCTGGCAGTGTTGAAACAATTAAACGTTAACATACCGTTTGTAGACCTCATTGCCAAAATGACAAACTACGCAAAATTTCTCAAGCACCTTATCTCCAACAAAACAAAATTGGTCGAAGTCAGTACCGTACCACTCAATGAAGCTTGCTCAGCTATTCTGAAACAACCACTACCTTCGAAATGCAATGATCCATGCAGCTTCACCATTCCAGTCACAATTGGTAGCACCTCATTTCCATACTCCCTATGCGATCTGGGTGCCTCCATAAATTTGATGCCCCTCTCCACTTTCAAAAAGCTGGGGGAATTGGAGAAATGAAAAAGACCAAGATGACCCTTCAACTGGCGGATGGTTCGGTAGCTTACCCAAGCGGAGTGGTGGAGGATGTTATCATTAAAGTGGAACACTTATACTTCCCATGCGATTTGTCATTTTGGACATCGAAGAGAACTCTACTACACCTCTCATCCTTGGACGACCTTTCCTTGCCACAGCCAATGTGCACATTTGGGTGGCCCGGGGGACAATCTCCCTTCAAGCTTATAATGAAAAGCTGGAGTTTACAACAGGAAGGCCTCCAGATAACAATCCAAGGATCTCAAGTTTGTGAGGGACACTCAATCACCATCATCCCCACTTCTCTTTGTCACCCTTCCCGATGGAATGTCCATTTCAGAGGCACCACCACCAATCCCTGATGAAAAGCGAGATAAAAAAAGTAAACATGCATCCAGGTGGACACTCAAAAGTGCCTTCGAGTCATGCTTTGGATCTCCTTCTCATAACCACCCCCCAGGTTTGATCTAACCCCCACTACGGTCTAGCCACAAACCTTAAAAAGAAGGGCATCTTTTTCGGGAGGCAACCCGAATTGCTATCTTTATTTTACTTTCTATTACAGTCTATTTCCCTACATTTCAATATCTTTATATTTTGTTTTAAAAAAAATGCTCATTTATTTCACTGTTAGCCCCGATACTAGTTTGGCTGCCTTTAGTATCTTATGCAGGTGCCACTTGGTGTCCACATCACTACCGAGCTCCGCTACTCTGAAGTTAAACATCGAATATGGGGGAAGTTCTCCCACTATCTATCATTTTCCAGTACTTCTATTTTATTCAGTTTTTACTCTTTGTGTTTATTTTCCCTTTAAATAATATGGTGAGTTTTAATTACACTTAAGTTCTTCTGGTTGTATAAGATATTCTTTCCAGAAACATATTACGTCATTCTACAACTGAACTCAAGTGTGGGGGAGCTCTGCTTAAACACTCTGCGAACTCTAGGGAGTACACTCTCTTTGCTTTGCACTTCAAATTTTTACATACTCCCTACTGCTTTGAATTGTGTGAGGTACTCTGGTAGATTGCATGACCTCGTTAATTTTATTCTTCCTACACAATGAGGTCATTGCTCCAGTCTAAGTGTGGGGGAGGACTCACTTCTCTGTCGCTCGTCTTAAGTCTCTCTTTATTGACACATTGCTTAAAATGCTTAATCTCTCTGCTTATCTTGCGTTTGTCCAAATTCATAATCGTGGACCCTTTATATGTGGGTTGTTCTCTTTAAAAACAAATACTATTATGAATTATGGGATAAAAGGTACAAATTTTTTCATTTTAATTACTTTTGAGGAGCATTTTTATGCGGTGTGACCAAATGATCTGAAATGGTTGGATTTTTTATCGCTTAGGGGTTCCTTCTGTCTTCTTTCTTAGGGATTGCTAAGGGTGCTTCTCTGTCAAAAAAAAATAAACAAGGGACTTGCGAGACGCCATTGGTAACCAACAAATGAGAGTTGAGTGTTCTTAAATACAAAGGCTTGATTCCTACATATTATCTTCTCATCTCTTATGCAAAAGTGAAACAAATGCATAAATCTATTTTTCCTTTTGTTTACCCCTCAATGCCCATTCTTGAGAGAAGTTGGCCGTGGTAAAAGTTCTCAAAGTCACCTTAACTGAGAAGCATTGAAGTACTCCGGATCATAGTAGGCCACCGTGAGTGGGCCGGTTCTGAATGTAATTAAAATAGGCCCAAGATACTCCTTTACAGTCCATTTTGTCCCTCTAGTATAATTCTGTATAAATACCATATCTCTATCAGTCGAATGAATACAATGAAGGAACTTTCCCGACTCTGGCTCTCACTGTACATCGATATTTCCCACGCTTCACTATGGTATCAGAGCCCTAATGGCCGATGCCTAGTTTTTTTTTCAGATTCGTACTCTCTATCTCTCGATCTTCCACTTTTCTCCCCTCGACTCTTGTTCCATGGCAACACTACCTCTAGACGAGTCTGCTACCGGTGAATCGGGCGGAACAGGTGGCTCAGGAGGATCCGGTGGTACTCCTCTACAATCATGTAGCGTCTCCGCACCTGCATAAAATATGACACCAACACCTCAATCAATAATTTCAGCGGCTACAAATCTAGTCAAATTAAAGCATGATAACTTTCATATTTGGAGAGGTGTGATAATGCCGTTTCTGAAAGGCAATGGATTATACAAGTTTGTTGATGGAAGTTTTCTCTGTCCGGATCTGTCTACTGGAGTTGATCCAAAGGAATTTCAGAACTGGCAACAGTTGGATCAGCTAGTTATGACCATCTTATTTACATCTCTGAGTGAAAATATCATCGGGCAAGTTGTTAGTCTTCCTAATGTAGCTAGTGTATGGTCTTATGTGCATGATACCTTTGCTGCTCAGACCTGTGCTCAGATCGGTCAACTGCATTTGCAGTTGGCCTCGATACAAAAGGCTTCAACAGAATCTATCACAGCCTACTATAATAGAGCAAGAAGTTTGGTTGATTGTTTGCAAGTTACTGGTCATCAGGTGTCAGATCAAGAGTTTCAAAGTTACTTGTTGAAAGGTTTACCTATCGATTATAATGCTTTGGTCTCAAGCGTTCTCACACGCCCTACTCCCTGCAATCCTGCTCAATTATACAATTTATGCTCTCTGCTGAATGTTGGATTCAACAGAAGAATCAACAAACAGCTTCTACTGTCACTTTGAATACCACTACTACCACCTCTCAGGGAAATAGAGGCAGAGGCCGTGGTAGGTCTGGTAACAACAGAGGCCGAGGAAGAAACAATAATCAGCATTATAATCAGATCTACACTCCGCAACAGCAATCCAACACTTGCAACGTTAGACCCCCTTATAATCAGAACTTTGCTGGCAATGTTGATACTAGGCCTCAGTATCAAATGTCACAAGCGGGGACATGAGGCTAGTGCTTGCTATCATCGCTACAGCTATACTCACCAGCCTAGGCCACCTACCTCTCTGCAGGCCAATGCTACCATTTACTCTACCCCTGGTGACTGGTTGCCAGACACGGCTGCAAGTAGCCATTTCACTGGTGATCCTGCTAAGCTTACTCACACTGTTTCTGATTACACTGGAACAGATATGGTTTCCCTAGGAGACGGATCTGCCTTGCCTATTCTACAGCAGGGTAATTGTTTCCTTCCCACTACCACCAACACTTTTCTGTTAGCTGATGTTCTTTATAGCCCTACCCTCAATAAAAATCTAATTTCCGTCAGCAAATTTTGTCATGATAATCATGCTTATTTTGAGTTCCATGCCAATTATTTTCTCTTAAAGGATCTCACAACCAAGAGAACTATTCTCAAGGGGGTTGCTAAGGATGGGATCTACCTCTTCCCAACTTTACCTACACCTCAAGTGAATGCCACATCCACCGTTTCCTCTCAGCTATGGCATAAGTGCTTGGGACACCCTAGTGCTACCATCACCAAACACACTATTTCATGCTTTAATTTGCCAGTTTCATCTGCTGTAATAAGTGAATTTTGCTCAGCCTATTGTCAAGGCAAGATACATGCCAAACCACATTTTGCTACAGATTCTGTTTCATCACAGTGTTTTGAGTTGTTATTTCTTGACCTTTGGGGACCAGCCCATTTTGAATCTGTTGATGGTTATAAATACTTTTTGATCCTCGTTGATGATTACTCTCGTTATGTGGATTTTTCCTCTTAAAGCCAAATCTGATGTGGCTATTATATTTCCAATCTTTTATTCAATGGTTAGCTCTCAGTTTAACTGCTCTATTAAAGCTATCCAAACAGATAATGGGGGAGAGTTTAAAGCCCTACGTGATTTTACACAAACAAAAGGGATTTTGCACAGATTTACTTGCCCACACTCTCATCAACAGAACGACTCTGTTGAGAGTAAGATTTGTTTTGTTGTCGATAAAGGGTTGTGTCTCCTATCTCAGTCCTCTATGCCTCTACCCTATTGGTCCTTTGCTTTTAGAACCGCTGTGTATCTGATGAATCTCACTCCCACAAAGGCTTTGTCCTATGAGACACCACATCTAAGCTCCACAACAAAACCCCCACCTTTTTACACCTGCGTGTGTTTGGATGTAGCTGTTGGCCAAATCTTCGCCCCTACAATGACCACAAGTTATCATTTTGGTCAAAAGAGTGTGTGTTTGTTGGGTATTCTACTAACTCTACTGGTTACCTTTGTCTTGATCTCACCACACAGAGAATCTACATTTCCAGGGATGTCACCTTTAATGAGGAGGTTTTTCCTTTCTCCAAACTTTCTGTCTCTCCATTAGACCCCCCCCCTATGATGTTACCACCATCTCTAATCTCCTTGTCCCAACTCTATATCCATCAGTCTCCTCTCACACTTCCCTCTCCCGTCAGATTCTACTCTCCTCTCACAAAATACCAACACTTCAGATCTATCACCTCCCTCACCAAATACAAACCCTACAGATCTATCACCTCCCTCACCTACAAGCTCAACCTCCGCATCTCCCTCTTCTGTCTCCCCTGCTTCTCCTGTACCACCTTTGCCACAACACCCTATGGTAACCAGAAGTAAAACAAATAGTCTACATCCTAAACAGTGGACTGACGGTACAGTCAGATGGCTTAACAGCACTACAGTTCCTGATCAACCCACCTACAGATAGGCGGTTCAATATCCAGAATGGCAAGGTGCGATGCAAAAAGAACTTAATGCTCTTATTTCCAACCAAACTTGGGATCTTGTTCCCTATTCCCCTCACATGAATGTTCTAGGCACTAAGTGGGTGCTGAAGACAAAGAGGACATCTAGTGGAGCTATTGAAAGACGAAAAGCGAGGTTGGTTGCTCAAGGTTTTGGTCAATCCTATGGACAGGATTACTCAGAAACGTTCAGCCCAGTTGTTAAGGTGGGTACTATTCATTTGGTTTTGGCTATTGCTACGGCCTTAAACTGGCCTATTCGCAGGTGGACGTCGATAATGCATTTCTGCATGGTTTCCTTGAGGAGGATGTTTTTATTAAGCAACCTACGGGCTTTGTTAACCCAACATATCCCAATCATGTTTGCAAGTTAAAGAGGGCTCTGTATGGGCTTAAGCAGAGCCCCCGTGCCTGGTTTTCTCGTCTTAGTTCTTACCTTGTTCACATTGGGTTTACTGGTTCTCAGTCTAATCCCTCATTATTCGTTTACAAACAGGGGTCTGATTTGGTGTATATTCTTATTTACATGGACGACATCCTAATTACGGGATCTACCCCCTCTCTCATTTCACGGCTGATATCAACCATAGCCCGCGAGTTCCCCATTAAGGATCTAGGATCCCTAAACTATTTTTTGGGCATCCATGTTACCCGCAACACCTCTGGCCTACATCTATCACAGAAGCAATATATCCTTGACCTCCTTGATCGCGCCAATATGTCCACTTGCAAGCCGGTTAGTACACCTATGACAGATTCTACACTTCTGGATAACTCTACCACTCCATTATTGACAGACGTTACATATTATCGGAGCTTGGTTGGAAGTCTCCAATATCTGGCCTTTACTCGGCCAGATATCAGTTTTGCCGTTAATCGGCTCAGTCAATATATGCATTCACCAAGGGAAATTCACATGCAAGCAACGAAAAGAGTTCTCCGATACCTAAAATTTACCCATGATTTGGGTCTCTTCTTCCCTGCCACACCTTTGGGTCAACTCTGCATCTTTTCCGATGCTGATTGGGCAGGATCTCATGCTGACAGACGCTCCACGACTGGCTTTCTCATCTTCTTCGGCGACAAGTTGATCTCATGGAGCTCTCGTAAGCAGCGCACGGTGGCTCGCTCCTCCACTGAGGCAAAATACAAAGCTCTTGCAACCGCTGCTGCTGAGACCATCTGGATTCAAAATATTCTAGCAGAGTTAGGATTGTCGCTCAACAAAAGACCAGTCTTGATGTGTGATAATATTGGCGCGTCTTACCTCGCTTCGAATCCGGTCTTCTATAGCAGGGCAAAGCACATAGCTGTCGATTTCTTTTTCGTTCGAGAACGGGTCAGAGGTGGAAGCTTGCAAATTGAATTCCTCTCCAGCAAAAATCAGCTCGCCGATGCACTCACAAAATCCCTAGATCGCACACGGCTTTCCCTATTTCGATCCCAAATGTCGCTTCGACCAGACACTTGGGCTCGCGGGAGGGTAGTAGGCCACGTGAGTGAGGTGGCCGGTTCTAATTGTAATTAAAATAGGTCTACGATACTCCTTTACAGTCCATTTGTCCCTCTAGTATAATTCTGTATAAATACCATATCTCTATCAGTCGAATGAATACAATGAAGGAACTTTCCCGACTCTCGCTCTCACTGTTACATCGATATTTCCCACGCTTCACTAGATCATACCCCGAATCTCTAAATTTTGTTTATTTTTTACCCTGAGCACATGTGCCACCAGTAGTTGATGAATCACACTCCTCAAAAAAGCTTAAAGATCATGAACTGTTCACCTCTTTATCCTACCCTTCATAATAATATTTGTTCGTATTGGTCATTCCCTACTTTCTTGGGTACATGGTTTTGCTTGAGGACAAGCAAAAAGGTAACTGTGGGGGTGTGATAAGTGTCCAAATGAGCATGATTTAGAGGTGTATTTCATGTATTATATTAGCACTTTTCTTGCTCATTTCTCCACTTTGGTTAGTTTTCCTCTAGTTTATGTTTTATTGGTTATCTTACAGATTTATAGGGTAAACATGATCAAAACCAAGCTAGGAGCAAAATATACGAAGAGACGAACGCGTAGGTGCAAACGGATCGAAAAACGGAGCTCAAACGAAGAATCTGGAGCCTGTCCAAGTTTGCAAAGGAAATACACACGTCCACCCATATATGGCCGGACACAAACAAGGACACGTTTACACTTACAAACGTGTCCGACCATATATGGCCGGACGCAAAAAGGAGACACATTAACAAGACGCACAAGCATTTACATTCATAAACGTGTCCGACCATATATGGCCGGACGCAAACAAGGACACATCATATATGGCCGGAGGGTAGAAATTCTCTAGATTACGTTCGGCCATAAATGGCCGGACGTAAACCCGGACGCAAGGCCGAACGCGTGTAAACGCAGCCCAGATCCAGAATTCACGCGACTAATTTTCTTTCGGCGCCGTTTTCTCCATTTCCTTCTTCATTTGCGGCGCCTACAAACACATCCATCTACCCCATCAGCAATATCAGGCGCCGCACTCCTTAAATCCCTCACGCATGCTCCTGCCCTATCTTCTTCTCCTCCTTTCTTCTATAAAAACCCACAGCTTCTTCATCAAAAGAGACACACAATCGATCATCTGATCACCACTACACCTCCATTCCATCTTCATTTCTCACGTACTCTCACCACCCACCATTCTTCATTTTATTTTCTTTTCCACATCACCACCACTCCATACTCACGTACTCACCAAAAAACAAAAGAAATAAGAAGAGAGGCAGCAGGAGCAAGAGCAAGAAGCAGACCCGTTTCTCCAGCAGTCTCCAAATAATAGCTAATTCTATCTCTGCTATCTTTTATTTCTGTTAATGTCTGAGTAATTTTTATTTGTATCCTAGGATGGGGTTTGACCCTAATATTACTTAAATAAATATTTATTACCTGTCTCATTTATTATACTTGTTTTTATTCCTTTCAATAAATATTGTTAAATGCTTTACGCGACAAACTACTGCATTTTTAAGGTAACTATCAACATATGATTTTGAGATAGTCAGTAGTACCACAAGGAATAAACCTTGGTATTTACACTCCGGATTGAGTAGGAAAATACTGAGGCTATTACTAAGAGTTCATAACTTACCATTATTAACTCTAATAGACAATAAATAATTGGGACATGGTTATAAATTTGTTTAAGTAATTTAGGCAATTTCCCCGCTATCCTAGGATACCTTTTCCATCCATATCAATTAATTCACCTATTTTATTGTGTTTTATTTTTTGCACTTTTCCTAAACAAATCAAGCTTGCCTCCGGCTAAACCCCCTATTTGCTGTTTTTATTAAATACCGAGACTATGATGATTGAAACAATTTCTCTGTGGATACGACATTTGTTGTACTATATCGACTAGGTGCACTTGACTTTTCTTTGCCCATAAGTATATATTTTCACTATGTATTTTTGGCCAACAATATGCTCAATCTATTGTTGTGTGTCTCGCCTATGCATAGATAAATCACTAGATTTTCTGTTTGTTGTTGTTGCATCTCGCTCAATTGATTGAAAACGGGATTGTTAGAATCCCCCATTATCATTTCATGGGAAAGCCTTATCTGCTGAGGAGCTTCATCACGCTGTAACATTCAGGTATGGAACCTCGGCATCTTCATTTTCCAGCTCTCGAAATCATTAAGTATTTATGTTTTCTTAATTTTTTATTCAGTACGCGATTGTTCTCTTTTCATATGATCTTTAGCTATTTTGTTATTGAGATCACCATTGGTTGTCTAAACGGGTTAAGCTGAATCTGTAAATTCCAACACCCAAATGCTATCCCCGCATCATTGCCTGCATACATCCGAACACATAATCAATGAATTTGGGGGGGATTGATTTAATTAGAGCAAAGGCTGAGTTTCACTATCTATACAAGAATATCTAGCTCTCAGTGGGTTATGCTTACTCGAAAATTCATTGTTGTGGTTATGCTTATTTGATTTATAATGACGCCGAGACATCCAGCCTGACGCCTTTAAAGATTGGCTAGTTTTTCAGCTACTGGAGTTTATACTACTTGCTTACAGGTGTTGGTCACGTACTGTAAAGCATTTGACTCATGTTTTACCCATCTATTTGTGTGTAATTGCTACTGAAACTCACTGTCATTACTTTCTTCTCAAATCAGCACACCCAACTTTAGGTTTTTAAATTTGTGATTATTGCAGTAAAGCAAACAGATAAAATCTAGACAGAAAGGTAAAAAAATATTTAAAAGAAAAACAGAGATATGATGACCAGAGGGGAGAGATGAGATGGGCCTATCTGTTGTGATATTTTCTTTCTCCTTATCTGAAGCATTTATTCTGCAACACAGAAAAAAACAATGGCGTTGCATTTGTAATTGCAATTTCTTTTTTCGTTCATTGGTTATTTGTCAATTCTGGTTCATTGTTGTTGGCCAGTGAATTGAATATGATACAAGAGTACGCATCTTTACTTTTTTAACCATAAATAATGTCGTATCAAAATAAATCAATTCTTAATTGAAAAGGTTGCATCCAAAATTCTACCCAGTGTATGAAGCTATGCATCTTCATCAAATCTATGTGTTTTATTTTCTTATTTCTATATTGTATTGGATTAGTTGGCTTGGTATTCATGTTTAATGGCCGTTTTGCAATTCTAATGAAGCATTTATCTGTGATTGTATAGGGTCTGCTAATGGTGGAAATCAAGTAAGCATAATTTGATAGGTTTTTGGTTTGCTGAAGTTCCTCTCAAGGTAACATAGAACTCAATGCCATTACCAGTCTTAAATGATCTATTATCTTCTGGTAAGGATTTACTAATACTGACTTTATTTATCCCCATCCATAGCTCATTCATATAATCAATTTCCCTCATCTATATTTGGATATTTGTTGATTGATTCTGATGGTTATAATAGGGCAATATCTGATGGTTATAACAGGGTAGTATTCTGATGTGAGTTGTGGCAAATTATATGTTGGATATTTGTTGATTCTTCTAAATAGGTTTCTTTGAAAACTTGTTTCTTTTTTACTCTACGGCAGTATTAGAATCTGCAAGATATATTTACAAAAGTATGTGTTGCTATGTCCTCATATCATAAGCCTTGTTTTTGTGCTTAGAGTTAAGTTAAACAAACTGCTTTATATAAAATTCTTTTATATTTCCTCATTGTTTACTAGTGACAATGTTGTGTGTCTGATGGCTTGAAGTTTCAATTTTTGCGGAGTGTGTCTTCAGTTAATTGTTTACTTCATTAACGTTCTTTCTCATGATTGTATAGTGGATCAAAGTAGTAGAAGTACTGGAAGTGTCTCTGAAAAATTGTATAGTTGATACATCTTATACCTCTAAAGGTAATTAGAAGTACATGGAACTGATTAGTTCATTGACGGCATCAATGGGTGTTGTCCTTACCATCTTCACACTTGAAATGATCGTCAAAGTATAATTTAACTTTTCTATTATTGTCTTAAATAAGCTTACCTATATGTATATATTTATTTTCATAACTACTTGTAGAAAGTGTTCGTCGTAATCCTGGCTTATAGTTTCAGTTCAGCTGTAGATGTGTTTTTGATTTGTAAATATTATGGGTACTACGTTGCTGCTTATTCATTGTGGTTAATGCTATTCTGCTAGGATGGGGACCCTCGATTATCTTCCTTTGGTCTCATGAAGAATAGTAGAGGTGGAAAAAGTTATAGCACTAATTTAGCTTACTCTCTTCCCGAATTTTGCGGGCAGGTACATCTTCCATCCAGCTGTAGTTTGCCTTGCTGTGGAATTTCCAATAAGATAGAAGCTTAGGTCCTATCACCTATGTATTATGTCTTTCTCAATGAGCAGAATATATTATTCTGTCTTTTTCAAGTTCATTATAAGTTGAAGCATCTAATTAATATACATGTATATGCTAATGAACTAATAGAATTTGGTATTGTGGTTTGTAGTACTTTTGCGGGTACAACAGTCGAACATACAAACAAGACGAGGTTGATGTTATTCGAGAGCAGTGGGCATCATATTTTCAAATGCAATTAGATTCAGACATGGAGTAGATTTTGCTACACATGGCGTTGCTTTCTATGACTTGGGTAGAATGAGGATGTACTCAATCATTTTCTATGTGGGTTGGAAATTTGTGGATGTTACTAAACAGAGTTGATATTATGAATATGGCTAAACAGATTTGGAACAATGAATGTTGCTATGTTGAATCAGAATTATGAATGTTGCTATGTTGATTTGGAACTATAAGTGTTGTGATGTGGGTTTGTGAATATTATTGTGAACATATGAATGCATTTGTTAATAGGTGGCAAATAGATGAATATCATATAAGTTGTTTAAGACAACTACTAAAATAACAGTTGTCTAAAAGGACCAAAGACAACTATTCTTTAACAGTTGTGAAAAATAGGAAAATCTGGAAAAAAAAGAGTATCAAAGACAACTGTTAAAACCAGTTGTGGTAGGTGTCGAACGTGGGAAATAAATAAGACCTATTACAACTGTTGTTAACAGTCATCTTATGTATATCTACTACAACCGTTAATAACAGTTATAATAGGTCCATTTACAGTAGTTGTTTGGTGTTGTAAGACAACTGTTATTTAACAGTTGTCTAATGTAATGTCTACCTAAGACAACTGGTTCTGTTACAACTGTTGATAACAGTTGTCTTTGGATTTTTTAACAGTTGTCTATAGCAATTTTTGTAGTAGTGTCGGTGTCACAATAGGCCTTAACTTATCCTAAATATCTAAGGTTATTCAAAATTTGAGTATTTACCCCTTCCTTTTTGTGTGCATCTTTCATCATTGGTTGGCTTTTGCACCAACTTTAGCATTTTGAGTTACAAATGGGGTTTGAGCATCCTCTTGTACTTTTCAGGTACTTCAAGCCTTATAGTTTGCTTCTTTTAAGGCAATGTGACCTCCTGTGTACATTACATGAGACCTATAGCCTAATAAAATTAAGACATGAGTCAAGTAGCTTTTATACCTATAAGTCATCCACCGACCATTAACACTCAAATTAGGCCAACCTTTTCCATAATAACATACATGTGTAGTAATTATTTTTATTATTATCGGAGCATTAGCCTTTGTATTTGAATTAAAAATAAGTAGAAAAGAAAGTATAGGATGATGTGAGCAAAGTGCTGAAAAAATAGACTCTTAATTGACATCACACAACCTCGTTTTCTCAATATTATCATTGCAGTACGTACTTCCTGGTTGTAAGCCAATTGCCATACATCAAAACTTTTAATAAAAGTTAACTCAAAAGGAAATCAAAGAATAACACCGAATAAAATAAATTAATAATAGTAATAGGATTTGGAGTAGGAAACCATTGATCCTAATTAAACCGGTCACAATGGGTACGGATGACACCTTCCTTTTTGGTTAATACCTTGACACGGCCCAATTTGATCATGGCCTTAGTGAAGGCAGCATTGGCCCTCTTTTTGCTTTCAGCCCAGTCAAGGACAAGACCTCTGGTCCTCTTGTCTTGGAACAACACTTGGTCGGAGGTGAGAAGACCCATCCCATGAGCCAAGTTCTTGTAGTAGACATTGTCCAGCTTCTTAGGTGTCATTGGGTCAAAGTTAATGGCGATTCTAGGGTCACATTCTTGGGGCACATCTTCTTCAAGTCCATTGCATAGGCCTGGTTAAGTGTGGGGTCCCCCTTGTTCTTCTTACCGTTGAAGTTGTACAGCCTGTGTGAGAACTTATCGCAGTGGGAGAATCCAAAACTGTGTGCCACTGGAACACGAAGTGATGGAAAAAATCGATTAATGGCGCACACAGTTAGTTAGTCACTAGCTAGACTTACAACAGTGATATATAAGAGAGAAATGAGAAAACAAAAGGAATTTATATTTGTAAAACATTGTTAAACATGACCAATCAATGTATTACTTGATAGAGCAGCCAGGTCGGTGACGTCTAGACCCATTGTCTTATATATTGCGATTTGGGTTGAGGTTCATTTCAGGACCGGGCAAACGAACCTTGGAAGCTTTTGAGATCCTGGAATCATATCTACCCAACTCAACCTTGTAGAACGGCCCACCGCCCAGCTGAACCACATCGCGGGCAGCAATGGTGAAAATGTCAGCGCAAGATACCTTGCCCTTGCACATGGGATTTTTCTCAAGGGCTTCCTTAGCTTTGTTAATGGTGTCAAAACCATCTGGAGCAAGTGATAGGTTTATCATGGTGAGTTCTCTCTGTATCCTTGTGAGCAGGCGTAGGTGCAATCAAAACCGAAGCATCACATCCCTGGATAAAGTCGTTAAATTGAAAAATTATCTACCATTGTATGTATGCTACACTTTGTGCTAAGTTAGAAATCATGGTATTATATACTTGAGATACATTACGTACGTTTGAAGAGTCGTGGAAGTATGCGCGGAGCACAGCGGGGAGGGTGACGAAAGTCTGTTTGAACTTTTTTTCGACAGCTTTGCGGACGATCTTTTCAACATCAGGGCATGTTTTGGCGTAGTAGTCATGCTTTAGTGTGGCCGTTGTGGCAATGGTGGAACCCAGCAGGAAGACAGAAAGAACCAAAAGGGTATGAAGACGAGCAGCCATGTTATTAGGATAGAACAGATTACTGAACTAAAGCTGGGTGACTGCTTTGATTGAAGAAATATATCTACTTTCACCGATATATATATACAGGCTAGGCGTAGGCTTAAGGTGGTTCAATTATTATCAACAAGATAGATTTGATAGCGAAGTGGGAAGCACATACCCTTGAACCAAAGGTCCTGGGTTCGAAACTCACCCACTGCTGTTACCAATAAAAAAAATATGTCGTTTCGGTCTTGGTTCCATGATAGATCACATTTAATATTCAGAGGCACCTTATTTTAGATTACAGAGCATGAGGGCACCGACTTGCATGTAATGAACTTATAAACCAAAATTGGAAAGCAAAACAAGTCCATGTATAGGGGTAAAATTTTATTTTTAAAAGGAAAGTGATATTTTATTTTATAAACAAATAATTTAAGTATTTTTCATAAATAAAAACATAACAAGTTTAACTCTCTCCACCGACAACCAATCTAGCACAACCCAATCCTTAGAAGTTCATTTAACGGGTGTTCTATCAATTGTCTTGAGCCCCATTAATGATTAATGTACGTCACTCCGCCCTGGAACCATTCATCACCTACTCTTCTCTCGCCTCGACCCAGATGAAGCCAATATATGTCTAGCCTACGAACAAAGGTTTGGTTGCCATCAGAGGAAAGCATCTAGTGAAGGAAAGCATCAACCGCTGGGTCATCAGAGGAACCCAAACAAAGAAAAAAATCACAAGGAGATAGTCAGACACAACCACCAACAAGCCACACCCTAACTGCTTCTTAAGATCCACACCACGAGCCACTACAAGAACCTTCATCAAGACAAACGAAAGAGAAGCATTACCCCAGAATTAGCGAAATTTCAAACTTTTCCAAGAGAAATAGAAAAATGTTAACAATTACATAGCGAATACCGCTCGGCTCAGTAAAGATGGAGCAAGTTTGTGGTCAAGATTAATAGGACTCGCATTAGATTTGAAATACTTGATTTAAAAGCTAGCGCTAGTGCTAGCTTCCTCTGTGTGGCGATGGGGTATTTTTGTCTTTTCAATTTCAGGGGTACTTTCTTTTTTCTCCTTCAGCTATGTGTTACAGTGCGCGACGTACTTATCTCTGCGGCTTCGAGTAGTATGAGCAGCACTGTGGAACGAATCACTTACTACATGAATCACGTACTGCCGCATAGGAAGCCCTATTTGCCAAGATATTCGCCAACATATCCTCTATTAAAGCTACCTACGTCGAACTCTAGAGTGCTTAGTGCCCGCACAATGTCACCGTCGTCCAGTCCGCCCACAAGCACAAGTTCGTAACTCGGAATGACTTTCCTTTCCACGTCACAAGTTGCCAATCTGCTCGCTAGATTCAAGAGTGTCAGAGCACAATTGCAGACCTGACTACCTATTTTGCATATGTAGATCCCATTTGTTAATTATTGCTATCAACTATGCATGCACTACGAGCTGAGATATACTTGAGAGATTGAAATTGAGTGAATATCTGCATTTCAAATTGTTTGTCATTATCACCAACGTGATCCCAAATTGTACAATCTGTATCGTCGGTTTTGCTATTTACATGAGAAGTCATCCACTTAACCAAAATGCATAGCTGTATTTTATTGTCTTTAGCTGTAATTGAATTGTTTCCAGTGCCACATGGTATATGATTTTTACATTCCACATTCTCACAGACCAAGCATCGAAACATCACCTAGCAGTGTGATGCCCTTGTTCTTCAATCTAGGATATACATGCCCTTAAGGTATCTAGAATATGAATAAATGACATTTGGAACATGATTTTGCTTCACTAATTTCCACTCACTCTAGAAATATTAAGAGTATTTGGGTTTTTTTTTTTGCTCGTGTGAGCGCACAACGGTAGTTACAGTCATGATGTAGTAATGTGTAAAAGCTACTTTATTTATGAGGTTGATGTGGGGGAGATTGAAAAGTGATGGATGAAGTGTGTGTGTAAGGTACAGAAGAAAAGGCCAATAGCTTGTCGGTTTTGCAGGGTTGCTAGTAAGGAGGAGATATTATCGAAGCAAATGGGGACAAAGTATGATTGATTTGCATATGATATGCTTGGTGTAGGCTATATATGTAGATATGTTGTTGTGCCATAGAAAAAGTGGTGATTATGAGCTGGTTTCTATCTAGTGATGTGCGATTGAGGTTTATGTGCGGTTGCTATATATTTTGCTGTTTCATATATATGTTATTAAATGACACATATAGCATAATTTGTTTCACTATGAAATCATATAGGATTCACAAACATGATATAAAAGATTCACTTTATTGTTGTTGAATTTAAAAAAAATACTTTTAATTCAGAAACTAATTTAGTTAATTCATTTTATAAATCTACAAACGATACTTATAGCATAATATAATTCACTTCAAAAAAGTTGAAGTATCATAATTAATAATGTAAAGATTCACTTTTGTTTGAATTTATTGTTAGAACTGTCATATATTATTTATCCTAAAATTTGATTCACTTCACAACAAGTGGAATCACAATAAATAAAGAAAAGAATGACTTGTTTTATTGAGTCTAAATTAAACTTTTCACTCAGAAACTCAATGGTCAATTCGTTGTATGAATTATCTAACTATACTTATAATATTCTATAGTTCGCTTTGATAAATCGGTTGATTCATATTCAATAATCAAAAGATACACTTAATTTGTTCATTACAATAATAAATTTATAATCTATAACTGAATTTGATATCAGAAAATATTTCACTCTATTAACTAATTTGATTCATGTTGAATAAACATAAGATTCACTTTACCATAACATCACAATAATAACTTTATATCTAAAACTGAATTGCTAGTGTCCGTATGAGAATAGGGTTTCGTTTTCTTGAATAGATTCATTTTGTTATTGAAGAAGACTCATTTGTTAATGAATAAGATTCATTTTTAAAATATGTAATATACTCATTCCAAAAACATAAATTTGAAGTTTATCAAATATATTAATGATTATCTTGTTTCGAAGAGCATGAATTATCATGAATAATTGTATTATATTTTTACTCTTACATTTATATTTTGTAAGTTATATACGTGAAAGAGGTAAAATAGAAAAAGGTAACTAAAACCTAGAATAAGTCTTCATTATGTAGATTTTGTATCTATTATGCGCTAAGGAGTCAAGACTTGAATCTTAACTGATTTATGTATTTTCCGAGAGTTTTATACTCATATCTAGTCTTCTGTCATGAATAACAAACTATTATTGTTCTCCATTCATTGAATTGATGGTCATGAATTGGAAAGCGATTCTATACTTTTATAACCTACACGATCTTAAACTACATGATCAGACGTGCAGATAATTTCTTAACGAAGGAGAAAAAGTTGAAGAAACAATCAAGCGTAGATTACTAGATTATTGTATAATCAAACAGCTTGGGCTGTAGGGCTCAAAGTGTCCAAACAATCGGAGGAATTTGGATGCGTTCGCCTCACCTTTTTTGCGCATTTTTTGACAGCATAATGTACAGCATATGTTTTTTGGACTCCTTTATTTGTTTTTACTGTTCGCCTAAAACAGCATAAATGTCAGCATAAATGACAGCATAAATATCAGCATAAATGCCCGCAGCAAATGCTACTTTTTCGTTTTCGTGCTTTCACTTCCGTTTCTTTACTCACTTCATAATACAATTACTGTAACTATTTATTTTTTTAAAAAAGAAATTTTTTACAAGTTACTTTATTTATTACAAATTACATGATGCTTTAAATAATTTATAAAAAATAGTACTACATCTTTAGCCAAATTTACAAAAATCACATTTATAATAAAAATCTATAATATATTATTTGTAATACCACATAGATTAATAAAATTAAAAAAACAAATAAATATATACACACTTGTTGATATATAAATTAAAATATTAAAATAGTATATAGAAATATGAATGCATATAAATTTATTAACATACAAAGTTACAAAAATATTATATATTATTAGAAGTTATAATTTCACTAAATAAATTCACATAACATTATCAGAAAATTTGAAACGCTTTTTCTCTTTTTTTACGCTTTTATATGTGTAAGAATTATAAAATTTAGATAATAAAAATATATTGTTTAGTAGTTACAAGTTTTGCTTAAATAATAGAAATAAAAATTTTATTGTTTGTGAATTTTTTTATTTAGTTTTACTAAGAAAATAAAGTTACGTAGTGTAATATATAAGTTATAATTGTAATACGAAAACGGTAAACGCACTACATATAACTAACTGAACCAAACATGCTGCATATATGCTATACTGCCAAACAACAGTTTTCAAAACAGCTGCATTTATGCCAGCACATTCCTGCCAGCAAATATGCTGCATTTATGCCAGCGCATTCCTGCTGTCAAATATGCTGCATTTATGCTGCCAAAACAGCCATGCCGAACAGAGCTAGGAAAGATTAGTATTAATTTTAATAGATATAACTTGTAAAGTACTATAAGTTTAAAATGATAATTTTTTACATTATTATTCATCTAAATTTTAAGCTCTTTAAAATAAGATCAATTATGAATATTTTTGACAAGTTTAAAATTTATATTAACTTCGTGAATAAATTTGCGGTAGATTTATAATTCACCATGTAAAATTTAAAATACATCATAATATAATAATAATAATAATAATAATAATAATACACCACAAAATATAAAAATTCATTATATAATTTGAAATTGGTACACTAAGAAAATATATATTATTTCTGAAGTTCGTATTTTAGAAAATATTTGATTCATCATATGTTAAAATGCTGGGACGGAGAGGATGCCAAGAATTAATATATAGGTCAATAGTATACATAATTCATAAATGTTGTACTCTTATGTGGCTGCTCAAAAATATATTGATTGGACAATAAATGTGATATAAGAAAAATATAGTATTAAGATTCAAATAACTATAATTTATAAATATAAGTTTAAATGTAAACTACCAATATTCATCTAAATTTAAATTCTTACGAATAGATCACTCATTAATGTGCTATAACATATCATCACTTCTTAATTATTGAATAATATTATCAATCTTACTTAATTTTATCTAAATAATATTACCAATCATAATGAATCATACAAAAACAAAAGGAAATTATATCCCCACCCATGACGTTTGACGAAATTACATATCGCGCCCATGAAGATTCAAACATTATTTTCTCCACCCATGTGGTTGCCCTCGTTTTACATCCGCCAATTTTTCTATTTTTTGTCCAACTTAAGAAATGCTTAAATGTTGTTCAAAGTTGTTGAAACTTTACACGGACGATGCTAAAGTGTTATATTTTGGTCCCGCACAAAATCCAAAGTTTTTTAAGTTCATATGTGGTCCATGAGACCCAATAAAAACATGTGACATATGAACATGTATTCATTGAGTCTCACATGTGTGCTTAAAAAACATTGAATTTGACATTGAACCAAAATATAACACTTTAGCATCATTCATGTAAAGTTTCATCAAATTTGGACAACATTTAAGCTTCTTCAAAGTTTAATGAAAATTAGGAAAAGTTGGTGGATGTAAAAAAGGGGAAAAACATGGGTGGGAAAGTAATTTTTGAAACCTCATAGATGAAGTGTGTAATTTTACCAAACTTCATTGGTGGGGATGTGATCTTTCTAAAATATTATGTTGATTTGTCTTATTTTAAACACTTACATCTCATAAATAATAGTTCAGAATTTCACATTTTAGCTTAACTTTTTAATAAAGTATAACTATCTATAATTTAATTAATACTATATTTTCTTTTATACATGTCACATAAACTCATCCATCAAATCTCAATTAGCAGTAATGAATGAGTAGACTCAATCCAGCAGCCACGCGGCCACAACGAATTGCGATTGTCGACATAGTAAGCAAACTTACTAAAAATATTAATTGAAACATTACATGGCATCATCTGCAAATAAAAACATAAGCATATTTCCCATTGAGGCATGTCAATTCAAATCTTCTATCATTAAATAAATCTCTAACTCTCAAAATTATAAGTTATAGGACCTAGACCTTAATCTCTATACCCTTACATTTTCTACTTTTGAATTATGAAATTTATACAATGATTAAAAAGTTGAGTTAGCTTAAACAGAATTTGACTCTCAAATGTAGTGCGTTTCTTAAAAAAGGGGAAAAAAAAAAAGACTCCAGCCAGCGTCTATATGTAAGGAGGTTCATAAATAGACTCGTCACTCATGGATTATTGCGCAGGTAGATGTGCCCCATACGTGAATTCCACCATCTTGCACGACTGCCAATCAACCCATTCACCAGCCGCGAAGGATTAGTTTCCGTCTGTCGTGCAACCTCTCGTTGTGCTGAAGTTGGGTATGCTGCCTTTTTTTTCTTTTTGAAAACAAAATGGATCTGTTGTTTTGAAATTGGGCTCTTCTTTACTATGAACTAATTTATTTCTAAGTAACATCTCTCGGGTAAGTTGTTTAGGTGCAGGGGCGGATCCCCGGCCCCCTCCGAAATTTTTGAAAATTTGTTAAATTCTCTTATAAATTTTTGAAAAAATATAAAATGACATAATGTTTTAAAGAATGATAGTGTCAAAAAAAAATTTTGCCCCCCGAAACAAAACTTCTGGATCCGCCACTGTTTAGGTGTGTTTCTTTTTTGCTTTGGCATAGATCTCGTTTTCTTGTTCCATGACGGATGTTGCTAGGTTGTAGTGTAGGATCAATATTTAGCAATGAGTATTTGATACTTGGCAAGGGATGCCTCTCAAGGGCCGCATTGTCGCCGAGTCAATGCGCATAATTTGTATAGCACATTTGCACTAGGAATTAGACAGTCATAATACCGTCTAAATAGATGCATTCCCATATAGCGTCGTTATCTCACTAAAACTTTGCTGATTGTTGTGACATTTGACTGGGACAATTTTGTTCCCCATTCCTATCTTTTTACAACCATTTTTTCTACACTATCACCATGCTTCATTTATTGGCTTATAATTTATGTGTAACTATAAGATTACCGCTAGTCTCGACAGAGTCGATAATGGTTAGTAAGATTAATACCCATGATTGAACCTTATTAATATTTTGAGACTATTTTAAGATGACCCAAAAATAGAAAAATAAATTGACTTTAGGGATAATCTAAGGGGGAGTGGATGGGAACGAGCCATAATATAGGCAACTGTGGGGGGTGGGGGGTGGGCTATATAATTAAAGGAGGCTAGAGGCATTACAAGTAGTTCCATAGATTTGGGACATCAATTTTTTTGTTGGTTTTTCATTTTTTTTAGGTATATCCCTAATACTGGTGAATGATAGCTCACACTTGAATGCTTTAGTTTTGATAACTAGTTTTTTCATATCTTGATAGAAGAAAATGAGTTTTTTTTAGAGAAATCTTGATATGACCTTGATATTTGAAAATACATTTGCTCTATAGAGCTGTTTAAAACTTATTGCTCACACATCATAAAAAACAATTTCAGAGCTTGACCAAAAGTTTGACCGGCAAACAAAAGAAAATGAAGCTAAGGATAAATATGCATACACATCAAGTACAAGTCAATCTAGCCCAATTTCTTCTTAGCCCATTTTCATTATAAATCAAATGTTTTTATGTCATAATATGTAAATTAAAATATATATAATATATACACTATATATGTGTTAGGTATGTAAAATAAGAAAACAACGTCTTATATTTTCAAGTATATACAATCTGTTGAAGAAATGATCATAATTGGTAGAAAAAGAGATAAAATTAAAAAGAATACTAATATAAAATAAATTCAAAATCACTGAAAAGTTTTCAAGTGTAAACATAGTGATTTAATCTACTTCTTTTTTTGTGTACTTTCTCTAACTATTCATCATTCATCTTCACTTAAAATTAATAAACTAACAAATTGATTGCAATTTTAACTTAATATATAAGATAATTATCAAACAATAAATGTGAAAATTAGGTTATTAAGGAAATGTCACTGCTTTTTATACTAATTCATCAAATTTTATTTTTTTAAAACAAAGTGTTTAAAATTTTGGTACTTATTAGACTTTTTTAATTATGTAATTATTATTTAATAATTATAATATTTTTTTTATAATTATCTATCTTTTCATATTATTTGAATTTTTTAGAGGTCTAATATTGTGAAACTTCAAAATAGTTTGTTAACTAGCAGGTATATTTCTATCTTTTTCTTTGTTGATCTCATGAATTAACCAAAAACATAGAGCATTAATAACCGGTGACACTTTTGTTTCTTAAATCTATTTAATGCAACTATATATTTTTAAGCAAAAATATGTATAAGGAGCATATCGTTATTTATTGAAAACTTTATTCAATAACTTTAATTACATTAACATGATTATAATACAATAAGATAATTTTAAAAGGTACTAGCCAATAATAACAATGAAACTCCTCCTTTTTTATACAATCACTAGTGGAAAAAATGTTTTTAACCACGGTTATTTGCTTATATACCACGGTTAGGAACCGTGGTTTATGCTCCCGTCGCATATAGAAAATTGTCTATATACAACGGTTGATAACCGTGGTATAAAAGTATACTATATACCACGGTTTGCTAAGACCGTCATTTAAGACCGTTTTGGACGCGGTCCACAACGATTTTAAACCACGGTTAAGGAGAGAACCGTGGTATAAAGTCCTTTTATATGACGGTTAAAGGTCAAAACCGTGGTTTATTATCTATAAAATCAACGAATAAACCACGGTTATACATATAACCGTGGTTTATAGTCTATGAAATTTTTTCAAAATCGTCGGCGATTTAGAAGCGCCGCTTCGCAGATATCAAACACAGCACAGAAGAGAATGAAGAGGCTAGAACATGTGTGTTCCTTGTTTGCGATTTATGGTTGCAAAATAATGAGTGAAGAATGGCGTAGTATGTTCCTTGTTCGCGGTGGGTTGCGAAATTACCGTGAAGTTGAAGAGAATGAAGAAAGGAGGCGTAGGTCATGTACCTTGTTCGCCGGTTATGTTGCGAAAATTACAGTGAGAATGAGTGAGTGAGGACGAGCATGTTCCTTGTTCGCAAGTGTAAGCTGCAAATATTACCGAAAAACAAGAGAATGAGTGAGGAAGAGCATGTTCCTTGTTCGCGATTTAGGATTGCAAAATTACCGTGAGCTAGTTGAAGAGAATGAAGAATAGTTGCAGAGCATGTTCGCCGGTTTGGGTTCCAAAATTATCGTGAGGTTGAAGAGAATGAAGAAGAGTTGCAGAGCTCGTCGGTTTGGGTTCCAAAATTACCGTGACATTGAAGAGAATGAAGAAGAAGTCGACATATATGAGAATAGAGAGAAAGCGCCGCGTTAAATTTCGGCCGAAAATTAAAATTCCCGCCTCGATTATATACCACGGTTGATCAAAAAACCGTGGTTTAATATAGCAAGATGTGCAATATAAATGACGGTTGCCTAGGAACCGTGGTATATAGGTACCCTATATACGACGGTTCTTGAAGAACCGTGGTATATTCACTCCGGCATGTACTATATACCACGGTTCCCCTGAAAACCGTGGTATATAACTAACCTATATACGACGGTTCCGAAAAAACCGTGGTATATGCGCTCTGGTATGCACCTTAAACGACGGTTTCTATTAAAACCGTGGTTTATAAACTTTAAACTTTAAACCACGGTTTTCCATTTAACCGTGGTTTAAACGCCGTCATTAAAAGCATTTTTTCTCTAGTGACTATTGAGTTTTTATATTGATGTAATGTATATATTTAATGGTGATGTTTTGCTGTAATTTATTTGGGATGATATTAAAAAATTGATTTTTTGGAAAACGAGTACGTAGAAAATGATGTAAGTATGGACTTTAATTAACATTTTATCATGACAAAATATGAGTATAGCAATATTATTTCCATACGCATTAATTTTTCTTATTATCATACCTATATTTTTTATTCGCAATTTCTATTACCAAACAGCCTCTTCTTAAACCGAAATAAAAGGATTTAGTACATATTTTCTCAACCCCCACAACCAGGAGGATGAACCACAAATCATCACAGATTTCAACTCCAAGAAAATGGTAAACAAAAAGATCGAATACTTGAGACATATACAAATTAACAAATTCAGTTATAAAAATATTAAATGACACAACCGATCAGAGCTCCGTTCACTCGCCATTGAACCGGTCACAATGCTTACGGATCACACCATGATCTTTGGTCAAGACCTTGTTCCGGCCCAATTTGATCATGGCCTCTATGAAGGCCACTTCGGTGTTCCGAACGCTGGCTGCCCAATTTTGGACAAGAGCTCGGGTCCTCGTATCTTGGAACAGCACTTGGTCGGAGGTGAGAAGACCCAACCCATGCTCTAAGTTTTTATAGTAGACATTGTCCAGTTTCTCAGGAGTCATTGGATCTAATCTTACGACGACATTGGGGTCAACTTTCTTAGGGTCCTCAGGGCAAGTCTTCTTTAAGTCTTCTGCGTACTCCTTGAAGATTGGGTCTTGCTTGTGTGTGCTATTGAAATTGTAGAGTCTGTTTGAAAACTTTGCACAGTGGGCGAATCCAAACTGTGTGCCACACATCACACTATTGAACAAGGAAATATAAAAAAGCAAGGAATAGATATAAATAGAATAGAGATATGTAAGATAGATGAATAGATGTCAAATGAAATGAACGTTAACTCACTTGATAGGGCAACCAGGTCGGTAACGTTAAGACCCATAGTCTTATATATTGCAGTTTGTTGGTCTAGGTTCATGTCGGGCCCTGGTAGGTGAACTTTGGAAGCTTTAGAGATATTAGAATCAAGTCTACCCAACTCAACTTTGTAGAAGGGTCCACCGCCCTACAACAATTTTGTAGAAGCAAGATCAGTGTGTGTGTTTTTTTCTTTAAAAGGAAATGTGTGCATATATAGCACAAGAAATGTGTAAAAAAAAATGATCAATATTAGTTGGGGTCGAAGTACAAACCAGAACAACAACATCACGAGCAGCAATGGTAAAATGTCAGCGCAAGAAACCTTGCCCTTGCACTTGAGATTATTCTCAAGTGCTTCCTTAGCTTTGTTGATGGCGAAGAATCCTTGTGGGGCAAGTGACACGTTATCATGGTGGGTTCTCTCGGTATCGTTGTGAGCAGGCGTGGGTGCAACCAAAAGTGATGCATCACATCCCTGAAATCATTAAAGTATTATGTATATATTATACAGAAGGAACAAGCTATATATCTACAACAAAAATGCATATATTCTCTGTGCATTCAATCAATACAAATACAAATATGACGATTGGCCTTGCGACACCTTACATTGGAGCAATCGTGGAAGTATGCCCGGAGCAAGGCGGGGAGTGTGACGTGATCATCGTCGAAACTTTCCTTGATGACTTCTGGACGATCTTTTCAACGTCAGGGCAAGTTTCATCGTAGTAGTTATGCTCTAAGGCAGTGATCCTTACGCTAAGAGACTCGGTGCGGCCGACGTGCCAATGGCACCCAGCAGGACGATGGCAACAGCCAGCAGGATTGGATAGGATGGTCACCCATGTCTGTCACTCTTGATATAAACAGACGAATTTAGATCTCAAGTTGAGCTAAATGTGAATAGATGGTTTTGATTGTGGGATGTTACTAATAAAGCTCGGTTTATATATACATTTTTTTTAGGCTTAAGGCGGCCACATGTTTAATAATTATACTAATAAGGAAGTTTTATTTATCGAAGAGGGAGCACGTCTCGCATTCTCGTTGGGTGATTAGCTGTGTTTCATTGATCATTTCTATCTCGATTTATCTATTATTTTATTATTTTTCTTATATATTATTAATACCACTTATTAATTATATAATATGTTTTATATAATTTTCATTTTTCTCTTTGTTGTTCTGTTCTCTTATTAAGCCACGTCTAAGAAGTTAATAAAACATATATAATAATTTGTCATTCTCGTTATTGTATCCATTGTTGTACCTAATATATTAAGTTCACAATTTTTTTATTTCTTTTAAGATTTATCATTTATGAATTGAGCTGAATGTTCATGAATTGATATATATGATGTGCCTATTCATAGTAAACACAAATCCATTTGAAAGTAAGGTATATGATGTGTTACAAAATATTTGAAAGTAACGTATATAAGATAACAAGAACAAATATATTAATAATCATTGCACTGATGCATATTCACTTTAACTATAAGTTGTACGTATGATGTATTGTACATAAGATGAACTCTCATCATAGAAGTAATGTAACTAGTTCATAATATTGTTGTAAAGAGATATAATAAATAAATTGACGTCTGTTATGACATAGATGATAAAAGTAAAGTTTGTTACTATAACATATCCATATCTATGAATAGGGTTTAGTTTCTCATTAAATTTTAAGAATATTATTGAAACATTTATACCTCCCTTAGAATTATCATCTATGACATATTTTCCATTTTAATATTAAACATATTTTATAGTTTCATAAAAATTAAATTTTTATTTGAAAACATTTAAATTTATAAAATTATTTTATTTTATATATTAATATTAAAATTAAATGACTATATCAATTAAAAATATTAAAATAAAGAACGAGACAAATGAAGACTTGAGTGCAGGTCGGGATCAATTATGGCACAAAAGATAAAGAAATAATAGGATCAAAATATGAGAACTTTTTTTTTTTTACGCAAGTTATCAGACAATATTTCGACTTTGACGCAAGTTATCAGACATGCATTTCGACTTTCGAGGAAGTTTGGACTCATCAAGATGGTCAAACATAACTATTAAAAAATATTATGAACTGAACTGAAAGTCAGCAGCATCGCCTTCTATATTCGTATTCTTACATACATGCTAGCATAATGGACTTGGACTCTGAGTGCTAACATGATTAATTAATTTCAGCTATAGGCTAGCGTTTAGTGCGTTCGGATCATGGAATGATACTGAGAATAAAACTACAATTACTCATGCAGAGATCATGAAGACGTGCTTCTATTTTCTAACACGAATAGCAATTTAGTTTCATGTTTTTTTTTTAAAAGATAATCTAGTTTCATGTTGTCTGCGGGACGGCAGCACAATGTCAGTGAATAACAAAAACATTCTCAGAAGAAAATTGTCATATGGACCCGGGTAGTAGTACCCCCACATATATATATTTATATATTGCTACGTGTACGTACTACATTCATTTTACAAACGTCTGGATCACTCACAATTGTCCTCTTATTACCCCCAACACAAACTCCATCTCATAAACATGTATATTTGTTCTTTGGTTATCTCCCTTATTGCCCCCATACTTCATCCTAGTCTCAAACTCTACCTATGATTCCCCAAAATAAACATGAAATAATTCCTTCTCCACACTAGCTGACAAAATCAGTTTAAGCCCTTTTTTATTAAAAAAATACTCCCTCCGTTCATTAATATCTGTCGTTTTAGGATGTGATTCTTGTTCAAAAATATCTGTCATTCTAGCTTTTTGACACACCTTTCCACTTTTACCCCTACTATTCAATATAAAAGTAATTATTATCTAAATGGAAAAGTAAAAAGTAGGGGTACATGCGTCATTGTCCTACTTTTCTAATAAGTGTGCAAGTTTCTAAATGACAGTTATTGTTGAACGGAGGGAGTATACAACATCGATCATCAGTTGAAGGCATCACATCTGCCCCGGATATTCCCTGATTACCAGTCAAGACACCAACCCGGCCCAACTTAATCATGGCCTGTGCAAACGCATTATTGAGGGACGTAGAGTTTCTGGCCATAAATTAACGAAAGGCTTGGATCTCCTGTCCTCGAATAGCACTTGGTCCGAAGTGAACAGACCTTTCCCTTGTATCAAGTTCCGATAATACGCGTTGTCAAATCTCTGAGGGTAGTGGGGTCCATATTGATGGCTATTCTCGGGTCCACCGTTCTCGGGCACATCAGTTTCAGCTGGCTCGCGTACTGCGGGTTAAGTGTAGGGTCCACCCTGCTGTTTGATGGGTAGCTGTAGATCCGGTTTGTGAACTTGTTGCAGTGGGAGAATCCAACTGTGTGGGCCGCTGTACAGAAAGCCCAACGAGAGTAAAATATTAGGGGAATGATGATGTAGTACATGGAGCACAGACAGATAGAATGAAGTCCAATTCGTATAGTTTGATGCATGATATATAGCGCCACATATAATATATTCCATGTTCTTTTCACATATTTTCTTTGATTTATTTATCTAGTTATTAGGGAATTCGATTAAAATGTAACAAGAATATGCGGTTTTACAAGTAACATGGCCCGATCATATAAGCACCAGCTAGGTAGGCAAACTAATCACCTTTTTTTAGCCATTGGATACTTTTGGGTAAGAAAGATCATTAACGATCAGAATCAGACAGCTATCAATTTGACTTTTAAAAGTGGGCGTGTTATGCACATCATGATTGAAATTGGAAGATCCCCAGTGTGCCTTTAACTTTCTTTCCTATCATTGTCTTCGTGTAATGATTCGAGAAAGAGAAAACACCCCGTCATGCATTACAATGCTTTTATTACCAGTGAACCCTTCAATTTCTCAAGAATAATTACGGCCATGAAACTTAAATTACCGGAGAGAGCAATCATATCGGTCATGGAGAGACCCTTTTTGGCGAAGAGTGAAACGAGTTGGTTTAAATTGAAGGTTGGAGGAGGCAACTTCCCGTTCACGTCCGATGCTCTTGACACCAAGCTATCCCTTCTCCCCAATTCTACTTGCCAGAACGGACCTCCAGCCTTCATATTAAATTCATAATGTATTATTCAGTTGTTATATAAATAAGAGAGCCATTGTTTATATCAGAATATAAATTCCCATTTCCACCATAGTATAAGTGAATAGCAATGACTACTTGTGAAAAGCTGGCAGTCAAATGGATAGTAAATATATATAATTGGGATTAATTAGTAGATGGAATTAAAGATTAAACATATATTAATTTGATTAATAGTGGTGAATATATATATATATATATGTACGAACCAAGTTAACGACGTCACGGGTGGCAATCGCAAGAATATCCGCACAGGAAACCACATTTTTGCAGCCAGGAGTGGCATCCACCGCCGCCTTGGCCTTGTTCACAGTGTCGAATCCATCACCAGCCAGAGACAGGTTATCGGGATGGTCCTTTTCCGCCTTGTTGCCTGGCGTGGATTGGATCATCAGTGAAGCATCACATCCCTATATGAGATTATAGTACAATTACTAACTATAATTAACACATACATCAAGCAATGCATCATAATTAATACGGAGTACTACACAATAAGATTACCACATTTGATATACAGTCATGGAAGAAAAGTCGAAGAGTGCCAGGGATAGTGACGAAGGTCTGCCGTATCTTCTGCTGTACGGCTTGTCGCACGATCTTCTCAACATTGGGGCAAGTACTCCTGCCGTAGTAATTCCGACGGAGCAGGCCGGCGTGGGTGGGGAAGGGAGCAGCAGTGAAGCAAACTAGCAGAAACAAGAGGAGAGTCCAGGAAACCTTCGAGAACAATAGTATGGAATGTCGGAAGGATTGATCCATTATTAATTCCAGTTGGTTTACCGGCCGATTAGCACGCAGTGGGCGTGAGAGAATCTGTAAAATTGAACTTGATCCACCGACGACTAACTTAACAGCTACAAGCAAGGTTGAGGAGCGGGCCAGGTGAAGAGAAATTTTTTCCAACTTTTGAGTGAGACTGCAGCCAACGCCCGCCAAAATCGGACAAGCTATATACTACTAGCTAGTATAGTAGCAAGCAAGGCTCCTTCCTAATCCTATATATGTGTAACGTCACGCGTGAGTATATATAACACCCTCGATCCCTCTATAAACTATAGTACTATTATATATGTAGAAAACAGACAACGATATCCTAATTACAACAAACAGATAATCCAATTACTAGGATATAGTATATGCCTTCCCATGTGCAATTATTCGTCAAGGCAAACAAATTCAATAATAATTAACAGAAAAGATATTGTTTGAACGACTTTTTTTTTTTTTGAGTTCAAAAAAAAAGAAAGTCGTACGTTCTCCTTACCTCTTTGTGGTAGGTTGATCTCTGAAACTTTTACTGGTTTTAGTCTAAATAAGTCCGCTATGCATGCCCCTGTTTTCTTAAAACTCAAAGAAGCTAATTGATCGACTTAATTATCTATCAATCTATGTATTACACACATTCTCTCCGTACAAGTTTCTTCGCAGCCCAACTTTAATTATCAAAGCATAAAAGAGATGGCTGCTGCACTTCATTCCAGTGAATAGGATAATTAAAAGTAAACTGAGAGCAGTTGTACAAAAGTGAAAAGGGAGGGGGGTCAATTTACAGCCAGACAGCAAGGCTGGCCACATAACTTGATTGTACTTATTATAAGCATATATCAATATATATATTATAGTTGATAACACGTTTCTCTTTACACAATAGTTATAATTGGTACATCTCACCTACTACTATCAGTTGCTTTTGCTAGCTGATTGTGTGTTTTTATTCCAATATGGGTATCATATCATTGCATTAAGAATCGCTTATCTTATCTCATCTTAACTGGCAATAAGATGCATGCATGCAGCTGATGAATACGACTACCCAGGAACTATGATCCGACTTTTCCACGTTACTTCAGCTTGAAGAAGATGTGTTGTGTGGGGGTAAAAAGTTACCCATTATTAGTTTGTGTCCTAAATTAGAATCTTCCAATTTATGCTGTAAAGTCTATCAATCCTTTTCTAATTTCTTCTTTCGGCTGAATAATTTTGGAGGAATCAGTATATATAATTAGAAAAAGGAGAGCATGAAAGCTCTGGTCATATCATTTGGTCATTTTATGAGCTGTTCGCAATCAAGCTCTAGTTCAATATAACAGTGAGGATGCGTTAATAATTTGTCCCTTTTTTTATGATATCTTTATGACTGAATGAAATTCAAATGATTTGGGATTCGATCTATTTTATTCAAGGCCTGGCGGAAGGTTGAATTTTCGGCCCATTTTGAGATGGGCCTAGAGCTGGTGTTCATGAGAGGACTTGGGTCATGGAGAAACTCAGTTCATTCGCTTCGATGAGAGAGATTTTCGGGTAGTAGGAGTTGTCCGGCCCCATTGTGGGGTCACTCTTTATACAGCTACAGGGATTAAGATACTTCCAAGCTTTGATCTCAATGGTTAACACGATGTTGGTCATAAACGCCCGATACAATACGTAACGTTAATTATACTTTATAAAGTATTAGTATAACCATGCCCCATTCAGTGTTTCCGTTGCGTTTTAGGTCATTAACGAGTCCTCTATTGGGTTAAACAAGAAAATAGAACGTAGTAACTTTTCTCAATGTATAGCAATATGACAGCAAAAATAGCTAATAAATTAAAAGTAACAATATAAAAATAGAAAAAAAAACATATACCGAGATGATTAATTGTCCATTATCTAACTTTCATTAGTGTGTTTTCAAACAAGTAAACTTTCATTAGTGTGATTATGTGATGAGGTTAAATTAGTGGAACGTTGGCAGTTTTTGTATATATATGTATCCTTTCACTTCATGGTTTCTCTGTACACTTCAAAATGGCGAGATTATTTTGCAGGGTGACTAATGCAATCGATTGGTGCTGAAGAGGGTTTTAATTCATTATCATCCAAAAATTAAATAAAGATCATGTTTATTATATGAAGAACTTTCTAGGAGTATATATATACGTTGATGACACGGATAAGATAACGACGTATACATGTGACAGGAGACAAAGAGTTGAAAGGATACTATCATGATCGCGTGGATCATGGTAGTAGCTAGTGCTCATCACAACAACAAAGGAACAATTTTTGTTTGGCTCGACTTGGAATTATTGTTGTCAATCCCATATCTGCATTACGGAAAGAAAAAAGAACAGGAAAAAAAAAAAGTGGGGGTTACGTTTCGAATCAGGATTGAATGTGCATGTTTTGTGATGTGACATCCTGAGTCCCGGCCCATGCAAGGCCTCCTCTTTTTTGTTCCTTTTTGTTCTTTCTCAAATAAAATTCTCACTCAGAATCCCGCTTTGGTTTCTATGTGACACATAATTGAGCACTCACAGGTCTGAAACCTGATCAGAGTCGTACTACTTACCAGGGGCCCTGCTCAACAATTCTAGAGGTCCTTCATTCTTGATAATAAAAATTGGCAAAATTCAAGAGATATTCCTATTTTCTTTCGTAATTCACAATATATCCCTGTGATTTTAGTAATTCAACTTTAAACATGTTTAAATATTGTCCAAAATTGATGAAACTTTACATGGACGATGCTAAAGTGTATTTTGGTCTAATATCAAATTTGAAGTTTTTTAAGCTCACATGTGAATTACGAAAGAAAACAGGGGTATCTCGTGAATTTTTTCATAAAAATTTATTTAGTTGTTTCATAATATAAATATATATATTAAAATTATGGAATGTGATAAATATTAAAAAAATGAGTAGAAGAGAAATTAGAAGAAATATATTAGAATAATTATTTTAAAATAGTCATTAGTGTGTCATGAAAGAGTAGTTGAAAGGCTAGACTGGATAAAAAAAGAAGAAAATCAATAGATATATTTTTTACTTTCCTTACAAAATAGATAATATTTGAATATAAATAATTTCATTGAATTTTATTTGTTTATTTATATTTTAACAAATTTAAAACTTTTAAATTCAATCAACAGTTAATAAAATAATTGTACAATTTTTTTCAGATTAATTTCAATTTTTTTCATAAAAAATAATAAACAAAAAAATGTGAGGACCCAGCCGTGTTCATTGAACACTATGGTATAGCCATGCTAACAACCGCCCCGGCTACTTACCTAGCGAAATCGTGTCCTAGATTTAGATTGCTTCCATTCCAACTTGGGGTGGTACGGTGTTCGTTTATTTCGGTTATAACCAAATTAATCGAACTTAATACTAATATCCGTTTTAACTGATAATCATTTTTTCCGTTACACTAATAACTGTTAACCGTCCCGATAACCGTAATTTCCGAAATAACTGAACTTTTTAAAATAACTGAAATAACCAAACTTACTAAAATAACATAAACAACCAAACTTTTTGAATTAACAGAAATAATTAAAACCTAAACCTAATTGTGTGAGTAGTAATATATCAGATAAAATTATTGGGTTAAGAAAAAAATAAAATTTATAAAAGTTCGGTTATTACGGATAACCGAAGTTTAAATTTTAATATCCGTTAACCGAACCATACTTTATTACGGATAACCATTTTAATCGAAATAACCGAACTTTTATAAATTGGTTAAAAAATACGGTGATCGAATCCGAAAAATGAACCGAAATAACCGCCTAGTTTGCTCTAATTCCAACAGCATGACACGGGAGGAATGAAGTAATTTCCTTTCGACCATTATATGCTTAAGTGACACGCCAATTAACTACTTCGGAAAGCCCAGAAGTAAGCATCGTTAATAAGGTAGTTGATCTAAATCATGGCCCTAAAGCCTCATAATAAAAAAGAAAGGCCTCATAAGCAACTACCTACGTCACTGGAGCGTAATCAATAGGAGAGCCTAATGAATTATAAGAGTCAATTCGTTAGAGGAAGTTTAATGAATCAATATTTTATGCATAAAAAAGAATTAATACAGCTTACCGTAAAAGTTTGTTTTTATTGTAAACGCAGTTGCGCACCTTTTTTCAGAAAAAAACATAGGGAATCACGTATCACATAGTACATGCATGCTATACAAGTAAAAGTTTACTTACTACTACTATATACTTATGGTTTTCAGTGTGTTACTCAAAGCACTAGCATAACAATGACTGACACACATGCACCCTTAACTTTCCATTCTCCCCAACTTTCTATGCTAAAAGGTTAACATTTGTGTCTCTCTAGTCTACACTACCGGCCGTGCTCTGTCAAAATTGTTAGCTAGCTTTATGTTGATTATTTCACAAGTAAGCTTGCTGAATACTACTAGTACTTCATTAGTTAAACAAACACTTTTTTAGGATTAACTATTTAAGCATGATTTACGCACTTCGATATCGTTCTGTAATGTGTGCCAATGTGTCCAGAATATGTAACATAATACTCACACTGCGGTATGCCTGTGCTTCCTTAGAAATTCGAGACCACTATACCTTCGGCATGAACTGTTGGATCAGAGGCGCTCCATCTAGCTTCATCATTGCTGTGGTTATTATCAAGGAACTACTCTATATTCTCTCATTGCCAGTAACGAATTATTGTTTGAAATTAATTTAAATTGTATTTGGATATGTGTTATCTATATATCTTTTTACTTTCCTTCTAAAAAATGTAATTAGACCATACGCACAGTTGATGCGTCTACAACATCTCCCAAAGGTAATGCGTATGAGTTTTGAATTCTAAAAAATACACGAGTTCAAACAAGTGACAAATAAATAAACCCGCAACCATGCATTTGAAATATACATATTATAATGCAGCACCCTTGATCACTTATTTGTTAATGAAAAGAATGATATATTCAGTTAATACACACAAGTATTTTCCTTCAAAAAAAAAAAAGTTAATACACACAAATAGGCACACGACGACAAATTTGGATGTCAATTGATACATACAAGATATTGATTTATGAACAAGACCGTCGGTTGAACTTGTTCCTATATGTTTTGGGTGTATCTCAAGTGTATAATATGTTATATGTTCTCGAGTTAACTCTTGATCCGATGACCACGTTAGGACAAAAATTAGGTGCTGCTTTATTAGGCAGCCACAGGGGGTGACAGGTTACACATGCGACAACGAAAGGCATGCCAAAGTAGAATACTTACGCCAAGTTCCTCTTTGATATCCTCGTGACCAATAAAAAAGGTGTCGTCGCTCGTGCATTGTTTGTTACAAATAGTTAAATTTATAAAATCATTTTTCTGATCATTATTGAAATTTCCTATTACCGGCCCAAAAATATTAAGTATGCATGATAAATAACATGTAGTAGTACTTATATATACTTGTTGGGATTTATTTTCTTGAAAATGTCATAATCCGCATTCACAATGAACGTATAGGCACATCATTGTTATGTAAAGACATATCAAGAAACTAATTATTTTCATCTTTGAGAGCAATCCACATACACCAAGAAGATCAAAGGGACGAGTATCAACTTGAGTTGACGGAATTGAGGCATGCGACCGGCGACCCTAAATTACCTTGCTCTCAAACTCGATGTCGTCAGAGCGTCACCGTAATGATAGCCTGATAGAGAATGTGTAATCCATTTTCTAAATTCAAAATTTCCCTTCCCAAATAGAACAACCACATGGTCAATACTTCGAAGATGGGGTTATGAAGGTGACCCTTTGGAATCCAGTAATGGAAACCATTCATGATCAATTATAACTGTAAGGATTAATTACACTAGTCTTGTAAGTGTCTCAAGAATATCTTCAATTGCTTGATTTTAATCATTTCCTTGAGCATAATAGTGTAAAGGCCTAAAACAGCAAGATTGTGGTCATGGAAGTCGAAATCAACCAAGAAGTGTTTAACAACTCACCTATCGAATCTACTAGCTCTGAAAATGGATAGGTAATCAAACCCAACAAGAGTCTAATAACACTTGTCTCCTGTTTTTAAGAAGATGCACCCAATCTAATAGTAGTTAATTAGCCAAACGATCTCATCCCTAATAGGTCACTTAAAGGCTCAAAGTTGTTTAGGGGCCAAGTTAAAAACTTTAATTGATGAAACTGGGTCACAATTCATCTTAGCTCAAATGACAACAAGAAATAAATAAATTTTGTTTGTAATACATTTAAAGATTAGAAAAATATGTTCTAAATTTAGGCCATATCTGTCAGACCTCAAACTTCCAAATTCTTCCCAAGACATGATTTAAGGTCGGTTAGTATACTATGGATTGATGCAATGGAGAATATTACATCCTTTTATTGTTTGAGATAAGAAAAGCAACTTACCTTGAATGCGCAATGAAACATTATCCATCAACAATTATGATCACGCCATTGATGCACAAGAAAATTACTAAGCTTGAACAAAACAAAAGGAAGATGTAACACCTCATCTCATTAACTGTGATTATCGCATAAACTTACTAATATATATATGTATATATCAACATCGCAGTGGAATTAATTACAACACCCAGAACCTTACTACGGTCTGACATGCTAGAATATACCGAACTTAAATATTTACAACACTTATCCAAAATACCAACCGAGTTTCAAGTATCTCAATCCAACATTGTTTGCTAACAACTGATACTAACAACTAACGGGTGTACATGCACATCCCGTAACAAAAGTAAAGCCCATACTAAGTCTACCCGCTCCTACTCTCGAGGTGGGTCTTCTAAGGACGTTTACCTACAAAATTAATATGGATGCCCCGAGGGGCTCAGCACCTTCGCTGGTACAATTAACTTGTAGCCTCCAAGCTAAAGGGGCTACGCATGACTACTTTGTCGTAAACATGTGGTTGATTATTAATACAACATTAATAAGAAGTACAATAAACACCACGCAAACATATGAAACAATTCATAGTTCAAACACTTTGAACGACTTATTAGTCGTTCCTCAAGTAAATGAGTTAGCTTTTAAACTCCTTAAGTCAAGAATTTCTTATTCTCATATCCATTCTTATCTCAGTGTACCAACCGTTCTTTAATTAGAATTGGTTGTTTCTTAACTCAATGTTTATCCTCGTCGGGTCAAAAGTAACCCTAGCCAATGAGCTATTAACTCCATTGGTTAAATAAACATTATTTCTTAATTTGGGATTTAGGATATCCACCGCACCATCTTAATCTGGCCTCCCACCTTGAACTGTAATCCAAGGTGGTCGAGTCTATATGTCGACTCTAGGCGACAAGTCAAAGACGGGTCTCAAACGGAAGTCGGATCTGATACAGATGCCAACCCCCTTCCTTAACATGCATGACCGGAGTCAGTCCCGGATTCCTCACTCCCCCCAAAGTTCCAGTTAGTAGAAGTCTCAAAGACGAAGGTGTTAGTTAAACCTTTTTGGGTATTAACCAACCATTATTAGGGAGTGGTTTCTTATCTCATACCATTGTTACTAAGCATAGTTAGTAAGTCCACAAAGATCAGTTGTGTTAGTTTAAATACAAACACACAACAAGTACAATAATCTGGTTGCATGCCTTATCTTGTTTTAGTCGAAACAATTAAACAAATAGCACACAAGCCGAGGGACACCTCGTTAGCAAGCAAGCTACAAGAAAACCATACCGTTCACCGTCGGTCGTCGTTTGTCTACTCCTCTCCGGAATCCAAATACTCAAATCCTATATATCATCCAATCGGGTGGTTAATTACTTTTAATTAACTTAGCTTAACTAATCATTAATGATTCCCGATTAATAACCACTAGGTCTTTGTAGTTTAATCTTAATCTCGTGAGTCATTTTAATTCTCATTATTTCTTAGGTTCTTATGTGCATATATTTCTCACCATCATTACTCTCCCCATGGTTTACTACTAACACCACATTGTCTTTCTTTCTTTTTTTTATAAGACCCGACCGACCCAAGCCTGGGTCGGTCGGATGCAGATACATTCGGGTTTGGAAATTTTACTCGACCGACCCAGCCAGGGTCGGTCCCTGGGGTCGGTCGGATGCAAAAGACATCCGTTTAACATTTTTAGCTCGACCGACCCAGACAGGGTCGGTCTCTTGGGTCGGTCGAATGCAAAAGACATCCGAGTTGGGTAATTTCAGCCTAACCAACCCAGCCAGGGTCGGTCCCCTGGGTCGGTCGACTGCAGACCCTTTTCCAAAAGTGTTTATTTTACTCAAATCTTTTCCACAAGTGTCCTAGTATGTTTTAACATCATTTTGGCACTTTAAACACCCTCATAGTTCATTGATCAACTCACCACTTAACTCCTTGATCTTTTACTCAATTTCTTACTAAATTCCTAACACTTATAACTTAATTCCTTAGGCTTCTAAGGTGTAAATTTTTGCCTACAACCATAACTAACCAAAGTGTTTCCTCACAACCATTTTAACCACAACTAATGCATTATTAGACATCTTCATCTCCTTTACTCAAACTTCCCAAGGTCATATTCTCTAGTTCATTCCTAAGTCATCACAAGGCATAATTCATCATTTCCTACAAATTCTTGCACTAGTCTTTACACTTCTCATACCATGACTTGGGTGAGTTTAACTCCCCACTTACTCTATAAATCCTCCAAGAGAACCCTAGGTCATTCTAATCCTCAAGAACTCCTTAGTTTATTTATTTCCACCAAATTAACCCTTAATGATTCATAGTACATTCTAGGTCATAATATCTCCTTAAAACACTTAGTTTCTCAACCAAATTTTGGCACAACCTCCCTACTATATTATTATACCCAAAAGCATAGTTTTTCATCCTTAAACCACCCAAGACAATCAAATCCTCAATGGATGTTCTCTACACACAAATTACACTCAAACTACACCAAATCACAATATAGTGCATAAACTTAAATTGCTTGGCACTTAGGCCCTTAAATGACATAAATTTAAACACTGAATTTCCCACATTTAATTGCTTTCAACCTGCAATTACACACATCAATCTAATAGTAATTATACATGTTCTTATAATTCACCTTATAATTGTTTTACTAGCTCATTGCCATTAGCTCTTTAGTCACAAGTTCACAAGTATGATCATGTTATTTTCCTAGGTTATATAGTTCATTATATAATGTAAGTTCTAGGCTACTTTGGTATCTATCTAAACCTCATTCCTTAAGACATTAAACCACCTCAAGGTAAGTCATTTACCTTATGTTTTCCAAGCTTTTTTCACTTTCTCTTCCTTTGGTTTTCTTGATTGGAAATCGGCAAGGACTTTGTTCACTTGCTAATATTCTAATCAACATTCAAATAAGGTAATTTGTGCTAAGGAATATACCTAGACTCATGGAATTTACTCTTAGGTTACAAAGGAGTGTTTAATGCATTAAAATGAATGATTACCTTTGGAGTCTTAAGATAGAATTTGGTAAGGAATCAAAGGAAGACCTCCACTAGCCTCTTAGAGATTGAAACAAAGCTAATTCAAGGAGTAAAGCAAGAACCCATGAGAAGTCATTTTCGGTAGTGAACAAAAGTGGAGAAAACTTGATTTTTCTTTAAGCTTTCTTACCTTGAATCAAAGGAGGAGTAATGGAGCTCTAGAAACTGAACTTTTCCCCCTTCAATGGAGTTTCTTCATGGAATCAAACTTGAGCTTTTGAAGTTTTGAAAGGACCAAAATCAAGGTCTTGCTCCAACTAGCAATAATCTAAGCTTAGTTTTTGATTTGGAGCTTTATAGCAACTTTGGCGAGCAAGACAAGATGGAGAAGAATGGAGGCTGGAACTTACGTGAATGGAGAAGAAGAGAATGAAGGAAACCGGTGGAGAAGGAAAGAAATGAAGAGAAGGGATGAGAGAGGTAGTTAAGGTAAGATATTTTCTTAAAAAGAAAATAGTCTTTTTACTTTATTTCCCTCTTCTTTTCTAATTTGGATGGCATAAGGTGATGAATCACCTCATATAAAACCATACCCCTCTCCTTATTAAGATATTTATGGGCTTGTTTGACCATTCAACTAATCAAAGTTGGCTAAAGTCTTAATTGGGTACTATTTGGTCACTATTCATAATTAGTGCACAAATTTGTGAAATTTTTGGTTTCTCATTGATTTAGGCTTCCTAATGTGATACTAAATAGTACACATGTTGATTAAGGTATAATCTTGGTCATTTAGCCACTCAAAACCCCTTTCTAAGACAATTTTTCAAAAATGTGCTTTAAGACTCCTTAAAGCATAATTTGTGTTTTAACTTGTTTTTGAGCTTGGTTTTCTTTGGTAATTGATTGAACATGTTCATTAGCATGTTAATAAGGTCTAAGAATGATCTTTGGGTCCTAATCAAGTTTACACCAAGTTTAGAGCAAGTATTTGCTTAAATTGTCTTTATGGTGTTTCATTGTGTTTTCTATGGTTTAAATTGTTTACTAATGTTTCTAAGGCATGTATTAGCCTTATTATATCATAGTTTAACATTTAATTACCATATCTAGGTTTGGGGTATTTCAGAAGAGTAGAAATAGAAAAGTGGGGGAAATAGCTCCCATAAATTGGTACATGTTTCCATTCACCAAATCAGAGTTTTACTTTCTCTTTAAATGTTATATGTTTTTGTCCCATAAATAATAGATTTTTTTTTGTTCACTATAGAAAAAGGATCATACACCAAGGGAAGAAGCCAAAAATCTAGATTAAAGAAATTCAGGCCCCAGGAGATTGGTATTTATTAAGCTTATCTAAATATATATTAAGTACTTATATATACAACAAGATCATACAAATTGACAAAATAGGGATGTTATCATGAACAAATATATCTGTTACTTGAACAAATAGCTTGTTGCAATGCAAATGTGCTTTCTTATTTAAATATGAAATTGGTTTTATGTGATTATTTGAAAGTTTAAATTTTATACTACAAATAATTATAACGTTGATTGAAAACTTGATTACATGATAACAACATCTGGCATGACCTATGGTTATATTCTTCCATAATGATATATAAAAACAAATATATAAGTATATAAAAAAATCATAAGTGTCTACTCAGTAATTTTATAAATAAATGTAACAATGTGATTTTGGGGAATTTCATTCAAATCGTCTAGCTATCATAGTGTTTGTAATGTTGACTAGAATCCTAAACTTAATTTGTGTTCAATGGCTGAAGTTTTCTTCAAGATATGGGGTTATCTTATTAATTTCATTAGGTGACACGAAATATTTTATGCTTAATGTGTATTTAATGGACATTTTTATGCAGTTTAATACAATACCTCATGTGTTGGCATTCTCAGCGAGCTGTTTTGTGAAAGAAAGTTGGAGAGTTTGTAAAGACTTATACTGAGCCGGCGTGTTGAAACAATAATCAGTTCGTTTTTGAAACAAGTAATCAGTTGGTGGAAGTCTTTGAAATTGGAGTATTTTGTATGCCTTCTGCGATTCAATTATGCAATGCTTCAGCAATTTGAGTCTTCCAACAAAAAGGGCAACTTACAGGGACAAAAAGTTTCAGACTTCGTATTCCCTGATTGGCGACACACACACTGTTGATAACGTTAAGTTCAACTTCAAAAGAGTCAATTATTCTTCATTCATTCCCCCCACACAGCACACACGTCACCTATGTCGTCAAAACCTCCTCTTTTTCTCTCTTGTGTGTGTGTCTTCTTCTCTCTGTCTGTCTGTTCTGCCAACGCGTGCTGGAGTCTCGACCTCGAAAGTCCCGATTCATTCCGCTCCCAGCCTTGGCAGGCCTATTACTCTCCACGTGAGACATCTGCAAATGCACAATTACAATTTCCACTCAGTTGCTTGTTTGGTTCAAAATGCGCGTACTGTACACGACGAACTGAGATTAGCGTCCTCTAATGAAAAGATACTACATGTCAAGAGATCGATCCAGAGACGAGAGGGGTCTCGAATTTCAACTAGTGACTTAATTTTGCAATAATTGATGAATACTCTTACCGGGAGTTAGAATTAACACAAGAAAATACACACATCCTACATAGATTGGGGTCAGATTCGATGTGGTATATTATAAGATTCTGTGACAATTTCATTAGGGTACGCCTCCACTGATTGTACGGATGTGTATTGATCTGCTTGCGTGGACGTTGGGCCCATTGCCACTATCTCTTCACCTCCTTTTTAATGCTCCCAAGTACTTTCGTTAATTAGTTGGTGGTTAGTTGAGATTTTATAAAACAATCTCTTTGTTCTTAAGTGAGATTGTAATGTAGGATGAAGCAATCTCAATAGTGCCATTATATGAGACAATACAACGGTGTTTGGGATTATGACAGAAAGACAGACAGATGTACATACATCAACACGTCGACTAGAAACATTAATTTGTTAGACAATAATAATTCTACTACTCATTAGAACAAATTAAAGTCGTTTACTAAAAAAAATGAAAGTGAGTGTGTTTGTGCCATTATATGCTGGGCGGCCATTGGGTGAAGCCAAGCTGGTTAGTTCTGTCAATATTCCCCCGCGCTCCTTAAAAAAGTCCTTGTTATTGTTAATGTTATCTACCTCTAAACAAATTCCAAAACAAAATTCATCATTCAATCTAATCTAAGTTTTTTTTTTTTTTTTGCAATCATCGTTATATCACCTTACAAATTAAATACCATAGTAGTACATGTACATTAGTGACAAATGATTATGATGATTATTAGAGTTTAATAGTAATATAGTAATAGTAGTAGTAATTATCACGTAATGCCTGCAGCATTGCTGGGACTGTACGCGGCATCATCATCACAAACCTCGCTCGCTCGCTCGCTCCCACACCACACATCACATAAAAGCGCAACTTTGATTTTCGTTTCTTTTAGCATGCCATTACCATTTGCCCACGCTCTCTCTCCTCGATCGGCTCTAACACCCGGAATCCGAACACTCTCTCATTGATTTCTGCGAAAGAGACCATCGTCAGATAGAAAAACACCCAGCAGTCAGCTAGCTAGCGGCAGTAGTAGTAGTAGTATGTAATCTGAATTCCTCACACAAACAAACCCAAAATAGTTAATTGTTCCATTATTCCCCACCTCGAGCAGCTACCTAGCCCGCAAGCAGCTTATATAAATAGAACTGATCCAAGTTGTTATTTTCAGAAGCCACCATCAGATAGAAGATCATCAGAAGCCCTCTTCTCTCTGTTTTCACTTCAGAAAACCGCCGGTCTCTGCCTCTTTTCCTTTCTGAAAGTAATAGAAGTAGATTTGTGGCAGTTGGCTGCAAAAGGGCGGGCGTACTTGAGCTTTTTATCGTCTGGGTTCCCCGTTCCCTCCGTGTTATCAGTTCTGCACTACTTACTTACTGTTCGTCTCGTCTCGTGTCATCAACGAAGCTTAGCTTAGTCGTCCTTTCAAACTCAGGTAGGTAAGGAATCAATTCGAAATAACAGTTCTTCTTTCTTTTCTTGTACGAATTTAAGGGAAAAACAAGCCAAACACCAACGGAAATAAAATCCCACAATCTCCTGTGCGTAGTTGATGACCACCTCACCACAAGTAGCTAGATAGAATTATCCACCTACATCAATAACGATAACTGTTCACTACTGGCTTTGCCATGGTCAATTTTTGTTCTTCTTTATCACGGCGAAAGCTACGTTGCTCTGTATAACTTAGCTATATATGCTGCTAAGATATTTACTCCTGCCTTCCTACTCCTATATACACATCAATAAACGATACAAATTCGACATCATTGGTGGTCTACGTTGTACTAACAGAACCTGCAGCTAACTAGTCAAACCATAAAAGTCGAGATATGGATTTCCAAATTTGGGCCAAAAAAAAACAGACCTGTAAATATCACTGTCACTATATATATATCTAACATACTATATTGTCATCGTTGTCTTTGTCAATTCACAGGATCACACTGAAAGAGAAGAGATAAGGGACACCGGAGTTGTGTTCTTTTAGTTAATGATAACAGTAGTGAAATTCGATTGCTCGGCTTGATCGATGGAGTATCGAAACCAACACAACCTGGGAATCACAAGCTCATCATCATTCGATGTGGATCCAAGGATACAGAGTTCATTTGATAAGGAACTCATGAGGATGGCCATGTTAAAACACGAAGAAATATTCAGAGAACAGGTAGGTTATAGTATAATATACCAGAATTCATTCTGTATAGAGTTACATTTTGATGTAAAATTTAAGATTCGGGCAATTAATTAGGATTGGAGTTAATTGCTTATATATATATATATATATGATCTTTGTTTGTTCTTTCAGGTTTATGAGCTTCACCGTCTCTATCGGATTCAGAAACTTCTAATGAAGGACGGCACCTCCAATGCCAATGCCAGGTCCATGAGCCGGCACCAAATTACGTCCTCCAGATCAGTACTGAAGAATCAAACCGCGGCCGGAATCAAATGGATGAGGAGAGGTAACGACGTCCTCATGGGTTCAGAACAAGCCCACATGTGTAATCAGAAAAGGCGGGATGACGAAGAATCGAACGTTGGTGGTGTCGAAGGAACTGGAGAGATAGACGAGAGTGAGATTCAATTGACGCTCGGACCCTCCATTTACAGCAACAACGGTACTACTACAACAACAACTCCCATAAAGCGTGTCAGTAATCAGAGGTCTTCTCATACTTCCCGGCAAAGCTTGTCTTCCTCGACTTCAACAACCGGGTCAGGGTCAGGTTCTGGATCAATCCAGATTCATGATCAGATGATGATGATGACAAGAGAGACGGATTTAACATGGGGAGATTTCATCAGACCGTCATCGACGATTATGATGGAGAATAATCATCATCATCATCATCATAATAACGCTAAGCAGATGCAGATGATGATGAACGTGAACCCAATTGGAATTGGAGTTGGAGATGAGCAGCTCGGGCTGGATAGGCCAAATCAGCAGCAGCAGCACCCACCATGGTTATTCCAAGCACTCAGTTTGAAATTAACTTAATTGATCATTAAATCAAAACCCACCCAGAAGAATTAACCACTCCATCCGTCTGCCTCTGTTTCCTGTTTTCTCTTCCTCTGTTCAGGAGTTGTGTGAATGAATGAGTATGAAAACTTGAACGGGAGAGGTAATATTGCAGACTAAGTAATCCCGCCTGATTAATGTTTATGTCAATCGTGTGGTGTGGGATTTAAATTTAATCTTCTTAGAATTTTTAGGGTAGTAGTTCTATTCAGATTTTCAGGTACTTTCTTCCTTCTCATAGCATCTTTGACTTCCGTAATTCAGAGTCCGGTCTTTGGTGTGTAAAAAAAAAAAAAGTCCAGGTTTCTAATTATTAGCATCAGAAATCTTTTTTATCTGACGAAGATCCATTCATTAAACACTTGGCTCCATGTACGTTACTGGTCTCATCACCCAGTGTTCACATGACTTCAATCAGACCTATGTGTTGATCTTTTCCTTCTCAGATAAGATTTTTACCAAAAGATTCCTTTTCCTTTGGCGTGAAAATGGATTGAATCACGACAAAAAAGAAAAGAAAAAAAAAAACAGCAAACCTCGACTTATGGTTATATGCTCTCCCGCAATAATGCATCTGTCTGTCAATATCATTAGAACTCATGCGATGCAGCCAATTGCCGTGACCAACTTAAATCTGCACATTGCATATCCTTTCCGCATGTTTGTTTGTTTGTTTGCTAACTTCCTTTTTCATCTCATATATATATATATATTATCCCCATTACACGGCTCTCTTAAAACTCCTATTATTCACTAATGAGCTGCGCTGGCATCTATATGATCTATCAGTATGATAACAATATTATTAAAAAGAAAAACCAATAATGAAAGGAGAAGTCAATCATAAGAATAAGATTCTCAACCATGTGGGAGGAGAGTTCCATCAAATCAATGCACACTTTCTCTACTACCACCAATAATATACTACTAGTACTATTCTCCATTTTTTCCAACTGATAATTCATACTCCTAAAAAACTAATGTTACAATTAATCCATATAATACATAGTGAAAAAAAATTCATAAAAAAAAAACTATTTTCCATGAACCTCAAAAAAAAGTCATATATGTAAATATGCATCGCTTACTTCTTAGTATTAGATTAAGATTTCGGGGTCGGTAGATTTGTGGTTGTTTTGGGTGGTTCCGTGTGGGTTTCACATAGGTCCTACGTTCTACCCCAATAATATACTATCACATATAAAACAACCACAAAACAATGAGTCCAAAACAACCATAAAACGCTGACTAATGAAATCGAAATGCGCATGTATGATGTCACGCAATAAACCAACACCGGCCACCAGATAGTAGTAGTATTTATATATCAACGGACAAGTGGGTCTTGATTTAGGAATTACTAGTTTCTTTCTTGACAGTGTGTACAACTCTTTTTCTGCAAAATGGATGAGTGATCGGCTTGTTCTTTGTTTGTCTGCCACTAGATGTACAAGATTGAACAGAGAGATTCCCCTTCTCTTCCTGTTTTATATTTAAACCAACCATCCAAGTCTATCTTAATTGTATTGCGTAGATCATTAAACAAAACAGCTTCTTAAAGTAGTAATTCTCTGTAAAGAATCAATATTTATCAGCTAAGGCATCCCCGCTAAAAGAAAAGAAGAATTTAGGGTTGTAGGATTTGGATCAGATGGGATGAATTTTAAGCATATCTAATCATATGATTAATGATATTCTGTCAGTCTGGCTGGGATGCATTTCCCTTCCTTTTTTTCTGGTGTTAGCGAAAACTGATGAAAAGCCGATTTAACTATGTTCTGTCAAGAATACTCATATTTAGCTTGTGTGATCCTTAAACTTTATAAAACTAGATATATATTAAGATCGCATTAGTTAGATTAGTCACCCCAATCACCATTACCATGTTGTGCTACTCATCTGCCAGTTTATCTCAGCTCTTTGTCTAGTTTAACCGAATCTAGCTGATAGATAACATTGGTTGATACATATGCAAGACTATATGAAATGTATATATAGTAGTGCGAGTGCCAGAGCCTAGAATTTATTGCTTGGTAGATATTCCAAGTATTTATAGCAGTTCTCCCAACAGCAACGGATTCATCATATCAAGAGCTCAAACAAAAACCCTAGAACTTGCTTACTGGAGCTTACATCAATGTTTCTTTATTGCAGGACCCCTACAAAGATACCTAAATAAAGAAAGCGCAAGACATAATTTCAAAAACCAACTGCAGGACTCCAGCAATAGCAGCTTCTTGAACAACAGATATATCTTTCTACTCATCTCAAACCAAGAAGCATAGCAAAAGAACATTTAAATTGACTGATGACTGCTATCTTGACAATTTTCATGGCCTCCTTTATTTGCTTATACTGCAAAGAGAGAAGGTGAACTCCCAAATAGGAAGTTGGTTTAACTGTCAATAATAATAGCTTTAGTGCTGACAATTCTCTTACTCGAAAAGAGGTCCAAACACTACTTAGCCTAAGAGATCTGAAAGAAACCAAACCAAACAACATAAACGGAGCATAAGTAAGACATCAACCACTTTGTAAAGCAAGGATTATTTTCATTTCTAGCAACCGCCATACCTAACTGTCAAGAGAAATAAAAAGAGGGGTGAAGTAGCAAGACATTGTTTCGCAATGATGAATTTGACTTTGCTTACTACTTTCTTTTTTTGAAAGAGGATGTGCTTACTACTTAACCTAAGAAAAAAAAGGTGTAAACTTATTAGAAGCAACTTAAATAACACTCACCCAGGGAAACCTGGTTACTTTCCCCGAGAATCTCTTATCCACTATCCCGTATTAGTGGGAAAATAATGCATCAGAACCATTAGCACATGAAAATTACCTACGAGCAAGAGATATTCGAAGCAACAGAGAATAAAAATACTCTTTTGAAGTATGTATCACCAAATGTTCCACCTTCTCCGCTGCCAAACTCACCAAAGTTGTAGCCGTTAGGTAACCCTTACCAACAGAAAAATTCAATAGACTCACTGCAGAAGTAAAGATTACAGGACCAAGAAAGGGAAAGCTTTCTCTTGTAAACACAGCATCTCACCATATGTTAGATCAATCAACTAGGTTGCTGGCGTATAAAGTATGAGAGGATCAAATTGCTTCACAACCTTTCATCATTTTGATAAATTAGGATGAGAAAATCATATTGTATTACTAAAATTCAGAACTTGCCAGGGCAACTTGTTTCTAAATATTGGGCTCAACGTCCTTTATAATGAAATGTAATCAATACAGCTCTAGGATTAGATATCATAATATGTAAAATGAATGAAATGACCCATGAAATAGTTACACAGCACACCGTTCCCTCAATTAGGTAGTTAACTTAGAAAACTCTGCATCTGAAGCAGAATGACAAACTCCTTAATTATTCTCATCGGTAATCACACTAGCTATCACATATAAAAATACTTGCTCCTTTTATACAACATGATAACATAGTAAATATACATATGCATCACAGAGGATAACTTTTTTTAAGGGACAACCGTTCAACATACTAGAATTCAGGTCGAAACATACCGATGGATTGTCCCTTTCATGAAACGGAATGTCGTCGGACTTTACCAGCCCCAATCCTACCCTTGGATGCTACATCACCTCTAAACAAAGGGTAAAGCTTTCCAAGTTTCTTGGAAACAGAGTTAATAAGCGATTTTCGAGGCAGAGGAGGCTTATAAGCTGAAGATGATGCATTGCTGCAGCTCTCACTAGACGTTTTCTCCATCTCCTTCATTTTCATCTTCATTTTCACAAGCTCGTATTTCAGGTCCGCGTTCTCTCTTCTCAAGTTCATTAGATCATCAGAACCTTGATTGGCATACATCACTTTGATGCTGCTGATCTGGGGGGTTTCTCCATCATTTGGTGCTTCTCTGTAGCGTTGTTGTTCATAGTAGAGAGCTTGAACAACTGTTTGAGCTGGAAGACGGTTGTTTTGAGCAACATGAGCGCAAGCCTCCCTAGAAAGCTTTTGACAGTCCATCACGCTGCATACTTTTTCCTCCATATCGCTTAAATCAGGGTGGCCTAAAATAACAAATGTCAACAATCAATGACACCAATGGAAAAAAGGAGCCACAAATAGGATTAAATACAGATAATTTGGACAGAATGTGAACCTTCAGAAAAACGTCTATGGCCTATAATCCCATCTGTTGTCATCCGTGAATGATCAGGAATAATCTCAACAAGACCAATAAATTTCGAGACACTAAGATTTTGATCAGAAGCAACCTCGGCGATATAGTTCTCCATTAGCTTCCCCACCCTTTCCAAGTCATCCCTGGGAAGAAACATATGCCTCACCATTACTGATGGACATACCATTCCCTTCCATTGCATACTCAAGGTAGTTGATCATGATCCTCCTTACTGTATCCACATCAAATGTATCCTCCCCATTGTAGGAATAAGAAGGAATCAGAACATCATCAAGCACAGCTTGTCCAAGCTGTAGAGCCATTCGTGTCTCCAGATCAAACCGACAGGCCATAGTTGTCTCAAGATATATCGAAGAACGAAGTAACATTGATAAGAAGCTGATAGATACGGCATTTTTCTCTTCTGGGAGAAGGCTCACTATGGTCTCCAAAACTACTCGCTTCTCGTGCTCTTGTCTAGGATCCATCCTTTTCTTCATCTTTGCCAGATCATCCTGTCATGGAAAACCAATAACCATTATAAACATTCATGTAATTAATTAGCAAAATGAAGAACTTAGCTAGATATTGTAGGAAGAAGGGGTTGCGCGCATCTCACCAAACCTCTAAGAGATTTCTGAGCGTACAACATGAGGATGGGGCCAAGGGCATATTTTTTAAACCCTCTAGCCAACATTGCAATTATAACTCGTTGAAAGAACTTGTTCTTGAGAAGAGTGAAATCCTCCCACCAGTCCATGTGTTGAACTGTTGTAACTGGAGAACCAGGCCCACACCTTCAGTGACATTGGCATTTACAATGCCTGCAAGAGAAGATTGTGTGTCCTTGCAAGCCAGATAAGCTATAGCATCAATGCAACGACTCACGAGCTTTATGTTTCGGCTAAAGGTAGAAGGTTCTCTGTAGCACGCAGTACCGACACTGATCCTGAGAGGCTTTGAAGTGCAACCTGATTCAAGAATCCTTCAGTTCTTCCGATAAGATTTCCGGTCACATAATCCTCAGTCATTTCAAGAAACTCCGCGGCACATCTTAGTGCTGCAATATTACCAACATTTATCTCGAAATTAACCCCGTAGCAGAATTTGGCTACAAGCTCAAAGGCTTCGGCTCCTCCTGGGATGTCAGGAATTTCAATTCCTGGGAGGTCAGAATTGGCAAACCCTGACAGCAACTTCCTAATATAACCACACTTTGACATTAATGGGAACTGCAATTATCATGACAATTGGATAAGTATATGCATCAGCTGTGACTACCTCCTAAGGAAAGAATATTCTCAGGTGTAGATTAGGCGACATGTAGAGAAAGAAGCAAGCAAAATAGCTATCGAACTAATCTTTTCCAAACACTCTGAGGTCAGGTTCTAAAAAAAAAAAAAAGAATCACAGACCGAGATGTTTAACACTCATAACTTCGTATCCAAGTGAGCAAGTGAAAACAACATGAGAAAAGAACATCTAGATAACCTTATGTAAGGAGAAGGAAGCACCGCCAGCATGGACAGTAACATCACTAGGAATCTCCTGAGAGAAAACCCTGCAACATTAAGAAGCAGTCGTTGGCAGCATGATTACACTAATTATTTGAAGAAAGAAGCGTAACAAACAGAAAGATCCATTGAGCGACAATCAGCAGTTCAGTAAGCCAACCATGCACTGGTCCTTTTCATGGAAGCAGAGAGGAGTTCCTTCTTAGACAACATCCAGAGGTGGTTTGGAGTGCGCACTTCTCCAAAATTTCTCCTCCCATAGAATAGGATGGAGGATCATCTTTATACCAGGCTATAGTGTTTTCAGCAATACGGAAGAAATAATTGAAGGCCCGGAGAGAAAACGAGACAGTAAAACGTGCTTACTACCCAGTCATCTAATTGTATGTCATGTCTCCATTCCCCTGAGGAGATGTTGCCGTGCAGTGTGTAGGCGCTCAATTTATCAAACAGCCAACCATTCGATTGCACTGACCCCACAAGCCTATACCAAGCTAGGGGAGGAGGAGAATCCTATACTACAATTCTACCTACAAGCCTATACACGGCTACGTGAGTTCGGTGGGTAACAAATGCCATTATGGTTATTGTTGATATGAGATAATGGCAAATGCAGTGGGCTCAGGTGGAAATAAATCAAATACTAATGGTTAGTTGAGTAGAGCCGCTCCCACAAGAGTTTCCAATTTCTTTTGCAATATGTGAAAAACAAAAAGTGGGAAAATTTAGGTACCCATGTCTGTTTGTCCCGTTCGGTAAGTTTCACAAGATAAAGAACAAGCAGTGATGATTCACGTCTCTGACTCCGAGGTTCAAAGAGCTGGACAAGCAGCGGCCGTATGGTACAACTAGACGATGCTTATACGTGTACCGCATACAGACAGATCAAACCAAATGTTACCGACTCTCATCCTAGAGAGACCAATCTCAGTCAAATGTGATTCAGGCGCAAATCAGTCTAATAATCGGCAGTTCGCTGACAAATTGAGCCCATCTTTACAGTGAAATATTATGCACGTTAAGTAAAAAGGAGAAAAACTGAGGGAAATCTGAAAGTCACGATTGGGATGGGAGCAAAACACAGTATCAGGGAAGAACTGGTCACCAGAATGCCACATCTATCCACTCGATCAAAAACCAGTAATTATCTCAGTCCAGCTGCGCTGACAATCACATATCGAAAAATTCATTAATCGAGGGTCGAAGTGAGCGACTGGTCACTGGTGTACAGAATAATGAACAATTCATTAATCGAGGGTTGCGATTTTCACGGCTACGCGGACCCCCTTCCTTACACACAACTGTAGCCCTTAACCAGCAACTCAAATGTGTAGTGTGCTTCTACAATCTTACAATGATCATCTCCTGCAATTTTCGTCATCTCGATGTCAGTGACCAATGTCAGGGACCCAATAGTTTACGAAATGGACTTTTCATTCGACAATAATAAGGCTATAGCCTCCAACGACCCAATTGTTTACGAAATGGAGAAGAATTCTAACGAAATCGATATAGGAATAGTGGAAAAAAATCCAAAATAACCCAGTTTAACAAAATAAATTTGTCTATTAGTCTCCTTCTATAACTAATTCTTAGAATAACTCTTTCCACACAATTCATAAATTCCAGAATTTGAAACCTCTTTTTGACTTAAACCTGCACCAGCTCAGCATTCTCGCCAGTGAGTGGGAGTAAACTAGAAAACGTTTCTTGAGAAATTGGGTTATTAAATCATCTTCTCAAGAGACGTTTGTTATATTTATGAAGCGTGCGCTTGTAAAATCGTCTATTCAAAAGATGATTTCATAAGAAACCGAATTCTTTCACAAGACGCGCTTCACAAACATATAACTCGTCTTTAGAAAAGTCAATTTCTACCTGATTAAACTGAAAAATTGTGGTGCTCAAACATTTAGAATTTTAGTAGGTGTTGAATACTAGGTTAAATTGTCTATTGAAGAAAGGATTTCACAAGTGATAGATGCAACCTAAATTAACAACGGAAAGACAATTTCTTAGTTCAGCTTCAAAAATAATGAAATTATCTCTTAAAGAGATGATGTCTCCCAAGGGTGTCATTGTAGGAATTAGTTTTAGATGTAGGTTAATAAACAAGTCTATTTTGTAAAAAAGGGTTATTTCAAACTTTTCCCGTAGGAATAGTTTCAGACAGTCATTACCTCTAAAATTTGGAGACATCTAACCAGACTTTCCTGACTCGCAGGCTAACATCCAAGTCCCATGAAAATCCTCGATAGGTGTCGGGTTGTCCATCCTGACACAGTTTCGAGTAAGCTCTGATACCATATGCATAATAATGTTTCATATTCTCATACGGGTAAACTGATGAACAACCTAACTCTCAAATCATTCAAGCTTGAAAACTAGTCCATTTAAGCAGGGTTTAGAAGATGCTAGTTTTTCAGTCCGAATGACAGTAGAGCTATGTCGTTGATCATCCATATAAGGTATTACAATTTTTGTCAAAAGTGAGGTAGCTGAGTTGCTAAGCTATCCTCCACATGTGACAATAAGTCAGGTTCAACACCCCACTCTCATAAGTTGTTTAAGGACTGTACTCCTTTTTAAAAAAAATAAAAGATTTGTTTATTTATAAAATTGATTATTTGGCTTAATAAATTGAATTATTTTTTTTAAATAGTAGACTTATATTCATTTACTCACGATGTGATACAAGATCCCTTGGGAAATTATTTCTCAAATTATATTCATCTGTATAATCATCCCTAGAAAAGTGGACAAGTGTATGTGAAATACCCGCAAATTTCCAAGTTAGAAAATGTATAATATATAGTCGGTATGAGGAGGTTAATCATTATTTTATGAACGATTATAGAGTTACGACATTAGTCCAATGATTAGTAATATTATATGAGCTCAGGGAAGCTAAATTAAACACCATATATTTTCTTGTTTCCTTCCGAATTATTATAATTATTATACATTTCTATTATCCTTTTCTACATTGTCTAAACACTAATATTCTACTACTCCCGAAGTTACAACGTTTCTCTTGCTCTTTTCAAATATTATTTACCCATAAATATATTAATTCCTTTAGATATTATTTCCTTATATCAAAATATCTTCCTAAAGATACTAACGGTTTCAGCTAACCTGTCCGGAATGATAATCAATTATCCCCCCACTTCATTTTACTTTATTATTTTATTTCCCTTTTCTCCATTCCTATTGGCTATTTAAATTATTTTTTCCTCTTAACAAATTACCATATTGATTTATTTAGGGAAAATTACATCCCCACCCATGACGTTTGGCGAAATTACACACCGCACCCACGAGGTTTCAAAAATTACTTTGCCCACCCATGTGGTTTCCGCTATTTTACATCCAGCAACTATTCTAATATTTGATCAACTTAAATGAGGCTTAAATGTTGTCCAAAATTGATAAAACTTTACATGGATGATGCTAAGGTGTTATATTTTTGGTCCAATGCCAATCCAAAGTTTTTAAGGTCGATATGACCTGTGGGACCCAATAAAAACACTTCACATGTCACATGTTTCATTGGGTCCCGGATCATATGAGCTTATAAAACTTTGGATTTCACGCGACCAAAATATAACACCTAGCATCGTTCATGTAAAGTTTCATCAATTTTAGACAACATTTAACCATCTTTTAAGTTGATCAAATATTAGAAAAGTTGTTGGATGTAAAATAGCGGAAACCACATGGGTAGGCAAAGTAATTTTTGAAACCTCATGAGTGGGGTGTGTAATTTTGCCAAACGTCATAGGTGGGGGATGTAATTTTCCCATTTATTTAATATTTTTCCTTCCTAGAATACTAATAATATTCTATTTAAGTCACGATTTCCCCTACTCTCTTCTTTTTCATCACGTCGTTCTACGCTCTTCCTCTCAACTACAATATTCTCGTTCTTTCTCGATTTCGTAGAAGTTCTTCCCTGGTGCTGGTATAAGGATTCAGGAGGGTAAGGTCTAATACCTAGATGGGGTTTCAATTGATTTGTTTATGGTTGGCGTAATCTGATTGTGATTATTATTACTCTAGACACG